>JAOPJJ010000002.1:13277729-13308732 GCA_027122795.1 Enchelyopus cimbrius
CACACACACACACACACACACACACACACACACACACACACACACACACACACACACACACACACACACACAGGAGTGCGTGCACGGCAGCTCTGTCACATGCCAGTCGTGTTGGAGGCTAAACTGCAGACAACGGCAGGAGGGCAACAGCAAAGTCCCTCATTGGAGTCAGTTATCGCTGGACGCATCATATGAATGCAATCACGCTATGGGGCACTGGTGAAAACAACAATGCTCTCGTCTTAATGACGGGCCGGTTGGAGTACAAGCTTTACAATAATACATGACAAAGACCTGACATAAATCAATAGGTCCAGCCAAATGTCTTTGTAGCCCACTCTGAATAAAAAAGTGCTATGCCAAAAAAATGACTTTATACATAGGTTTCGTATGCAACAATTGAAGTTATGTTCATGTTAAACTAAAGACTTACCCTCGTACAAATCGGCGGCGTCTTCATTGACTTTCTTTTGACCACCAGCTTGCCCCTCCGACGGTGTGAATGTGTCAAATCATATTCCCTGGTCCTTCTTTGTACTCGCTGATAGAGGTCTACATCCTCGCGAAATCCATGTCCGACTAGCGTGGGACGCTAGGAGCCTGGCAGGAGGCTGTGCTTTCCCCCCCGACAGCAAAAGCTGATGCGTGGGGAATTCCTAGCAGTCACATTTTCCTGGGAAATGATTGGCTGGCATCCACCGTTCCTATAATGTCTCTGCTAGGCGAAACTAAAGTCATAAGGATAGCACATTTACTTGATTTTTAATGGAAGCCCACCTCAGCCAGTAACACTAAACCATTTGTATTAATTATGAGTCGTAAGTCATAATTATGACATAAAAAATAATCAAAATTATGAGATACATTTTCTCTTAATATTTCGACTTTTTATCTCATAATTATGACTTTAAATGGGGGTTTATTTATTTTTTACTGGCGGGAATGGGCTTCCATCGATTTTAGTTCTTGAAATTGTGAAATATACTGTACTTTCGAAGACTTCAGTATACTTTAGTCTACGGTAGCCAAACCTGTTGGTATCACCTAACACAAGTGACGAAGGGAAATTGGCTAAATTTTCCATGGACAAAATCCCTTTCCAGTGCCTTTGCTACTTTGAGTAAAGATGTTAACTTTTTTTCCATTGGGCGGGGCTTGATTTTATTTTTAATCGAGATTGAGCTTTGACGGCTGTTCAGTCAAAATAAATAAGAATCAAAATATAAATACTCAAATAAATGCCTAATAAATAAATCAGGCATTCTTTTTGAACAGATAATTGTATGAACGACTACATTACAGACAAAAGATGATGTTCCCATACCGGGAGTCGAACCCGGGCCGCCTGGGTGAAAACCAGGAATCCTAACCGCTAGACCATATGGGAGACAATGGTGATGGTCCATTTTTTGGTTCATAACCTCAAATATGCATACCAGTTCGGTAAATTATGTATCATAGATAAATGAAGATTAGGCATCCTTCATGTTGACATTTAAACCTAATTGTAGTGGGCCAACACCCCGGCAATCGGGTTCACGGACTTTAAAGGGTGAGTGTGGTTTAGTTAACGGTGCATTATGTTTTCTAGTGATTCGTCAACATTTGCATACTATTTTATTTAACCGGAACAACTGCTTCTAAAGGCCTAGATTTGACGTTAATTTGTCATTTAGAGCGGTCAAGTATGTATCAGACTGCAAGACCTCATTGTAAATGTTTTTATACATTGGCCGATAACCCCACCTCCTGGTCAATCTCTTGGGATTACGAGACATTTCGGACAAATTGTCGCAGAATCGAGGGATTTGGAAGACATCTACCGTAACGAACTTTGCGATTTCAAATAGGGATTTTATGATATGTTGGCTCTAGAAATTAGGGGTTAAAATCAAGTAATCCATTTACTGTAAACATATAAATTAATCCAGATACTTTTCACTTCTGGATTGCTGATATGTTTCCTACTAGTTTTGTAAAAAATCAAAATAAAATAAAAGATATGCCGAAAGATATTTACTTTATTATGTTCACGTGTTTAACATATTTGATACCTTATAATTGAATTAATAAATTGGAATTGTATGCGCCATTAAAAATCATGTTGCTAAACAAATGACGTCGTTTTTACCGGAAAGACCCAAATCAGGTGCAAGGGGTCCAGATAGAGCTGACATTGAGAAGTTGCACAATGAAACGAACACTTACTGCCAGAAATACATGTAATTATATACACACTTGTATATCCTTTAAATGACGTATACATGTGTTTGGATATCTATGCATATTTCAACAGAGTTAAGGCCAGATTGTGTGAAGTCCCCCCCTACACATAGTGGTAGCGTCCAACCACTTGAGACGGCAGCAAACCAGTACAGGCAGCCACATATCTCAACTAATAAACATTAGTTAGCTGTAAAAAAAAAAGTAGAAGAGATCTAGCCGTGTTTACATTTGAACGCAAACGTTTATGCTTGCGATTAGGGCTACTGTGTGAACACAATGTCAACCCCAGCTAGACGACGACTAATGAGGGATTTTAAACGGTAAGGAAATGGGAAAAAAGCACAAATGGCATAGCTAACGGTAGCGACCAATGGTTAGCTTCGCTAGCTCCGGTGTATATGGTAGGAATGGCCGATCACGCTGAGTGGAAACCGGTTCATGTTTATTAAATAATAAAGGGTTGTCATTGGATCGTGGTCTATGTTTAGCTAACGGACTTGCCACCTGTTAAACGCGTTGGAGACAATGCGCTCTGAGGTGCAGCCGCAGTCGCTGAGGTGTAACTTGGTCACCTTAGATGTAAATAACTTGTTGAAACAGGGCTGTAAAAATAGCATACTAATGATAAGTGATATTCATATGCAAGATCTCATCGATCCAAATAATTTGGACTGATAATTATAACGCTATTAGCTTAATATTTAGTGCATGGGTTTATCCCTTAACGATACGTTGTACCACAAATGAATTGTATGCAACGGTAGCCCACTATTGCTTCATTTAAACACTTGTAATATACTGATTGTATGCCCTACCTTGGCAGCATTCATTTTGTTTTTCATTTTGGTGAATTCTTTTTATTTTGTGGCAAATAAAAGCTAAATTCAACACGTGCTCCGACTGTTGCATAAAGTGGAATCCAAGGAGTGTGTTGACCTCTGACCTGTTAAAAAACAGGTCAGTTTATGCAGGTGATTGGACATGAGATGATGAATTCAAGTTGTATACTTTAGAATACAGCTCGATTGCAATGTCAACCCAGTAGTTTTATTTGAAAATGTATATTTATACTTGATACATATTTATAATATATTTATGTAAGTCTATATTAGACTGATATTCATATCAGTTAAAGGGATTTAGGTTAGTTTCACTATGTTGCATTATATATATTTCTTCACAGCTAACAGTTAGTGTTTTTAATATTTTAATCTGTTCTTTATTGTATTGCTAGGCTGCAAGAAGATCCCCCAGCAGGAGTTAGCGGTGCCCCATCAGAAAATAATATTATGGTCTGGAATGCAGTCATATTTGGGTGAGTGTATTTGTTTGTAGTTTCTTAATTTTAAAGTAGTTAAAGGTTTGATTAGTTTGCTGTTTTTTTATTGTCTGAACAAATTTTCTCAATCATTTTCTTTTTTTAATTTTTAGACCAGAGGGCACACCATTCGAAGATGGTAGGTTCTCTCAATGTCTTCACGTAATGCCCTGGTCCATAAAGCACATCAGCTACAATACTCCTTGCAAATTACAATGAAAGCTAACGTTTCGTTCTGGCACATGCTCTTTTTAATCCTAGGAACCTTTAAACTCACTATCGAGTTCACAGAAGAGTATCCAAATAAACCCCCAACAGTGCGTTTTGTCTCAAAAATGTTTCATCCAAATGGTAAGCTTTAGTAGAATGTCAGCATCCTAAATTAAATGTAATTCTACTTGGAAAAGTGTAGTAATGTTTTGCATAATTTTCCTCTTTTGCAGTTTATGCCGATGGCAGCATATGTTTAGACATTCTTCAGAATCGTTGGAGCCCAACTTATGATGTTTCTTCAATATTAACTTCAATACAGGTGTTTTTATCTATTCATGCACATTCACACATTCAACAGCATACTTACTATCAAACAGGGTTGTTAACCGGGTATCACAATAGATTTGCAGCTGCATATTCATATGACAAGTGGTGCAGAACGCTGGTATACATAGTTGAACTGGTAATTAATTACTGGTGGGGTAGTTTTTTTTTTTAAAGAGTTGTATACATACGTCTTTCATAAGACACGGCTGTAGAAATGATTGTTTTTTTCTGGCATCTATTTCTTCAGTCTTTACTGGACGAGCCCAATCCAAACAGCCCTGCAAACAGCCAGGCGGCCCAGCTCTACCAGGAGAACAAGCGGGAATATGAAAAGAGGGTTTCTGCTATTGTCGAACAGAGTTGGCGTGATTGTTGACACTTGTGATTGTCTGCAAAGTATAAACTATCCACCACATGAGTGAAGACTACACAGATCATGTGACGAAAAACCATCATACACAATCTACAATTACATAGTTTTCTAATTTGTTTGTCCCATAGCTGTTGCTACGGTTATATGTGGTGTTGTAGCATTGCCTTCTACAGACGCCATTGTTGGGCAGTAGCCTGTTAAACGTGAATGTACCTTGTTATCAATGGGTTAGATGCACCAAATTCTCCCTTTACCTTCAAACCTTTCTCAATCCCCCCCAAGGTTGGACAATGATTGACACATGCCAAGTGTGGTTTGCTGTGTGAAACATTCTTTTTTTTGTACTTTGAGGATGTTCAAGTGAATGTGTTCAATTTGATATTTTTAGCCTTTTTAAATAACTTTTGAAAGAAATGTATGATGGGTTAGGTGCAAATCTGCTAAGTTTGACTGGAGGTATGCTGGTGCTGACATCCATCTCTTACAATCATTCAATGCCTTTGAGATATGCAGGCTGGATTTGTAGTCGGTGGCTCTAGACTATGTTCAAGCCATGCCTTTTACTACATACATTGTCTTTACTTGACTATTCAGACATTTTAAGGATCAAATTATGTGCCCTTTCCAGGCACATTTTGGTTGAGTTGTTGTGCTACCCCCTTCACCACAAAAAAAATAAACTCGTAAGCCGACTCAACTTTGGTCTCGTTTGTAAAGGAGCTGTCTTTAGTTTAATTTTGCACTGGTAACCCATGTAGCAAAATCAAAATAACATTGACATGAGGTAATTTTGTTGTGGCCCCTGCATTTTTAGTAGGTCTTGAGAAAATCTACATCTCAATGTTTAGTTGGTTTCTGGTTTAATTTATTCAATTACAGCTGTAAAACAAGCAGACATTCACACAAATGAAACACCAGACAGTTAACAAGATCACAGCTTTCACAATTCCATGTGAAGATAGTTTAACATTGCTTTCAATTATAAATCAATACATTGCAAGTGATATTTTGGATTTGAGTTCTATCAACGGTAAGAGTGGGCGTATAGTATTTTTCGCTGTCATGGTTAACACGTAGAGTTGCATATTCTGCTACGGTGAAAATTGAGGGGGAAAAAGAGTTTCTGGCCAAAGTGATGTTTAATTAACAATTAACCAAGGCATTCAAATATGAAAGCACTGAACAAGCATTTAGTGCTGAGATCCAAAAAATATGTGGAATGGCCGAACACAGGAACAGAAAACATCTAAGCGCCTTATTCAGGCTTAAAACATAATGGCAGAGGAATGTAGAAACATCCAAGTCGTTTCTAAAAGATACCCTACTGTTAACTGTATTGAATTGTTGTACGAGTCCGTCTTTAGTTAGTATGAATATTACGGTCATACTTCTGTCCAGAGGTCCATGCCAACGACAAGTGTTCATGCAAATCAGTGAGAGGCCTGAGGTTTCACCAACTCGTAGCGTCCCACCTGTCCCTCCTGTAGCAGCTGACCGATGAGCTGGTCTTTATGTACCTTACGGCTGACCACAAGAAAGCGTAGTCTGCCCTGTCCGTACGACTTGCTGCGTAAGCCATATTTCTGAGATATGTGGTGGATCTGTTTACGTTCGTCGTTGTTGAGGTCAGTGGAGAAGCGCAGGTCATCTTGGCGGTCAGAGGTGGCGTAGTTCCGGATGATGTCTTCGATGTCTCGCTTGCTGAGCTGATTCCCAGGCTTGTCCATGTCCATTCCCAGACCTTCTCTGGAGAACTGCTCCTTGACCTTGATTGGCTCTGCGATTCCCTCCCCGTCTCGGCCAAGTCCACCGCCCTTCCAACCCATCTTGCGGAGGAGCTGGTTTCCAATGTTGTCCTCCTTGATCTCCTGCTTTATGCTCTCTTCGTTGGAGCGGGCCAGGATCTGATGGCGCGATATGGCATCGCAATGGCCATCCTTCCTGAGGTTTGATTTAACCACGGCCTGGGTCTGTCTCAAAGTAGCCAGGGCCTCCTCTGCTGCGATGTGTTTCACAATTTTCTTTGGCCCGATACCTGCTGCTACATACTGTCCTTCCAGAAACACCTCACATCTCCAGCGGTGGTCAGGTAACACGGTAAACTTGTAGTCGGCGGACACTTTGTTAAACTGAGCAGTGTCGTTAATGATACAGATGGCATTATCAGAGTTCTCCAGGATCACCAACTCGCTCAAGTGCTTTTTCCTGCCAACCTGTTGCCCAAACCATCCACTAGAGGGATCCGATGGATGGTTTCCTCTGGAAAATTGAGATTGTTGCTGTTGCTGCTGCTGCTGTTGTTGCTGCTGCTGCTGCTGCTGCTCCTGTTCTCGTGCTGCTTGATTCATGCGAAGTTTCCTCACGGCCTCCTCTGCTGCTGCATGCTTTGAGCTCTTCTTTGTGCCTCTAGACTGGGCCACCAGCTCCTCTTGCAGGTAGACGCTACACAGCCAATAACTGCTGTTCGGGACCAAGTCAAACTTATAGTTGATCTTCATGCGGTTAAAGGCGGCAGAGTTGTTTAGTATGCATATAGCATCATGAGCATTGTCAACGACCACAAATTCGGTCCAGTGTTTACGTTTGTCAGGCTCATACTGGCCTTTCGAGCTGGGCGTTGGCTTGTCCTCTGGATTACGAAGTGCGGGCAAAAAGGCTGGGGTAGGACTGTGCGTCTGACACACAACAATGTCAGTGACAACAGAGTGTCTATACCTGCGCTGCACAACACGAACTTCGGCCGGCTTCAGGAAGAGTTTCACGGCCTGCTCGGAGGCACGGTCTCTTGCTCCATTTTTACTTCCCGAGTATCCGGTAGCAAGATACACACACTGGCACCTTAACTCGCACGCATAACCTTCGGTTAGTACTTTTCTATTCTTCGGAAGATCAGCCTGAGGAATATCTTTCAGGTTGACATATATATACTCAGGGTTGGTCTTGCAGGCCTGGATGCTCCTGCTCAACATGAAATTGTAGTTGGGCGAGTCGGTTCCGGTCATGTACATGGGGTCTCTAAAAGAGACTGCTAATGCAGCAGCCACATTTGTTATCAACCGCTGTTTCTCTTCCAGGACTGCTGACGATATGGGGCGAAGTGGTGGCGTTGCAGACTGTGCCAGGCTTGGGCTGCTCCGGCCTGGGCTGTTGTAAACTCTGCTAAATGGTCTAATGGAGGATGGACGGTCCTGGGGAGTGTACCCCGATCCTTGCCGCCCTGTATCCCAAGCTGCAGAGCTATTCCCTCCACTGTATCCATCATGTCTGTTGGGCTGAGAGTAGGAATCGGAATTCCGAGAGCCATGGGCTTCATACTTAGCGGTATAGTCCTGTTGCGTCTTTGCCATATAGTTGGGGGCAGCCCCACGGGCTGCATAGCCTAGACCAGAACCTGTACTACCTGAGGGTTGGTCTCTATCTCTATCCCTTGTCCTGTCTCTATCCCTGTGGGAGCTCCAGGAGTCAGAACCATATGCAGGTACTCGGTCAAAGGCGGATCTGGGTGTAGCGTATCCCTGCGCTCTTCCAGTGCCGTAGGAGGGCTGCTCAGACTCCCATGATCTTGCACCATGAGAATCACTCCGCTTGCGCTCTTTATCATTTTCCTTCTCATCAGTGCCAGCACCGCCACTGCTCCCCCCACTGACAAAGTGCACAGGCTCAAATCGTGGTCTGGCACCAAACTTTGATATTGGCATTTTCCTTATAGGCTCTTCTCCTGTTTCAAAAAGCACAAAGAAAAAGTTTAGAAACGTTGATTGATATCAAATGAAATGGAAAACAATACACATACCAATAAAAACATGTAAGCACGTTGAATGAGTTATTATACATGCATATGTAAATACTTACTGCCATCCGATGAATTGGGTCTCTTTTTTGATTCAGAATTTGTACTCAGGTCAAAGGAGGGCATTTCGCCAATGCCTAGCCCTTCTGCCATTACCAGCACCTTACAGTCAGAGCCAGGCCATTCCTATTATTGAAAGTAAAAGTGTTATTCTGGCAAGAGATTATTCAGAGATCCTTGGCTAGAAATCCTACATAAGACCAATACATACAATAGTGAGAATGAGTTCACTAGCAAACGTTCGGGAAACCACTGCTTCTTACAACAACCTGTTAACAGACGACTGTCCCACGCCAAATTGCTTAACTACGGCCTTCCTTAAAACCTTCCACCTAGATGTTTTTTTTTTACATAAATGTACGCAATGGAGATCTGATTTTCGTGGTAAACAACAGCACGAGGCCTACGTACCAGAGTGACGCAGTAAACCGAAAACCAAAACGCTGTACCAGGATCTAAGCGGAAATGTTTCCACTAAATGTGTAACCTACCAATCAATATTTGCAATGGATCAGCGTATAGAACGATGCGGTCTTACCTTACGACGTAGCCCTGGTCCAGCGATCCATTAGCGGTGGTTCAGCGGAGGATTAAACTATACGGACCGATATTCATTAGCTAGCTAACTGCTACTAGCTATCTTTCTGTGAATGGTATATGAACGCAGACTAGCTTAGCGTGCTAGCTAATAGGGCTAACCCCAGCAGCCTGGTAGCATCAACTCTACACAACCTTGCAGTGTAGCTTTCGGCGCAAAACAGGCCCAAAATAAAAGCGATATGATAGCTTGTTCTGAATCCCACTGTATTACCTGGATGCGGTACCGCCGTAATCAACAACTACTACGTTAACACCACAAAAGCGTCCATTTTCTGTCGGACTACTGTAAAAATCATGGCGGCTGTCACTGACTGCACTGTCCCACAATGCATTGCTGGATCCCGAATAGTCACTGCAGTTGAAAGTTAGTACAGATGGTGTTAAATGTAATGTTTAAAGATAAGTAGGATCTTAATGTTGTTAAACGAACAATAACATTACCACCTGGGTCATTATTCATAGAGGGCCCAGTATTCTAGATAGTTTGACAACACCTAGGTGTTATATGCAATACACATATATTCGTTTTTTCCATTAGAATTGTGTACAGGCAATAAACGTTGAGATTTTGAATAGGATCTTTTTTATTGAAAATTTACAACAGATTAAAACAACAATAAAGTAGGCCTAATATGCGTTGTGGAAAAGTATTGGACTACAAGAAGTGATGACAGATGCTAAAAATGTATATTTCCTGACACCATTTTTTTTTCTTTACAGTGAAAGCCACATCCAAAGGTAATATTTCATAAACAGGTCTCCACTTCAATACACAAAATATATCCTTATAAATTATATAAATGCACAGGTATTCTTCAGTATTTCACTATTTGGGGATCAATTCTACTACACCTTATAGTAATATTTGGCAAATGGGTTCTAAAATTATAAGACAGCAAATATACATTTATAATGTGCATAATAAAAAAAAAAGTTTCATATAGACTGCAAATAAACTTAACCAGTTAAAACAAGGGAAAATGTAATTATCACTTCAGTAATTAAATAAAGGTATGCATGCAATACAGAAAAGGTTGGTGAATGTTAAAGCACTATGTGTAAAGGGACACTTAATGTGACCTCCATGGTATTTAAGCATGAAATCCAGACAGTAATGCCTTTTAATAGGTGCCTTACAATATTATGCATTCAGTTACCACAGGATTTGTTTTAATATAAATGAATAAAATACCAAGGTTGCATGTGACGGCCCATGGTTTCCAACCGAAAGGCAAAGAACCTGAATAGTTTAATATTATTGTTCATTAGCAATACATACCAAGAGGTATGTTGTTGAGTGCACTTTTCCTAGATTAGAAACCAGTTTTTCCCATAAAAAAGGAATGAGATAATGTCAATGTTATTAAAAATGGAGACCAATTAAGAACCACCAAAAACTAGTCCCATATTTTTTTTAAGACAGCAGTGTCATTCTGACGCTTCCCTAGTTGGCTCAGTTTTATTGTATTAACTATTATAAATACCATGCGAGTCCACACAAGGCCTTATTCGACAAATCAGATGAAAGATGCGAGATTAAAAAGGTTGATGCAGGGAGGAAGAACAGAGGAGGTATTGGGTGTTTTAGTTCTTGTTGAAGCTGCAATCCCCTCTTCTGACGGCCAAGATTAAAAAAAGCTGAAGAGAAAGAGAGAGGGAGGGAGGGAGGGAGGGAGGGAGGGAGAGAGGCAAGTTAGAAGAGATGGCCAAGCGAAAGTGAGGACGAAACCAATACGATTCATTTTTAGATTGAAAAAGAAACATAAGAGGACGGGCACCACTGTCCTCCTCATGCTTTTGCAGTGAAACAGCGTTTAGATGGACTACTTCATGCCGTCCGATACCTGCTGAGAACATTTACCTCACTTGGATGTCCACGTTCTTCAATAACCAAAAAAATACCTTTTTTTTTGGTCATAGGAACAAAGCCACACACACACACTAAAGGTAAAGCATACAAACTATGCATACGTCTGCAGAGCAGATATGAAAGCTTCTGCTGTACAGCGATCAGAAGTGAAGTTAGAGAAGCAGGAGGAAAAAGTCGTATGGAATAGAAAACAACAAATAATGAATCAACACGTATTACGCAGACAGGCTGATTCAAACACAGGAGTGTGGAGTCCACAAAGCCTCGGGTCACATTTGTGGTGTTAAAAACCCACAAAGCCTGGTCCCTTAGCAATACTTCAGGGTTGAAGACCTACTCAGTGCAGAGCCACGGATTACTGCAAAGGAAAGTGAATAAACAGACTTTTAAGTGGAGGATTACGACGGAGATATGGAACACTGCTTGATGCATTGTCATTCTTTTAACTCCCGGACCCCCGCACAATGGCAAATGAGATGGATGACGACATCGTCTGTACTCGGGGTGTAACTCAACAAGAGCGTGTGACACACTACTACTACCCAGCATAACAAGCTCAAACAGATAACTTCCGGCGGCAACGCGTTCTTTCCTATGGTTTTCCAATGTCAAATGCATTTGTGACCGCACTATATGGCGTCGCATAAAATGGCCGACACACATATCCACATGAATCAGTTAATGTCTGATTAGAAGTTATGCTCTATACATAATACCAAATGATTGTGGGCACAATTTCCGTAATGGTTAAATGTTTGCATTTATTGATCATGTGAGATAAAATACCAACACTGATACATGTTTTCCTGTATGGGTCTGGTTGAATGTGCTTTGTTCACGGCTATACACAATGTGGAATATGCACTGGAAATACAGAAGGAATAAAAATCATATATATGTAAAAAAAAATAATACTTGACATATGTGAAGGCAGATACAAAAGGTAGGAATGTATGAACCTGAAGACCCATGAGGTATAGGAAAAGAAAAGTGTGTATTGGCTCATGCTGGAGGAAGATAACCATGTTATAATAGTCACTATGTAAATCATATATAGGATTATGGACACCGAAAATAAAATGTGTGTATTTTAAATAAGGCTCAATTGAAATCCAGCCCATAAGATGCAACCCTTTCTCAAAAGGAAAAAAGCAAACATATATAGATGGAGAAACAGAAGTTTCCCTTTCGAAAGATACTCGTTTGTAGGACTTGGTCAGAGTAGAAACTGACCAAATCCTTGAGTCAAGTGACAATTCCACAGAGAGCTGTAGACATCAAGCCAGAACACTTCTTGGATGATGACAGAATGAATGTGTTGGCTCTAAAAGCTTTAAACCTCAATCCCCTTGTAATGATCAATGCAGCCACTGTTTTCTGAAGATATTACTGCTTCAGTTTATATATTCTGGTTCATAAAGTAAGTTCATAACTCAAGACAAGCTTCGTTCCGTTTAGGCCGAAAAAAAGGATGACTGTTTGGGTAAAATAAAAAGGTAAAATACAGATATAAGTGGCATGGTCAGGGTTTGCAATGGGGATAAGGAGGGAATGGGGGCCTGCAGGGGTGATTTGGTGACAAGGCATTCACAGCAGGGCTGAGGGTGCACCTTTCAACAGGAATCCAGAACTGGAAATAAGAGAGAAGGGTGGTTATTGCTTTCTAAGTGTTAACACAACTGCGGCTACACATTAAACATCAACACACAAAACATATACCCTTATTCATGCTAGCTCGGCTGTTCTGACGAGAAGAAGCAATCAGGGACGACTGACAACCTTTTAATTTAATGATCGCATTATTTCCACAATCGTTTTGCGTTTTTTGCGATTTTTAATAATTACACTAATAATTGGGTTTTTGCATTTACTTTGTTTCTCAACATGAATGAACGGCAACCGTTTTTGTCCAGAGGTGCCTCGGTCACTACATAGTTGCGTCTCTGTAAGGACTTTCTCCCTAATAGCGTGTGTGCGCGCGAGTGTTAAACAGCGCAGAGCAAGCGCAGGCTTTTCCAGACTGCTACCTGCAGGACATACATCTCCATTATTATATCCCCCAAACAATACTTCTTCATTATTGACTCAACAAATTATTTCTCTCAGGTTTTGGCCTTTGTCGTTACACAATGGGATGATGTGTGTGTGTGTGTGTGTGTGTGTGTGTGTGTGTGTGTGTGTGTGTGTGTGTGTGTGTGTGTGTGTGTGGGGGGGGATCGTACGACTGCAAGCTCAACACAACAATGTGGTCCCAATAAACGCAGAGACCCCCCGCGTGGGGCTGTGGGCGACCGCAGTGGTTTGGTATCGGCCCTGAATGCTTCTTTGTAAGATGGCAGGGCGAGGGAGAAGCCCAGGGGCAGAGGACAGCAGATTGTGGGGTTAATACTCGAGAGATTAAATGCAGAGGACAAATTGAATCAATACATAGGGGGGACGGGACAGGACGGGGCGTTTTCAGATGTACTCAAAGATTTCAGTTTAAGTAGGAAGATACTGTATAGTCGGTGGAAAATGCCTTCGTGTTTGATGAGGGGAAACCTTACCGGGGAGAGGGATCTCATGCAGGAGGCAGCGAGTAGGGAAGGTGGGAGGTTAACTGTAAAACATTGCATGCACATCAGCACAACGACATGCGGTATCTCGATCAGCCATTCACTTCTGCGCTACCGTTTCTCAGGCCTAAAGGGGAGGCAATATTAATAGGAAGAGTGCGAAAGGAACGCGGTACGATGGGTCGAGAGCGTGCGGAAGCTGCGGCTTTCCTGGTGAGAGGAGGGTTTGTTTGAAAGAGAGGATGGAGGAAAGAGGGGGGAGGCTGGAGGGAAAAGTAGTTTAAACAGTGACCTTTTTTAGTGCAAAGTCTTCGTCCTTTTTAAACGGGGCACCGGGTCTCATCAGCTTGAACATACAATCGGGAGGGATTACCAACGCGGCTTCATCAGGAACATTTATATCACACGACACATCCAATCTGAACGTATGCGACATTGATACAGATAGGTTCAACACCGTCGAGGTCAAGGATCTGTTAGTAATGGTTTCAATGACACATCGAGGGACGACCCCACCACCTCAAAGACCGTACCTTTAGTCTCAGCTGAAATCAGAGTTTATGATAAATAACCGCACACAAGAAACCCATACAAGTCCATTAATACAATGTACAAGAGAGGTTGTGTTTAGTTAATGCTAGTTTGCAAACCGATGGTAAAATCCTGTAAAATTCTTCAGGCTATACACAAAACATAAACATAGTTCCATGGAGAACATTAAGCCTGTCAAAAGTGATTAATACAATGCTAATGTGTTATGGCTGGCTCCAATGTTCACCCACTTGTAAATTGTGATTCTTTAATCATTTTTCCAAGCGCACCCAAAACGAGTAAAGGAACACTTACTTTTTCCTCTCCTTGTCTCTCTTGAGTGTGGTGGAGCCCCCTGCCTGCTGAGCCTGGGTCTGCAGGAGTTCTGCTGCAGTCTTCTTCTGTTTGAACATGTTCAGTTCATCATCCAGAGATTTCCTCTTGTCCTCCAGCTTCTTCTTCTCGTCCTGGTGGAGCTTCTTCAGGCGATCAAACTTCTCGTGCAACTGTGTGGGGGGTTCACAGAGAGATTCGGGGTGTCAAATGAGCAGGAACACATCTCAAAGCGATGCGTATTCAGAAGCGGGCGTTCAGCAACACAAGCGCGGGCACACGCACGTCTTTCTCCGCTTCCTTGAGCTCGCCCTCCTTCTCCTTGACCCGCTGGACAAACATCTGTCTCATCTCCTCCTCCTTTTTCTGCAACTCGCCCATGAACTCGTTCCTCTTGGCCTCGTACGTCTCCTGCAGGCTGCAACGTAGGAGTACAAAAACGAATGTTAATCTCAGCAATCTCAGTAATAATAATTTGCTGCAACGGTGAGGAAAACCTAGTGAACATTTTTGACAAATGTGCCTTGTAGGCGCTCCACACATTTTAGGAAAAGGTAGCAGTATATCTGTGGAATGAATAGGGTCACTGGGAGGATTCAGCAGCCTAAGGGGGCCCGAGCCAGACCGATTACACTCTGGGACCGGGTGAGAGGCTGCACAGTATATCCACATAGGACAGCCAGCTGTTACTAGCCATCACCAGACACACTCTCCGGCGGCAACATCTCTGATCATGGCACATGGAATGCCTGCTCTTCTTACAAACACGCCACACACTCAATGAACCGGTTTAAACACAGACAACTTGCATCCACCTGGGCGAAGTCTTGAAAAGGAAGACCGCTCCAATAGGCTTCACTCCAGCCTTAAACATAAACCTGCGCGGGGGGCTATACCTGAAGGGTTTGCTGTCGGGGTCCGTGTCCTTGAAGCCCATCTCCTCCAACTTGCAGCGGCGGTACAGCTCGTAGTGGCGCGTGTGCGTCTGCTCGCGCAGGTCCTCCATGTTCACCCGGATCAGCATCTCCCGCAGCTTCACAAAGTCGCAGTGGTTCTCGTTCTCCACTGCCGACGAACCCAAAGCGCCGCCGTTAACATTCGGCAGAGTGAACAGTCGTTTACAGGGGTTTTTGTTATGGTACAATGCGGTTTGAACTTTGCTTATGGAGGGGAAATATGTTCACTGTCAAAAACTAAATGGGAGAAATATTGGACTATGTATCACGCAGGCTCAGGCCAAAACGGTTGCACTCAAGCTGGGCCGGAGGGCACGACCCATGCAGAAGCCCCTGACCAACTTCCACATCCATACATGAACAGGACTTCATACAATGGGACGGAGCACATACTTAATAGAGGCATCATAGAAGCTAGTCCCCTTAACAACAACGCTGCATCAATACTCCTATGGAGTCGACATCACATTAGTTAAAATATTGATTAGAAGCGGTCCATAATTAAATCGGTGAACTCATTGCATTAGGCGGCAACCATTTTCCACAGCTTCTGAAATGGTTAATGTCCTGGTTGTCGTCACCACTTTGCCGCAGTGTCCCATGCACCGTGTGGTCGCCGAGTGGCGCAAAGTAAAAGTACAGAAATGATTCCGACACATGAATCCAAGTTTCCCTGTTCCGTGGTCACGGCGGACTGGAGGGGCTGGTGTAACCTTGGCTCTCCAGCATGCCATCGTCGTTCACCACAGCCACGGTCAGCATTCCGGCCCCAAATAGATGGTTTGGAGATGTGCGAACCGTGTTATATCATTATTATTCTCGTCCATCCCTATAAACAACACCTGGGAGGTTGCGAGCATCTTTCCCGTAGACGTCCGGGCGAGCGGGGGTTCGGAGAAGGGGAGTGAAAGCGAGGGGACCTCCCCCCTGACCTCGTTTCCTGTGGGAGGATGTGACCCGGGCTTACCCTGCACGGTCCCCCACGGGTACTGCCGAGCCTTCACCATCTTGTTCCCGATCTTCACCTCCTCCGTGCTCCCCACCACGGCAAACGGCAAATGGCCCTGTGCGCCAGAGAGGAGAGGGAGAGAGAGATGTACGTTCATATATTCTAACAACACGTACACCCATGTGTCAACATACTTGCACGGAAATGCATTACGCAAAGTGCTGCTATCATCATCGCCATTTCCTGGGATCCAAGCTCCATCCAGAAGCCGCCTTGACAAATTGACATGGAGTGGTTCAATTATGCTCCGGTTTATCAGTGAAACAGGCCTCTCATCTCGCTGCTCCAGGACTCCATGACAAAGAGTGTGTGGGAAAGCTTGCACTGAGCTACTGTATTAAAACATGGTGGGTTTATTACGCGTTTCGTAGTTGTGCAATAGGGGGAAAAGGGGAATGTAAAAAGGGGAATTCTTATCACCTCATTCCGAGGTGATAAGAGGTGAATCTCTAATGCATCTCGGCATGCGTTTATTTAGCATGCCGAGAAGTCAGTCTAGTTAAAACAATGGGGAGACAAAATCTGGCATTTCTCAAAAGAAGTGAATGTCAACAAAGACGACCAGCCCTAGGGAGCTGAACGGGGAGGACAGGGGTGTGTCGCAGATATTTAGCAAAGCACAGCATGTGTCCATGTCATTATCAGCGCGGCAAAATCCAGAATCAGGGCCTCTGTTGATCCGGTTAACCACTGGCTTACACGCACAAACACCCGTCAGCAGTTGGAAGAGGAACTAAATGCATTCTGCTCCTAGGACTATGGGTGGGGTCAGCTGTGAGCTCTGGGTCATGCGGTAGTGGCCACTCGAGGCATTTCCCACAGCGTGGGCTTCCTGCTTGTCGGCGGCGCTAGCCGATAGAGGAACTCACACACACACACACGCACGCACACACACACACGCACACACACACACGCTTCCTGAACACAAGAGTGGACACAGATGGCACTTGTGCTGCTTCATGATCACATGGTATGTCACGTCAGACGCAAAGTTTCCCTCCACGTACAATGGGGATAGGTCAACAGGATGAGAGGCGAGAAGAAAAGACTCAACCTACGTTCATGGTTGAGTTGATCTCGGCGACGGTCTCGTCGTCAGTGGGGAACTGGTAGATCTGGACGCCGTTGCTGACCAGCTCGCTGGTGATTTTGATCTTGAACTTGGTCAGCTCGCTCTTGGAGATGGCGTCGGATTTGGCGATGATTGGGATAATGTTGACCTGATAGCGAGGACGGATACGAAAGATGTTGAAGAGATGACGAGATGAAAACAACATTTGAAATAGTTTGTTTGTGGAACAGCTTGGCGGGGATCAAGTCTGCCTCAAGTCTAAATTTGGAAATGAGGGTAAAATCGGAGACAAACATTTCAAACAAATGACTATCAAGCCATTCAAGAATACCTTCACATCCTGAGCACAACATAAGCTATCCAATCTTGATTAATCAAAATATATCTTAAAAAACATTCATTGTTGCATGTGTCTCCCATCCATAGGCAACCATTGACAGGAATGACAAACATATGACTTCAAGTTGCTCTTCGGTCCAAATTGGGTTACCAGTACCGGTAGTTAAATTACTTCAATGCAAAATATTTAGACCAAAATGAATGACATTTAATGTAGTTATTTTGAATGTGCTTGATCCCAAACATATATTGCCGCTTCATTGTGGCGTACAGCTGTAAAAAAAGGAAGTTATAACACATTCCTGCACTGGCATTCAACTGTATTTAGTCCAATGACATGAGGACAACGACATTCTATCTTGAACGTTAGCTCATAACATCTGATTGACCTCTGGCTTTGATTTCAGACAAATACAAATATCCAGACTAGCAAGCTAGCTCAACCCTAGCCCCGCCCAAAGATGATATTGTTTCGTTTTTAATTGCATTGGATAGGATAGGTCCCTTCAAACTTTATAACCCAGGGTATCGTCAAACGCTTACTACACAGGAGTACAAGTATGGTTTAAGCTACGAATGAATTGCCCTTTTGGGATCAATAAAGTTGTATGAACTGAATTGAAGAGTATCCTGCTACGCAACCTTATTAAATTTGTGTCTTTGGGAGCCTTAGGCAAAACGGGTGAACCCAAAGAATACAACCTGTGTAAACAAAGGAGGAACAGGTGCAGGGTACAATGCTAACCCCCACACCACCCCCCCACAGAGGGTGTGGCAGGCCTTCCGGGGCGAGGGCCACTGGATGAGGAGAACATTTGATTAATTTGACTCTTTTAAACAAGCAAGTTACGTCACCAGGGCAGGCCAGTGTGAAAGTGGCCGTATTGGTCAGTGTGGTCCTGTACGTAGTGCACGAAAGCGGAATAATGCATGTTTGTATCCCACTTCTCTTGTTTAGCTTGGGGGCACCATTCCAGTTCTCGTTATAACCAGGCCACTGAGTGGTTCAGACCTCCATGCAGCCTTGGCAGAGAGAGTAAAAATAGCATCTGCAGTGCACAGTGCAGAAGTGTCTCATCTTGTGATTTTAAGAGCTCTCCAAACAACGCTGTTAACGACACTACGGGATGCTTTTCAACAATCACCATCCAACAAATCTAATATCCACCCCTCTTGTGATATGACAAGGATGGGCAGAGAGAGCAACAGAGGAAGTGGTAGAGACGAGGGTGGGTTTGGATTACATTTTTGGTGGGAGAAATGGATACCAGAGAGATGCTAGCAGAATGAGAGCGAAAAAAATAAAACCCATCCACCCACGGTCGGCTGGGCAAACAAAGATCTCTTCACTCCCACACAACAGTAATAGTGGAGAGTTTTGTCACCGACGCACACACTCTCCGTCTCCATCCTGCTTCCTATCCTGCCATTTTGGGAGCGGTCGCTTTGCCGCTTTACAGCGCCTGTATAACTGTTAGGATGCAATGTTTAACTCGAGGACACTTTAAAAGCCAGTATCTCTTTAGTCAATACACTTCCCTCCTGCCATGCCGGAAGTCAGGCGCATGAGCGTGTTGCACACGAGACTGTGTAGCTAGCCGCTGTCCCCCGGCTACAGCTGTGCTGGCCAGCAGTGAGGCAGCGCTTTGTGCCGTAGCCAGAAGGGCTGATGCAAATGGGAACTTTGGGGGGTAAAAAGCCCCAGGAAGAGATGAGGCCGCGGTAACCAGGGCAACAGCATTTTCCAGCTGACCTACTCCCGATGCAGACGAGAGCACATGACCACAGGACCATGGTGCAGATTGAGTATACGTAGGTCATGACGACACACTGACGCCTTTTCACAGTGGTTTCACTTTTGCTCAATGGAAGGAACACATTACAGCCATCGATTTATTACATACATGATCCGAATATAAGCTTCTCATACGGATGGGTAAAGGGCATTTGGGCCTTGGTTTCGGACTATTGAGGGTACAACTGGGCAACCTCATTACTAGATAAGGGACTCAAGTTAAAACACACGTTTTGAGACCAATAGCTGCGATGACCCTACCTTGCTGTCCAGTTTCTTCATGGTCACCAGGTCCAGCGATTTGAGGGAGTGTCCCGTGGGCGCGATGAAGTACAGACAGGCGTGGATGCGCGTGTCGTGGTAGCTGTGTAGGGTGCGCTTGATTTTCAACTCCTCCTGCAGATACGCCTCAAACTGGGCGTCGATGAACTCCACGATGGATTTGTAACTGTCAACGGGAGAGATGGGTCAAATACGCTATGTTAAATAAAGCTGTGTGTCATTGTGTCTTTTTTGAGGTAGGCAACGGGATTTTCATTAATTGGTATGGGAATTAGCCTTGGAAGGCTCAAATAAAACCATGACACAAAATGAGACCCATGGGCTTCTACTACCCTGGCCTGGACTATACCAGCAGCTACTGGGAACAAAAAGGAACTTGAATTCCTGAATGTCAAGCATGGATGAAACAAGAGGCTTTCGAGCACATGGATACTCGCATTGCTGCAATTGACCAATGGGAGGAGCTGAAAGAGGACACCCACACATGCATGTTATTTTATATGGACAACTGCTGCTGGAGAGCACTCAGTCACATCTTGCCATGCAAGGAATCTCAAAGGAAAGTCTTCCACTTCTCTTCTCATTTCAAAAACAGCGATTTGCCTATCTTCACTTCCAAAGAAGATAGGCAAATTGCTGTAGAAATGCTTTCCACTGCCCCAGACCATCAGGAGCAACCAATATATTCTATTGGTTGTTCTTGGTGGATTGGGGCAATGGAAAGCTCCATTTGGAAAAGTTAAGCCAACCTTAGTTTGGTTTCAGTCCCCAGGGCTAAATCCGATAGCTTCATTGCATTCATTGTGTGTGAAAGCAAATCTACAACGACTACAGCGATTCTTGCCGATGGCGAGTGTCGAGTGTCAGGGATATCAAACGTGTACATTACTCTGCCCGAGGGGAAACTCACGCTAGGTGTTGCCATGACTTTGTTGGTAGCCTTTGTTTAGGTTTTTTATGTCCTACTACGACTGGAAGGTGGGCTCACCTGTCTTCCTTGTTGATCTGGTCCCCAAAGCCAACGGTGTTGACCACGGTGAGCTTGAGGCGTACGTTGCTCTCCTGGAGCTCGTAGGTGTTTGACTTGAGCTGAACTCCTGGCTGGTTGTGCTGGGTGGGCTCTCCTTCGAACTTGGTGTTGAACAAGGTGTCCATGAGGGTGGACTTACCAAGACCGGTCTCCCCTTTAAAAAACACAGCAGGGAAAATCGGGGGTAAGGGCATTGTTGAGTTACAAGTCGTACACGTCAGAAGAAGTCTTTCTTAGTGAAAACATGTCCTAAAAGGTGTGTTTGTATAGGTCTATTGAGTCATATACCAGACCCCTGACCCCTACCATCAGTTGTACTGCTAGAGCACACCGCTACTATTGGCCTTATGTGATTCACAAGACACCACAAATCCCTAAAATGAGAATGAAAGGACATTTTGATAAACCAAATGCTAATAAATAAGGTCATAGTGGCATAAGTGACCTTAAAGCTGGCCAATCTGGGAATACTAGTGGTTGGTTTGCAGGGACAACAAACCCCAGTTCAGTGTTTTTTGCTTTTCCTAGCCCTTTTATGGTTTTGCTAAGCAAACCCTTTGGGCTTCAAATGGATTCTGTGGTCACCGGCATACATTCTTGAAAAGCAAGTACTTTTTGGACAATGAGTTCAACATTTCTAGCGTCTTCTAAAAGAGAACTAGTGAGCTATGGTTATGGTGAAGATGCTGTATGTATTGGACATATCCTCACTCTTTAAATACATGCAGAAACTAGAAGAGACTCAGTCCTACAGAGGTCTCAAAAGTAGGACAGAAAAAGTTCACAAGAAAATAGTTTATCCAACACTTTCCGGCAGACGACCGGACACCATCATCTGATGACCTGGTTTTGTCATGGTGTCATGATGTACCATCCCCTTTGCTGTGGAGAGCCACGTAGTCCAAAGGCAGGAGGTACAACTGACTGCATATGGGATTCAACACATCTAAAAGAGATGATCTGCTGTGACAAGATGAGCAAGGTACAGACTCTCATGCAAACAGATGTCTGAATTCCATTTTACAGTGGGAGGCAGTCCGCTGACTCACTCACTCACCCAGCCTTCCTCCCTGTGCTAAACATACTCCAGCTTATCATTTCATTAGCCCATATATTCTAAAATATTTAAATTTGATTAACTATTCCCATACATTATCCTTTCAAGGGACTTTGGTTCCAATTAGTTAACCAGCGAGCACACACATACTCCATCAAACTAAATTGGTTTTGAATGAGGAGTTTCCTAAAATGGTTAGCATAGAAATACTGAAAACTCTCGGGCCTTTTCAATGAAAATATTACGATATTTTCTTCCATTTTCCTTTCTGCCTTCATCATCAATCTACACCACCTCACTTTTAGGAAATGTGTAACCATCACAATGTATCATTGATCCATCATCGCCATCCTGAAATACATTCTGAAATTGATGTATTACACTGCATTAACCGGAGAACTTCCCAATCTGGCATGGGTGTCTGACGTGGGTGGAGATGCTTGCATGTAAGAGTCACTCACCAACACAGAGAATATTGAAGCAGAAGCCATGGTTGACAGATTTGTTGACCAGTTGATCGGGCATGCTGTCAAAGCCGACATGGCCAGCAAGCGGGACTGCACGGGCACCCTCTCCCTGTATGGAAAGAAATATTTAACATAAATAGGATATATCATATCAAAATAACATGCACGTATACATCTTCATCGAATGTATAAGGTGAACCTTGTTGAAAACATGTTTGTTTGGTTTAACTGTACACAAAATAAGAATCAAAGCAAACTCTTAAACATAGTATGTTTCACACTTTGCTTTAATTGTTATTATGCTCAACTGTGGAATACATTGGTTTTTCACACAGTGTGAAAAACCAATGTATTCCCTAGTTGAGCATTCAGCTTTCAGGTGCATAGCCTCATTTCCTGTTTCCTGTCTGTGACTAACTTTTCACAACCAGTTTGAAACCACGACTTAAATGTGAGAGAAATGCCTACTTCCTACAATGTAAGTATCTCACGTAAGCCAATGTCTGCACTATGAGGTGCAAGAAAGCAACACATTTAGATTATAGGCTAACATTTTCGGAAAACCAAATCACTGCAAAACCAACAATTACGTGGTCTGTGTAGAACAGTCCGCAAATATAGCAAACTGTTCCAAGGTATAGACGTACAGTGCAACAATAAAGGTCTACTTTCAAAATGACCTTCTCACACATGTGGTAAACAGTTGTAAATGAAGTAGATAGTTAACAGGGGCATTCCACTGAGCAAATACAATGCTCTTCAGATGCTTTTCAGACTTTAAGGCACAAAAGGATCAACCCAGGCTCACATCAAGGAGACCCAACATGTATTCAGTCTGGGGGCTTCCTGCAAACTACTTCCTTCACAAAGCATACATGCACTAATGAGATAAAAAGTCATTTCTACTTTTTATCTCATCATTTCTACTTGTTATCTCAAAAATATTACTTACAATGGGGAATTTTTTTTTTTAAATGGGGGGAATGGGCTTCCATATATATGTTCCCATAATGCAAATAGACTCACATTTGTAAGGGACGTCCCCATGGTTTTTAAAGAGAGGTGTTTTAGCTCAGCAGTCGTATCCACATAGTAAGACAACGCCCGATGAATGTAACGGGTGTGAGAATGGCATGAAACATAACGGGATCCATCCTGCTAGCTTTGGGGATCGCACCAAGAATGAATGGCGTGACGCGTTATGTAGAAATATATAACCTTGCTAGCGATTCGATACAGTGTTCAATACATGATGTGTTTATTTGAAGAAAATGGAATGTGGATGAAAACATCAGTTGAGATGCATGAAACGTGTGCTAGGCGACAACCGAAATAACGCCAGCAGAATATATCGTGATTAGCAAGCTATGAAATGGACAAGACTATGAAATGGACAATATTGTGAAAAATGCTTCAAATTGTTCCCTGAACCCCCGCCCCCACCAGGTTATACAATGGCTTCGACTTAATGTAAAATGTAGTGTGTGCATACAGAAAGGAAACGGACCCGTTTCATTGTAAATGTGCGATATACACGTCCACATTTTAACCAGACAGCATATGAAAATGGCTTTAGCGCACATAACAACCTCAAAGATAGAGGTGTATCGTGTAAAAAAGCCCTCGTTTATCAAATTGGCTACTCACCGCTTGCCTGGCGATCTCGGTAGACGCCATGGTTGTAGTTGTGGGGACGAAACCTCTCGCCTACGTCCAGGAAGCCGAGGGAGAAGGCCTGTCGAGAATGTACCAACGGTGTGTTATACTATGGATCTCCAAATGGTTGGTTACTGGTCTGTAGACCATCTCGTTTTACGGTTTGCATTCATGTGAATTTGAAACGTGTAAATACAGATGAACATGTAGGTAAGTAACACCAAAACAGGTATTAGCAGCAGATGGAGAGCCCCCATCCGATGCACAAATGGATCCCTCTGATTTCAAGCGGCATGAAGGGTTTGTGGTGGTTTGACAGACACAGGATGGTGTTTCAGTTAAGATACAACTTGTCTCTAGAATACGGTGATATAGACAACAAACACATTTTGCTAATGCTACTGATCTTACTTGATAAAACACATTTATGTAATTATCATCAGAAAATATTTTCCACAATCCACAATAATGTAAGTAGTATGCTAACAGTATAACTTTAGAAGCCAACATAAATAAAAACGCTTGGCAGTGTATTTTTGTATAGATAATACACAATTTAGTCAAACTATTTAAAAGAGAAGAGCTATTATTAAAGGCGTGCGTAAATAATGTGTGAAGTTAATTTCTAGGTCAAGCCCTGTTCGCAAAGGTCATGGACTTAAAAATATACTTTTAACTATTTCAGGGCTGTATATTGGAGTACCTGCCGCCGCCGGTGCTGCTTATTCACGCCGTTGTTTGAACCAATAGAATAACGAGGCGCAATTTAAAAATCGGCCGGGGAACTGCTAGCCACGCCCCCCGATGTTCACACCAAAACAAACCCAGGCTCTGGTACCGTGTGGACTATCAACTTACTCGTTGACAGTTAACTGACTGAACTTTGGTGAGAAATTAGTCGAAGTTGTGTTCATTGTGTTCTGATGAGTTTCTTTAAATAACTTTTTTTCTAAATGACAAGACTTTTGACAGGCTTGCCATCTGTAATCGATTTCGCTAAGCTAGAGGGTTATTACATTGTTGATCTGTGTATCGGTTATCTCTTTAATTATGCAATTCCATGGCCACAACGTACGTGAGAACATTTTTTATACAAACATGATGCTATACAACATAGCGGATTGTTATGAATTCATAACTCTGACTACTTCCCAGTGTTGGCTACTGTACTAGGAAGGCTACTAGCCACCGAAGCTAACTACACAACACTGCATTAGAGTTGGCAGAACGTTGAATACCTCCGCATTTAGTCTTAATTGTTGTAATTCACTATAATGGCAAGGCTTTCATGATAAATGTTATCTGTGTACAGGAAACATGGCAAACATAATCTTTGCAGAGAGGGAAAATCTAGTTCTCCCTGGACCTACCTTGAAAGCACGGCAGCGGCTTCAGTCTGCACCTGGTATGTTAATTTACTAGTTGATGATTGATTACTATTCGGTCCTTCTTTTAATATATTATGTTGCACCACTTGTTTCCAGAGAACATGCTGAAAACGCCAATACATTCCAAAAAGCTCACCACCCCAATAAGGTCTGGTCGCAAGGCTTTGGGTGCAGTCAACAAGATCAGTGCTACCCCTGCGGCAAGCAGACAAGGGATCAAACCTCAGACGATTCAGGTTAGTAACTATGCCTGTTGTCTTATGGTGCCATCCTGTATTGGCTGCTATTCGGAGCATGTCATTTAGAAGTGTTTGTGTACGTGTTGGATGTCTCAGAGGTGTGTAGAGACTAAAGTGGGTGTAATATTGACTGGCTTTTGTTTTTTCTCCCTACAGGAAACTAAAATCAAATGCGTTCCCCAGAGAGTGGAGTACCCAGATGTAGAGCGTTTTGTACCGTATGACCCGACGGGTAACCAACCGCTCCATCCCCAAGTGTTGTTGCTTTCGCATTAGCTTTATGGATGTACAATGTGTATTAAATTATTTGCAGTTTCTTAATTGGGACAGGTTTGCAAAAAGATTACATCTCTTAACTTCGTACCTGTGCTTGGTACCTGTGCGGAGACCAAGGGTATCCCAGTTTGACCTTCTTCATTTGGATAATGGCTAATATTACTGCTAGTAGCCAAGTGAATAGGGGTGTCATTTTGTGTTTGCAGTAGTCTCCCATTAATAGAAGCTAGTTTCATATTGGCAGGTGTTTTCATAGTTTATACTCATTTAACTTATTTTTTGCCCCTTTTGGTTATGTAATTTTTTTTAAACTGTATTTCATTGACACCTAAAATTGTGTTTTCACCCAATTTGTATCGTAGAGTTTGAAAAGCACTTTATACCAGAGGACCTGGTTCACCTTGGTTGCCTTGAGCTGCATGGACTAGCCTCTAGTCCCAGAGCGTACTGTATCCCAGAGGAGGACTTTGAACTGATTGAACCGTACACCATACCACAGTCTACATACAAGGTCCAACAGACCTCAGGTACGACAACATGGCATTGCAACGCTGGTAACATTGTTTTTCCACTGAATGTCCTTCACCTGCCAACTTTCTTCTCTACAGATGACTGCACCGAAGAACTGAACGCCTTCCTTCAAACGATCAGCGAGTTAACTATCGACCTCCCTCCTGAATCCGACTAAATTTGACTTTTATACATGCAACCCCTTTTTTTAATGTTTATTCCTCTTGGCATCCGGTGGCGTTTACCCAGACCACCCTTATCATTTTATAGGTCATGTATTAGGTGTGAATAGGGGTGTGGTTGGGTGTTAAATGATTGCAATAAAGTACTTCCTCGAAGTCCGCCTGTCTTTACGTGAGACGTTTTTCTGCCAGATTTGCAAAATGCTCATCGCTTTCAGTTCCTCACGCAAGGACGTGGGCCGAGTTTAAACTGGACTTTGTCACTCAAATGGCTGCACTGGAATACGCGATGACCAATATCTAAAGGTACTGGAAAATGGCGTGACAAATAACAAGACTAGGAGGAACAACACTATCACCGATGTGTTTAGAGAATTGCCAAGTGGAACTTAAGTTTATTTAAACGTTTGTTTATGCCGCAAATAGAGGAACTCTCTTCATAAACTGGGATTACTTTCCTTTTTTACTGGCCTAAATTGGAGGGGGAAAAACGGTAATTGAATACATCTATTACATGATTCGATGGAACGTAACGCCGTGAATGAGTGCAGCAATTGCACGCAAAATGATACTTCGGTTGTAGACTGTAGTGACACAAGCAGTAACGCCGACGATCCGACAGCCAGCAGCGACGGACCGAAGACTAAGCGCGGAGCTCTGGTTGAGCGCCTGTCACACTACGGCATGCACATTTTCCCCAATTCCTTCGCACGTAGGTCGAGATTACAGAGGCAGTCCGAAGTGACTGACTCCATCACTGGGTCTCTTCACAGATGCACCGCTGAGGCTCCAGAGAGAGCCTCGCTCACTCCAGCTAGGCGTAAGAAATATCTGAAAGAATTTCTTTTAAATAACACGTCGAATATTGGATTTGGAGGCGTGCTTTCAACGGAAACTACGAGAACATCTTCGAGCGAAGAGCAAGACACCCCGCGTACGGACTGCGTTTTAAATCCAATGGAACACGCGTGCATGCTGTCTGCTATAGATGGGAACTACGAAGCCATATTTGAGTTTATCGTTGACGATCCACATCTGCTCACCAGGAAGGATTTCATAAGTGGGTTCTCTGTTCTCCACTGGTTGGCCAAAAGTGGCCACAGTGAGACTTTGGCCAAACTTTTAAAGCACGCGGAAAACGTGGGAATTCCTGTAAACGTCAATTTAAGGGGCAGTGGGGGTCTCACCCCGCTTCACGTCGCAAGTATGCACAGCCAATATATGGTCATAAAACTTCTAGTGGGTGCATTTGGCGCGAAAGTAGATACGATGGACTACAACGGCAGAAGAGCATGGCAATATCTGAAGGAAAACGCCCCGCTCGAGATGCAGGAGCTTCTCGGCACGTGGGATGAGGAGCACAGCGCCGAGAGCGCGCAGAACACCAACAACAGCGCGAGCCCGCCGATCTTAACCACAGACGATGATAATGACGAGGAGGAGTCACTGAACAGAAATAGAAGAGCCGGAAGTTGGCGTATTAAGCCTTTCACAGACTTCATACAATCGTTGCATTTTTGGGGGAATAGATGCTAAGCGTTTTCTAGATGCAGTACAGGACACAGCTCCAACTACTGGAAGTTACAATTATTTTGTAACGTGAACCTCTTTACAATATAAACTTGATTCTTACCTTCCCGCATTTAACCCTTTGTAAAGGTGGTACTTTGTTATGCTACCCACTACATAGCTTAATCGGTTTGTTCAGTCTCACTCAATGCAACTGATAAATAACGACCTGTACATTTAAAAGGGTTATTGAAGTCATGTTGATTTACTGATATTAAACACCGCACCAACTTGTTATCTCATCAGATCCTTATTCCAACAGCAATCTCTTCAGAGCTGTGGCAGTTTTTTCCTTTTCACTCTAGTATAGATTAAATGTATCCCGATGAATTGCATGGCCACTGACAAACAATATGGCTGAGTCAGACATTATTTATTGTCAAACACAACCATAACCAGAGTATTTGTACAAAAAAAACTGTTGATCCAGCGAACATCGCTTCCACGCCAGATCCCAGCCCAGCAGAGGGTTTTGGCAGATGAAAAGAGCAGGGGATGCTGGAGTTGTCAGCAGTTGGATGTTTACAGGCCAAGCTTGGTCCTCCTCCAGTGTCTCCTCTTGGAGTTGTACCTGTAAAATGGGCCGAAGGCATACGAATAGTTAACATTAAAGGTTGTATCGGCGATTCAAGGCCGAAACAAAGGGCAACATTCATCGGATCTTTCCTCACAATCCACTACCTGCCCACACCATATGCAGGCTGACAAACACATCTCTGTAGGCAGCCTGTGCTCCGAAATCGTTCACAAAAACACAACCCAAAACCAAAATGAACAGCTACCAATCACCTTCAGCTCCCACTTGGCATGCACAAGCTCAAAACTGCACAACAGCCACCCCTTGTCAGTGATCGGTTGAAATACTGTTTATTTTGGTTTCGAGTTGTTTTTGTCTACGATCTTGGAGCATATGCTGCCTACAGAGATGCGTTTTTTTGACGGCCTGCTTTGGGGCGGGCAGGTAGCGGATCGTGAGGGATGATCAGATGAAGGTGATCAACATTCAAACACTACAACCGCCACCTCAGAGGTAAAGGAGCAATGCAACGATGTTGCTAGTATACAGGATTGTCATTGTTAATCCATTTATAGTAAAACTGCCATAATGGGGACATTTTCTTCCAGCCTGCTACAGAACCCAAGTTCAATATGGCATTTTAGTGTGGCCTAGGTTATGCATGTTGTACTATAATGATGATTTCACAACTTAAAGACATCACAACATGGCTGATTTATCACCAAAGAAAATAAATATCACATGAATCATTTTGATGTACATGCCCTAAAAGACCTTGTTTCCACACAAAAAATCCAAGATGGAGGTCACCCCTTCATGTTTACATCATGATAAACAGCTTAATGTAGTCATTATGACTGCCCTCCTGCGTGAGTGGAGCCGTTTCAATCTGCAGCCCTCTGCATTCATGATCTTATCTATATACCAAACAGCACTCAAATGCATTAGACAACACTATAGTATTCACTGAGTCACTTTCAAAACAGTTTCAACCATGTATAAGCCATCACTTCTCAATCCTCTAGGTAGCAACTCATGGCATGAGCTTTTGTCAAGTCATTGACCTGGCACCAGCCAGGGAGACACGTCTCAGATCACCAATCCACTCTGGCCCCCTACAGCTCTACCATGTCACTACTACAGAATATCTTCATCACCCACACTGAGCAAGAAGAGCATTTCCATTGCAGAAGGATGCTCTCAGCAGGATTAATGACAATACTCCACTATTCTGGAGTACTGCAATTGCAGACCTGCTTTGCATGTTATAACACATAATGGGCTTAGCAATATGCAAGACCACATCACGAAAAAAGTTCTACCTTGATGTACTTGCACATATAAAATGCACAAGTTGATGCAAGTCACTCAAACGTCTTCCATGGTACCAAGGCGAGGACCAAAAAACACATTTTGATGGTAGACCTATAGTGGAAAGTGCGGAATTAAACGTACCTGATCTTATTGCCAGTCTTCATTCTAATCCACTGAGGGATAGGCCTGTTCTGCTTCTGCTTCTTTGCAAGGAAGCGCTTGATCTTGAAAGTCTTGTGGGACGACTGTAGACAAACGATTGTAGAACATTAGATCATGAGAAGTCACGGAGGGCATGTGGGGTTATTATGGACCAGGTTAGGGACTGTGTGACCGTTCACGGTTGGCCTATGGGACTTCAATACACAATAAGAAGCCGGGTCCAACGCTCCACGATGAATGACGGATCGCTTGTTTAACAGTTAACGACAAACACGATAATCAACCAGCAAATGTTACGGAAGTGGAAGTTGATAATATATTCGAAGTGGCAATTCGGCAAGGCGAAAGACCGCTGACATGCGTAGAGCTGGCTTCAGTAAAACGTACGTAAATTGATGTAATTCTCAAGTGTGTTTTTACACAATATACACATATTTCATCATTAGAAACATGTATTGAATGACTTCAAAACATTAATGTAATTTTAAAACCGCCAACGACGTGGATGTTTTAAGATTTCTATTTACCATTCTGTCCACAGTGCTTTCCCCACTATGGCCGCAGTCGAAGAGAGAGAAGGAAGGGAAGCGGTAGTGATGTGTATTATCTCATCCAATGAGGCTAGGCCAACTAGGCTCGCACTATCCACACAGCGACACCACATGGACTATTGCGATTAGGACCAAAACAACCCAAAAACGAGATACATGTATTAATTAATTACATTAAAATTGCATATGCAATGTTATGCAATGCATATTGCAATGTAACCTCAGCATTTACATATACTTTGAATGATTCATAATCATTTTATGTTCTATAGTAGCCTTATTAATTGTAGAAGACCTGGGTTATATACAAACATTGTTTGTTTTGATATATCTGTACATTGCTACCTATTTTTCCTCAAGGCTAGAACGCTTGTTAAGTGACTGATTCATATTTTATATAGAACCATAATGAAGTCCTTCCACAGTTGAACCAAGA
>JAOPJJ010000002.1:13445395-13462027 GCA_027122795.1 Enchelyopus cimbrius
ACGGTTGCATTTCCTGCTGCTGATTTTCATTGTTAGAATTAGTGGCATTTGAGCAGTCATTTCTGGAGCACTGTCACGAAACCATTAGTTAGTGGAAGAGGCAGACCGTTCTTGGATGAATGATGGAAATGTCTAACTACTTTGGTTGTGTTTCCTTCCTGTGTTATGCTTAACACAGATGGAGTCTGGACGCATTATGTTACCTGAGGGGGCCACTCGTTCACGGCCAAAGGTCAGTGTGTAGCCTGCAGTACGGAAGTTTGACCCTGGATTGATAAGGTGCTAGGCCATTTCACAATAACGTATTCAAAGGTCTCGTCTTTAACCGTACACAAATCAACTGCTTTTTTGAATTATGATTTTTTTTCTATCCTTGCAACAAAACCCTTTCTTCAGTTTTTGCAGATCCAACCAGTATAATCCAGTTTGTAAACCAGACGTCTTGATGTCAAGCCATTGCTATGCTATTACACAATGCTGTGTAAGGACGATTTTAGGCAGTTCTCTGATCATTGATTCAAGTTTAAAATTCCATTCCATCTGTTCCATATTTTGCATTCATAAGGAAGTCAATTCAACTTCACCTTAACTAGACTATTGTAAAATGTGTCTACGTGTGATATGTGATATATTTTTGGATTTTTGAGTGACTCTCAGCAGAGAATCACCGAGGGGGGCCACGCAGGTGACGTAGCCGCACAACGGGGGGGGGGGGGGGATGCTTCTCCGCATAAGTCTACACTGGGCTTCACCTACGGCGCCTGCTCCACGCAGACACCTCCTAAACGGCGATGACGTCACTTCGACTCAACTTCAAAGGCATGGCGTGATCCTTCAACCTATGATGACCAGACACGACTTGGGTGAATGGAGAGGCGAGCACGCGGGGCCCACGGCCACGAGAGGCAGAGCGACGTATGCACGCGCGCTCTGCCCCCCGGTCGGAGGCTCCACCAATGAGCAGAGGGCCGCGTGCGGGCCCGCGTTACTACCCGGTCTGATCTGGTTTGCAGCCGCTTCTGTCGACCGCGCCGAGCCAGAATCAACTGGATGGAGCAGCGTGCGAATGACAACGGGGCCCGTGGCGAACAGCAGGGGGCACTGCCGTAGTCGTGCAAAGGTATCAATATAGATATTAAGGTATACATCTAGAATTCCTCGTGGAAATCGCACTTGGCTGCCGAGATGGACCATTAAACAGACCAACGGCTGCAGGACTCGTGACACCATCTCTTCACATTGAACCCAAAGCTATCGGATGGAGATGGGGGGGGGGGGTCTGTTGGTGGACGACCATCACCACGAAGCATGCTCTTATTCACTGCAATGGCAATCGGTAGTCTATCATACGCATTAATCATGCCGCTATTTATGACAGAGCGGTTAAGGACTATCTAGCTTGGCCCCAATAAAGCCTGAATAAGGCGCACTGTGTGAGCAGAGCAGACTGAACTTTGGTCGCCGCGGTGCCTTTGGCCCCTCGACCGAAAGCCCCCCTCTACCCTGCTGAACCGACCCTCCAGGACCCCGTGAGGCCGTCCATGAACGCATAGGCCAATTGCGGTACCCTCCTGTCTCTATATGTGTCCATGCACTTGCAAGTTATTCCGCGGAAAAAGGTCAATCCGCAGGTTTTTTGGTCCAGGGGACAATGTAACGATTGGCACCAGAGCAGCTGAGCTGGATAGCGGCAATGGTTACACCCGAGATACCCGTCGGATCTGAACGGAATCCTGTCCAAAGGGTACATTTCCGTGAGGTCCGAAATGCCCCCAAAAATTATTTTTATTGTAGCAATCCTCATTTGACGCGACGTCTTTGACCCAGAATTCAACTAGTCTCAGCGTTGCCACATCAACACATGCAGCTGGCTGTCTACGGCCACACAGCTGGGGATGAACCTTAAAATGCGAAATACATGCAGGGCATCCGCTGTTCGACTCAACACATGCTGTATTGGAAAAATGTAACGAAAAGCATGACTTACTGCTCTGGTTAGTGTACCTGCCACGGGTCCAGCAGTGTGTGAGCGGTGTCCCCTCAGCTGAGCTAATTTACGTGCCGCGGCGTCAGCAGCAGAGAAGCACTGCGAGGAACATGCGCGCCCCCCAGCGGAAGGAATGAGCCTCGACCAGAGGCCCAGATCACCCAGTGATGGAGCGTGCAGAACATACTAGGGTGGTGTAGACATATGTACATGAATACATAGAGGTATATGTACACATCTATTTATATCTAAGTATATAGATGTGTGTGTATATGTACGACGATAGATATAGACGAACAAACAAAATGTCATTCAAAACATTGATACAGTTTGTGACAAAGCATTCTTTATTATAGCAATAGCTGCAAAACAATTGTATTTCATATGAATATCATTGGTACAGATGTTTGCCTACAGAAATCCACTATATAGTAATGCCGGTAAACACACGACGCACAAAGCAGCTCACAGCAGGACATGAGGGAACGTCGCATCACTGCCATGTGATCCAACTCCGTGTGACACGAATTAGACCCAAAAAACGCAAAAAGACATGTCAATGTCTGACAGGAAACTGTCCCATTTCACTTCACTGAATAAATAATTGTGCATCTTTGATAAAAAAAAACAACAACATTAAAGATTTCCATTATATTGAGCATATCCTTTTAGGCCGTAACGCCACGAAAGATGCTAACATCGCATCGTCTCATCAGCAGGACCACACCAATATCGGAACACAAAGGGTAATTACACTTAGGCAATAGTCTCGGAACGAGATAATCCACTTTAAATACATACTTCCTGACAAACCAGCAGGTTATTTTTTATCTGACTTTTCTAGCAGTAAAAACATGCACAGAGAGGGCCGGGTGAAGAGGCCGGTAGTGATAACAGCTGATGCGATATATCCCGCAATTTCTTTTGTAATTATGGCACACAATATGTTGGTCCATAGGGTAATGAATAACCGCTTCTCAAACCCTCTGCATCGTACGTAGTCGGTAGTCCTTGGCCTGACTTCCACCGGCTGTGAGGACGCGGTTCAGGCGTCGGCCCCTCTACAGGAAGTAGTCTGGGGTGCGGCGAGTGACGTGGGGCTCTCCTCTGCGCGGTGCCGGGTCAAACTGTAAACTGACAAAAAACGATACGACGGCACTCATAATCTCTCCTTTGTTTTTTTCCCTCCCCCAAGAAATCTCAGCCATCTTCTGGTCTCTGAGCTTAAGGTTGAGCCTGTGCATGCTCATTAAGCATCACTTGACAACGACTAAAATAACCAAATAACAACATCGCTTGATTACTTACAAGGAGTACTTCAGTGTGTCGTCGAGTTCCATAATGGCTGCTTGGTTGCCACAGCGATAGCAGTAGTTTGGTGCGCTGAAGATGGTCACAACGTTGCGGTCGTGGCACCAATTATAACCCTATTTTTAACAGAACGGAGGCTTCAGACCAAAGTCACACATGTGTTTATCGTTCGTAGCGGCATTGCAGCAGCTGCTGGTCCCCCTCAATGCTGGAGAACATCTAGGACGGAGCACGTACCTCCATCACCAGCTGGTGGGCTCTCGACACCAAGGTCAGGCCGTTGGCGTGGTTGAAGGTCTCCGATATGTCTTGGCCAAAGGTGTAGCCGGCACCTCTGGGAGAAATGCCCCAGCCGCCACGGTCGTCTGGGTCTGACCAGAGAAGGTCACACATGGGACCCTGGAGAGACGGGGAGTAACCAGTAATCAACCCCTCTACCAAAGAACAAGCATACAAGTTAAGTTAAGTTAACAAGCATATCAGTTAAGTTAAGTTGCTTTATTTGTCACACAGTGAAATTTGACCTCTTTGGCCCGGGGAGCAGTTGGGGGGGTTAGGTGCCTTGCTCAAGGGCACTTCAGCCGTGGATGTTGAGAAGGGTAAGCACTGTTCAGTCACCCTCCTCCCCACCCACATTTACATTTTTTCCAACCTCTGGCCCTGGGAACCGAACTTGCAACCTTCCGAGCACACTCCCTAGCCATAAGGCCACGTCTGACTCCCTGAATATTGATATTCAAGTGTGCTTACTGTCAGAGAAACATTTGGAAGTTATGTTTTTTCTCCTCAACCGATTAATAGTTATAACAGAACGAGAGACAGATGATGATTGATTGAGGCATCTACCTCGTGAGGGACTTCCTGCAAGCGATCCAGCGCTCTGATGTGGTCCAGTGTGTCTATGGAGGGAGACAGCCCTCCATGAAGGCAGAAGATCTGCAGAGAATCACAGCATTTTAAAGGGATTGATCCTAATAGGACTGGAAAGAAAGGAAAATGAGTGTTCAGCATTACTTTACCTGGTTATCGACCAACGCAGTGAGGGGCAGGTAATCAAAGAGGTCTGTGAAGTACTTCCAAACGTTAGCATTCCCATATTTCCTTAAGCACTCATCGTAAAAGCCGTACACTTGTGTGATCTGCCTGCTCTCGTGGTTCCCGCGGAGGATTGTGATTCGCTCCTGGTACCTTACCTACGAATATAACACAGATGTAAAAAAACAACAGTGCTTTAGCCAGCTATCACAAGTTAACGATTGTACTAGTTCTGTTCATATTTGTATATTTGCCTGTTAAAAGATTCACTTAGGCCTCAAGTGAAACCTTCTAAATTTGACGCAAGTTTGTATAATCTCACTCGGTCACATCTTTCCTAATCACCATTTAACTATTTTATCGACTTATACATCAAGTCCACTTTCCTGTTCTTGAAAACACAAATCGTAATGCCGAGAGAATGTTGACATCATGGGACACATCATCACGTGTCTTCATCAGTGGTTCTTTCATTACCTTCAGTGAGACCAGGAGTGAGACCGTCTCAACAGAGTAGTACCCGCGGTCCACATAATCTCCCATGAAGAGGTAGTTTGTGTCCGGGGACTTGCCGCCGATCTTGAAGAGCTCCATCAAGTCGTGGAATTGGCCGTGAACGTCCCCACACACCGTTACTGGACATCTGACCTCCTGGACGTTGGACTCCTTGGTCAGGATTTCCTTAGCCTTCATGGGAGAACCCAGGGGGAAGCACACTAAAGGTTTAGCACCCAAACCTAATGAATAGTGCATAACGTAGATCAACTTCAAAGTTGTCAATTGCATTTGGAGATGGTTTGTTGTGAAATGGAAACACAACACAAACATTCACTCTGATACTGGGATTTCTAACAGATGGTTATGGGCTAATTGGGTGCAAAACCTTGACTGATGGCCATGGGCCTATAGGGCGTGAATAAAACGTGGGCGTAGCTGCACGGTGGGTTCACCTCCATCACCTCCATCACAAGCTACAAGACGTGCGGCAAATAAAGCTCCAGTAAAAATAAATAACCATTGAGATGCATTATGCATCCGTTGAGATGCATCATGCATTTGACTGATAATCATCCACCGGGGACCGCCTTGCACAGTGGCGTAAACACAGACTCATAACGCAGCTGTCTGCTCGCCATAGAATAACCCAACACACCTTCTCGCAGAGGAACTTGACCTGGTTCTCCGATAGCTGCTTGCACTCGTTGAGGCGCTCAATCCATCCGTCCAGCTCCTTGGTGAAGGACTTGTCGTCCATGTCAGTATTTTGATACTGCTAGCAAGCGAGCTAGCTTTACTTCTTAACGGAGAGCCCCTAGCTTACACGTAATGGGTGTGTGTATATGTATATACATACATATATATATACACATGTATAAATACACGATGTTTAGATCGGATCATCCGCTGCCACTGGACGCTGCTCTCAGAAGTGAATGCGTCAACTGCAGCTGGACTGACCGAGCCCAGATTCCCATTTATATAACATAAAACGTATTTTTTCCTTCTTTATTGGTATCCCCCCGGTGCACCCAAGTAAAATGACGTTGAGTTAACGAGAAGAAGAAAAAAAATGCTGGTATTCATACACCCCTTCCTATCGTTTCTCTCATCGTTTCTCCCAATAACACTGTGTTCATGTCACCACGTTGGCCCCTCAGTCCACATGACACACATGCACCCTGTCCGAGTGGATTAATAACTATCATGCAGCTGTTTCGGCGTTTATAATCTCTTCTTATAAAAAAAAAAAACACGTCACAAGTAATGATTTTTTTAAATTATTTGTTTGACCTTTTTATCTTTTTTTTTTCTTTTTTTTTTACAAAAAAGCTTTTAACCTGTAGCCCTTTGGGATCCGCGGATATAAATGGCACTACAGATAAAATATATTATTATTAGTAGTAGTATTATTAATGACAGCCTGTACTACATAATACTCGTGACATGTCACTGCCTGCACACGGTTAGAAACTACAATACCCACGCCGACAAACGGGACCATTAGTTGCGCATGCGCATAAAGCCTTACCCTCGATATCTGTAGGAGAAAATGGCTGCACTCATGTTCGGACAGCAGGTAAGATTTTCAACGAATTTAACGGTTTTACGATAACGAATGCCTCCTATTTCATATCTGAACGTATGGAAACCTTAATAAGTAATTAACCTGTGCACGACTGGGTCACAGCACCCGTTGTTTCTCAAAATGACCAGGAGACCTTGGGCTGCCATAGCATTGTTGCTAACCAGCAAGCTACATTCAATGCTACTCACCTGTCACGTTACATTTCAATATTCCCTTTAATGTCCTCAGGTTCGCCAGTTCAGCACGTCTGTGATCAGGCCTGTTTCGAAGTTGGTGAAGGTGAGTCGTTCACCTAAACAGCTTTTCTACGTAACGGATCGATTGATCGTAATACATGAGTTAACTACTGTAACATTAATCAATCAATAACATAATGTGTATATCCTGCCATTGTTTCTCGTCCCCCTTTCCCTCATGTAGGCACCTATCCAGGTCTATGGAGTCGAGGGTCGCTATGCCACCGCTCTGTTCTCAGCGGCCAGCAAGCAGAACAAGTTGGACCAAGTCGAACAGGAACTGGGCAAATTATCTGTACGTTGAAGCAGTGACTCGTTAAATATCACAACATTTGAGACCATTTCAAAGCCACAAACAAATGCATTGGTCCGTCTTTTCCGTCTGCGATGTCTTCGCCTGCAAGGTTATAACGTTGACCTTTTCTCTCCTCAGACCATGATCAAGGATCCCAAGGTGTCCGGCATTGTCATGAACCCCCACGTGAAGAGGGCCATCAAGATGAAGGTGGTCACTGATGTTCTGATCAAGGCTAAGATGTCTCAACTCACCATCAACTTCATCAGTGAGCACATTTTGGCAACTTAAGCTTAAATGACAGCTTAAACTACGTGAAAGAAATCAAGAAACGGACTGCCTGATCCTGATCACTTAATTACATTTATTTATTACACACTTGCATTATTATTGTATCAAAACTGTTTAAAAGTTCCGAAAACCGATTCCTAAACGGTGAGATTAGTGATCTTAGATTCCGAATGCAAATTTGAGGTGAATAACTGTGCACCTGTGATTTTATTCCTTCGGCCCTCTACGATCAACTCACACCTCCACCTATGTTGACTTCATCATCGGCCCATTGAATATATTGCAATATTGCATTGTTCTTAACAAGTTCGTTTTCAACCTGGTTGTAACTAAATTATTTGGTGAAGCTGAACCAGTATACACCCGTCACATAACCATCCGTCAAATCCCCTTTCCCTCTTTCCTCCTCTGCAGAGGTTTTGTCCGAGAACGGCCGCTTGCCCCTGACCGCTAACGTCATCGGCGCCTACGACAAGATGATGGGTGCTCACCGCGGTGAGGTGATCTGCTCGGTCACCACCGCCCAGGTAAGCCAACAGGCCACAGCTAGTTATTTTAGCTCTTTTGTCATGCGTTATCCACGATGACCGCCAGGGCCAACACGGAAGCCATCATGACACGGGTCACTTCAAAGAATGCATGCATTCTTAAGTGCACAACATCCATATGTGCCATGTCTAGAAATGTTACATCTCATGCCTTAATGTCCTTTAAAATGTGTTTTTTTTAAATATTTTTAACTGCTGTTGGATATGTGTGAATGTTCGCGTTGCTTGTTAATTTCACTGTACTTTGTGCAATTAAATGACAGATTGTGTACCAACTGCGAGGATCTACGCTTTTTACCTCATCCATCACTTTTATATTTCAGGCTTTGGATGCCCCCAGCCTGGCTGAACTGCAAGTTGCCCTTAAGGGTTTTCTCGCGAAGGGTGAAACGATAAAGCTAGAAACTAAGGTAGGAATTCGGACACAAACGGACACCGGGCGAAAGCTTTGGATTGGTTCCCCGTTTTCTAATATTTTCCTCTTATCTGCAGACGGATTCCTCCATCTTGGGTGGCATGATTGTCAGCATTGGAGACAAGTACGTCGACATGTCCACAAAAACCAAGATTCAGAAGCTCACCAAGATCATCAGGGAAACCTAAGTCTAGTGGACATATAAACGGAGGAACGCAGCAAACTTGCTTATATATGTACATTGCTACTTGTCTGGTTACGGAAAATTCATATTTAACCAGTGTCTATAGTTACGTTCACATTAATGTATTAAAATGCGTTGTGGAACGGTTCTTGTGTGTTCATTATTGACCAGGTTACCTCAAATTGTATTGTTTAATCGGTGTAAATTCAACTTCAATGTGAGACTTGAGACAGTTGAGTACAACTTGTGAATCTTCCCCATTTATTTATTCATATAATATATGTATACATATACGTATTTTTAATTTTTTTGACTGAGCCTTGCACGGAACATCATGTATTTAACGTAGTCCACGTTTAGCCACAAAAAGGAGCATTGTTTCAAGTGGACTGTTGCGTTTCAACGAGGCATTAGGCGCATGCGCAGTCGAGGGCTGCATTTTATTTTTGGGGCAAAAATGGCTGCCTCTTTGCTAAACCTCTGCTAAAATGGATATAAATCTGGAATAACCACGGTAAATCGCCATCCTTCACCTCGGCAACGTCAATAGATAACCCAGCGTGATTTACAAGCGCTATTGGGGGAAAAATGTTGTGGCTGTCAGATTTAAAAATTGTATTTGATTCAAATTTAACCCTTTCCAGCCTATGAGCCGCCCACAAATGAGGTACGATCTTTTCCTTTTCCTACTTTAACTATTATGCATTTACGCTCACACCTAATGACGTTTTTTGAACAATAAAGTGCACTGCTTGAACCCATGTTGGACACGGTTCATCCCCGGTAGTTATCCTTGTGTTTTAAACGCACAGTGTGTGTCTCCAAAAGTAAGCAATCACGCAAATTCTTCGCTTTCTGTGTGCGCAAGCGTGCTGGTGTTAACAAAGAAACATGACGTTATTCTGCTCTCTTTTCGTCCCCCTCGGTGTTTACACGTACTCTCTCACCCCCTACAGAAAATGATGCACCAGGTGACCAGCAGCAGCAATGACTATTGCATGAGCGGACTGTCGGAGGATTGCCAGCATTCTGCAGGGCACTTCGACCTGTGCAGCACTCAGTCCAACAAGTTCTACTCGTCGCCCTCGCCGTCCCTGCAGCTGTCTCTCTCCAATCTCCCCCCACTGCCACAGGGCATGCACAAACCCATGACATGCCAAATACAGGAGAACCAGAACGACTTCCAGGCACCAGCCACCAGGATCAGGGGCGGTGAGGCCCCCGGTCCGGATGGCACCAAGAAAAAGGGGAAGGGTATCGTCAAGTCGGGTAAAAGAGGCAGGCCGGCAGGCACCACCAAGTCAGCCGGGTATCGCACAAGTACCGGGCGTCCGCTGGGGACCACGAAAGCTGCTGGGTTCAAGACCAGTCCTGGGAGACCGCTGGGCACCACCAAAGCAGCGGGGTACAAGGTGAGCCCTGGCAGGCCACCTGGAAGCATCAAGAGCCTGGCTCGCCTGAAGAAGCTGGGGCTGGCCACTTGTGAGGCGGCCAAGAAAGTGGACTTCAGCAACTGCAGCGGTCCCAAGAAACTAGACTACGCTTGCTGCGATGTGACCCCCTTTCCCTACAGCATGATGCAGAAACGAGACCTCTGTGAGGCCGGTGGCAAAGTAGAAGACGGCATCGAGTAGCACCGCAAGATGTGTTTCTACAGTTCAACGTATTCACCATTTTTTTCTCTGTGTGTATGGAAGATGGAGAACCTAATAATGTAAATTAGCTTAACTTTTCATTGTGCAGTCTTGACATTACTTTCCTCTCCTCATAGGACTAAATGCACCCATATAGAAAGTATGTTATCCTGTTTGACAGTGATGCATGCATAGGAATACAATCAAACTAATGTAGGAATGAAAGTATCTATACATTGTAGTGTATGGTCCATGTTCCATGGACAGTGTTTTTTAAGCCTTTTTTAAAACTGAATTTTAATTGACCCCTTATTTGCTACTATGCTTCATGTTGCGTTCCATTCCAAACCTTTTCCTGAGCTTATGTGGAAGTGTAGTTGTCCTTTTGTATTGTTGAGTGCAATATGTGATTCATTTTATATTATATATGGAAAAAGATAAACAGAAGGAAACGGAATGAGGCCACGGCGATGTTTTTTATGATCTTGATTGAACAACCCAGCACACGGTAAACTATTTTAAAAACCAAAATTGTTATTTCTATACTTTGTGAATATGTTTTGACTGGGTATTGTAATAGCCTACTTTGTGTCTCGGATTCCTCAAACTATCACTTGATAAGCGAATATATATGTTGTTATCCAGTTAATTAGCAAAAAAAATAGCCACTTAAACTTCACTTTAAGATCATTTCTTTGTGAAAAAAATGTATTAAAAGCTTCTGTGATGTATGTGAAACCCAAATAAAAATGTCATTTCAGACATTTTATACGTGCAATACCTACAGTAGACGCTAGAGGTCTCGCGCTACCCTGTTCCAATGTTAGGCCAATCCCTTTATTCTCCGAGTAATAACTTGAATTTAATTGTCTAATGATCACCCTGCATGTAGGCGTGTATACACACTGATATGAACACACGTCATGGTGGATGTTGTCAAAGAAACCCCATCTGTTTTAAGTTGTAACCACTTGAAAACAGACCCATCTTAAAAAAAAGAAAAAAAAGACGTGACTTAACGTTATCGTTGTTTATTTTAAAAGTAATACTCTTTATATCACCATGGGGTCCAACCCCGTGCACCCGAGGTCAACGGCAGTGTATCAACACCATCACACCCAGAGAAGAAGGTTTATATTAAGGCCGGGCTTTGTGTGGCGCTAGGCGAGAGGAGGACTAGGCCACTGCCGCAGTATGGCCACGTCTATTGTTCACGCGCACTGCCACCAAACGCCGGGAAAAAGACGGTTGGGGTTCTGGATGTCAAACCCGAACATGGCCGACACGTCGGACCGTTTGGCCCTACGTGCGTGTCCACCAAATGTTTAAAACACGTCGTGTTACCGAACCCAGTGGCCCCGAAACCATTTGCAACAGACCTGTCTGAAGCGCCCTAGCGGCCTGTTTCCTGAGCCCTTGAGACCCTGAGAGCCAACATGGCGGACGGAGTCTTCCTACACGGGACCTTTCTTCCCCCCCCAAATATCCACTGACTTCTGACCAGCGGGCTGGCATCCATGGAATCACTGCATCCCCCCTTTACGGTGGTGTGGAAACCGTTTAAAATGACACCGCAGAGGAAGGGCAGCAATAACACGATTTATTCCCACCCATGTACAAAAAAACATGTTATAAATAGACGCATTTGAGGAATGGAGGGATAAATGGTTATATCTGGTGTTATAATGGCACCTGGACGGGTGAGCAGGGTGGACGGCTCGGCCCCGGAGCAGACGGGGGGTTGGGTGGCCGAGCGGATTGGTCGCTGCTCGTCAGTCTGTGCTTGTTTTATCATTACCGGGGGCACTCCGACAGCAGGCTCCAAAACCATGTAGTTAAAGGGACTCTACGGCCGACTGAGAATTGATACCGGCACGGCAATTTTCCTCGCAGTTGACGTTTTAGCAAATACAACCGACCCGTCGCTTAATTCGTGTTTTAAAGTGACAGTTTGTTGAAGGGCCGCCGCCGCCGCCGCTGATGAGGCGATGAGGGGGAGAGAATGAGAGCCGAGCTCCGGCCTAGCGCCGCTGCGGCTGGGAGTGTGCGGATCTGCCTTCACACATCGAGGGAAATAGTCGCTTTATGTCCCACCACAACAGCTCCGCGGTTGGTTTCACGGTGACCGACGTCCAAATGGTAAGTTTTCGTGATTTCCCCCCCACGTCGATGCGTTTTTGTAACTAGTTTCGATGAGTTCCCTCTCCCAGAGAGCAGTAGCTTGCTATGTGGCTGTAGCTTGTGTGTGTGCAGGTCTGTGCAGGGAGACCCCTTTCTCTGGTGCCTCAGTGTCACCTTTGCTACACCGTGTGCGCTCCCTAAGAAAACAATACGAATCGACGATCGCTTAGACCTGTGCTTTATTGTGATCGGTGAATGCAACCGGGACCAGTTTGGCGTGATAAGTCATTGTGTGAGAGCAGCATGTCAGGAGTGGTATCCTCTGTTTTGGCGACCGACGGCCTTTCAGAATGGAGGCCAGCCATGTCGGGTGATCAGGGAGCATGCAGCGCCTACATGCACCTATGCTTCATGGAAAGGCGTCCGTCGCCTTCATGGGGGATTGTCGATCACTGTTTGGTACAACAGGAGAGGTCTTAATGGTCAACTGATTTAGATATCGCTCACACACTGCATGAAGCCACGCAACTTGAAGGATGCGTTTTGCTGTCCTATTCCGAGTGTAAATATTGATGCAACTCACACGATTCCCTTGTCTTTTGGCAGGAAAGAGCCATGAAAACATGAGTCAGTCGTACAGACGGGCTGTTAGGGGAGGCTCAGTGTTCGGCTCAGGTCAGCCAGAGCTGATGCCCCCCAATGGCCTCAGCACTAATTCCTATGGAAACCAATGTGGCAGTCGAAGGCGTAAGTCAGGCCAACCGCCAACCTTGCAACTGCCATCCTCCAGTATCAAACCAGCACCTGTCCCGGTCTACAGTCCGCAAGACCGGTCTCATTGTTACACCAGCCCGCTGCCGCGGCTGCAGGACCTCAACGGTCTGGTGACCAGGTCCGACCTGGGTCTGGACCCCAGGGACATCCGGCACAGGACTCACCTGCACTCGCCGAGTCCAATCAGCAATGAGGAAGAGGACGAGGAGGACGAGGGGGGGTTCGAGGCGCCGTCCGTCCGTCTCCCTCCGTCACCGCCGGGCCCCCTCCAGGGGGGTCTGGACCGGAACGGGTTCTCCCACCACAGCCCCGTCAGCCTGGACCGCTGCTCCCCGCTGCCCAACGGCTACCTCCACTTTGAGTCCACGCTGTTCGACGGCGGGGACGTCAAGGTGGAGGAGCGGGGGTGCGGGGTCAAAAAGGACGACCTCACCCCCTTCCCCCTCTCGCCGCGCCTCGGGCGCCAGGGGGGCCCGTCGGACCGCAGGGGGGCCCCCTCCGGCTCGGCGGCGGACAGGCACGGCGGCGTGTACAAACCCAGCGTCCTCAACCTCATGGCCAAGACCATCTCTGAACTGAACCCCACGCTGAGCCCCAGCGAGCTGCCAGAGATCAGCATGGGCGACGAGTGGAGCGCGGGCGAGAACTCGGACAGCGACGCCGAGCTCTCCTTCACTCCGGACCACGGGCTGGTCTCACCGTCCGGCACCAACTCAAATGTGAGGCTCCGACTTTTTTTGTTTTGGTTGCATTACCTTGCTTATTTTATTTAAATCGCAATAATAGGTACCCTTTAATGTAGCTGCACCTGAAACGGACGTTAACTCCACAAAGCAAGAATACTATGCACAGCTTTTGATCAATGAATTGCTCGTAAAAGAGAGGTGGTCGTCTTGGTGTTCCCTTTTTGTTTGTTTACAATGTAATAGAATAATAAGTAGCCATTAGGTGCACATCTCCCACCTGATTCTGTGATGCTTACATTTATTATTTTCCGCAGTCCAACAGCCCCAAGAAGAAGCCTCTATCAGCTGTGAAGTATTTGGAGGGAGACCTGGTCTGGGCCAAGTTCAACCGACGTCCGTGGTGGCCGTGTCAGATCGCGTACGACACACCGCAGGGTGTTCACACTAAAATGAAAGGTGAGAAGAGGTCAATCCACCGTACGCTGTGCCTCCTGCTGATTGGCTGTGAAGGCGCCCTCACACTGCGTCCGTCGTGAGCGCGCTCCTCAGGTCCCAGGCTCAGCCTTATGTGTGGCTAACTTTGTTTTCTGCTTTTGTCCCCCATTTACGCTGAAGCGCCCAGCCATCGTCCGTGTCGCATGTATTTTTTGGAGACGATAGGGGAGATATCGGAGCGGGCCTGGGTTCCAGGGAAAGCCGTCCTCCCTTTCCAGGGAGGCCACGAGTTTAACGCCCTTCCTGTGCTCCGACGAAGAGGGAAGCAGAAGGAGAAGGACTACAAGTATACGGTAAATATATGCCCTACGATGCGCCGCACACTTGTTGTCAATATTGGTCCAATTCTAGGCTCTAGTGTTGTATATTGTAGACAATGTGTAAATATTATGTCATTGTATGTAAACAAATTGCATCCATTTTGTATTTCTTTTGTATTTGTTATTAGGAATCATGGTTACATTTTATATATGCTTTTTTATTGACACTGTACAGCACTTCGGTCAGTGTATGCTGTGCTTAAATGTGCTCTATAAATAAAACTTACTTACTTGTTGATTTAACGTTATAGATCAGATCAATGTTGAGCTGTGCTGTATAGGTGGATACTTAACTATGAGAAGAGTGACGTTTTGAAAACGGTCAAAATGTCACCCATCGTCGGCGATCAGAAACATTGACCCATGACGGTTGTCCTTCTCCTTGCAGATTCCGAAGAGTTTACTGACGGCCTGGAAGGTCAGCGTGACCGAAGCGGAGTATTTACTTCCGTTGCGGCAAAGGGGCCCAGACGGACTGCTCGACATTCCCATGCTGAACGGGGAAGAACTCGTTCCCACCCTGGTCCCGGAACTGACTGAACACCCGTCCGAGGCTCCCCCTCCGCCCTCCCCGAGTCCGCTGAGGCCCGCGTCGCCCTGTGCCACCCCCAACGGAACGGAGCATGCTCCCTCCATCCTGGTCTCCAGCGCTCACTCGACCGTTCACTCCGACCCTCACTACGCTGTAAATCCCGCCGCGAACTCGACCGCAAACTCCGCGGCGAACCAAGGCTCCCAAAGGAAAGCCTGTCGAAAGAAGAAGAAATGCCTGTCAGACATATTTGGCCACATTATCGGGGGATTGAAGGACTCCCCCACCATGCTGGACATCGTCAGTCCACTACCCAAAGCCCTGGACCCCGCCAGGGATCCCAGGGACTCGCCTTACGCCGACCTGGACTCCGTCCCAGTGCTGAGTCGTCCCAAACGGACAGAAGGGTACTCCGTGCCGGAAGCTGAGGGCGGTGGTTCCCATGTGGTCCAAAGGGAACAGGGTTTAACGCAAGTCACGGACAGATGTGTGGAGGGTACGAGCGCAATGCCGGAACCCACCGTACATCCTGCCCCGTCCTCCAGAACCTCTGCCCCCAAATCGATCTGCCATGAAACACCTCCGAATAATTCAAAGTCCAACACTGTTTTGGACAGCGGCTACGCAATGAGAGACGGTTCTCTGGACGAGCACTCGCTGAAGCTCCCTGCCAGCAGTCGCCTGATGACCCGGGCCATGCAAGCGGAGGAGGAGACGGAGCTGAAAGACGGGCCGCCCCCCGAACGCACCGCAACGTACGACAACGATAACGAGGACGGCGGCGCGGACCACATCGCCCGCGTTGTCGTGCAAAGCACCGCCGAGCGGCGGGCAGATTCCCCCCCGCCGAGAGACACCGCTAACCAGGTGTCCTCCTCCACCGCCGGCCACACCTCCCCGAAACGGCGGGCCAGGAAACCCGACAAGAAGCGCTTCTGTAACGGTTCGCCGCCCGCGGTGTCCCCGGCCCCGGCCCTCGCGCCCCCCACCACCGCCAAGATCAAGACGGAGAACGTGGTGTCAGACCTGTCGGCCTGCTCCTCGCCACCCTCCTCCGTCTCTCCCGCCGACTCCTTCCAGGAGGTGAAGGAGCTGACCTTCAAGTCGCTGGTGAAGGAGGAGAGCGAGGACTGCGACCCGAGCGCCTTCCAGCCGGACGCCAACTACAAGTTCAGCACCTTCCTCATGCTGCTGAAGGACATGCACGACACGCGGGAGCTGGAGGGCAAGCCGCTGACGGTGCCCCCGCCCCCCGTGCTCATCAAGGAGGAGCCGCTGGTCATCCCCACCTCCCCGGGGGGGCGGGACCCACTACTGACAAGCTCCGCCGGCCCCCCGACCCAGGGGAGCCGAAGCTCAGGGATCAAGACGGAGAAGGGCTGGCCGGGGAAGCCCTCCACGCCGCAGGGCGCGGCGGCGGCGGCGGCGGCGGCGAGCAAGCCCAAGAAGAAGACGAAAGCCATCATGAAAAACGACACCTACAAATGTGAAGGGTTGCCCGTCCTCTGCCAGGCGGCCGGCGCCGCAGACCGGCAGCGCAGGAAGCAGCGGCTCCCCGCCAAGCTCAAGGTCAGCATCCCGGGCCTGTCGCCGGACCTGGCTGACATGGCGTACGGCAGGGAGTTCGTCAGCGGCCACGCCGACCTGGCCGAGCCCGGGTCCCGGTCCGCGGTCGCCGCCGC
>JAOPJJ010000003.1:15173-25476 GCA_027122795.1 Enchelyopus cimbrius
GAAAATGTTAAATGTGCCGATCACGAGACTAGCGCCACCCCCACGGGAGTCACTGGGCGGTGTAGTTGGCTGCCGTCAAAGCGGTGTGTCTTGAGGCAAGTTTTAGCCAACCTGGACCAACAAGAGCCAACGAAACTGTTGGACGTTGGCTCGTGTCGGGTTGGTGTATCTCTGCCTTTAACGTTCGTTTTCAAAACTGTGCAACTGATGTTAGTTGATGTTCCAAAACAAGTAGCGTAGAGAAATACAGTTTCTCTTGTGTTTTATTTGGCATTTGGGCATTTGAGTCTTCCAACAGAAATCAAATAAAACACGAAAATGCCACGAAAATAACACGAAAAATGCTAAATACCGGACTTTAACATAATTGGTTATCATTAACATCATGGTATGTTATCAATAAAATGACCTTCCGGTGATCAACAAGATCTGAGATGTAGGGGATGTTGTCATTCCCCTTCTGATTACCTGGTGATCATTAAACCAATCGTGGGGTTCACCGTCGTTCCCGGGGTATGACACTGGAAGGTCGCCTCGTAATGTGGGAGCGCTGCGACCCAGACGAGCAGATACACGTCCGGTCTGACCCCTGCACAGAGGACACAGGCTGCTCAGACACGCTGCTGGTCCGCCACCAGGGGGCACTGGGCTCCAGAGGAGGACGTGGAGGGGTGTGTGTTGTGTTGTGCGTGTTGTGTGTTGTGTGTGTGTGTGTGTGTGTGTGATGGGTGTGTGTGGGCGAGGTGTCTCCGCCCACTGGCGAGATCACCTTCAGCCAATCAGACGTCATTCTTCCCCAAACCTGCGGTCTCCCTACCCGCGAGATGCATGATTGCAGGCAAACACACACACACACACACACGTACACCTGATCCATCCACCTGGTGTGTGCGTGTTGAGCTGGTGTGATACTATGGCCATCTCTGGTCTGGATAAGAACCACATACCTGTGTGTGTGTGTGTGTGTGTGTGTGTGCATGTCTGTCTGTCTGTCTGTCTGTCTGTCTGTCTGTGTGTGTGTGTGTGTGTGTGTGTCCAGCCCCTCTCAGTCCGTCTCCCGGTGTCTAATCACCTGTGATAATAGACTTCTTATCGATTCATTAGCTGCCATCTGATTAAGATGAGCCTATAATTGGTGAACATCAGGCATCATAGGTCCCTACCCAGCATGCCGCGGGGCAACCGCTAATGGCCCTGGAGCAGCTCAGCTGGACGAAATGGCTTGTGGGCGAGAGCCGTGTGTATAGTTTTAATGATTTCCGCGGGGGGGGGCTCAGAGTGAAGGTAGCGTGTGCGCAGGCCTCAGCGAACCGCCCGATAAATGGCTTTCTGGGAGCAGACAGGGCTTATTACTCTGTGGAGCGCCTCTCTCATCGCAAACTTTGATGCCACAATTGTGCGTTGTCAGTACGCGTAAATGGGCATCGCATGAGCCCAGCTGTGTCGGGTTGTGTGTTGGATCTTCAGATATCCCCGCCCGCAGGGACACCTGGAGATGTGTGTGTGATGTGAAGACGTTCTCATAGTGCTCATCCTCATAGTGTCTTGATTTGAAATGAGCCGCAAGCTCGTCAGGTGAACAGTGAAGTAATACAACATGCAGGGGAAGAACGCTCTAATAAACTACCAGTTACTAGTAGTTAGTGTAATACCAGTAGTCAGTCAACCAGTACTAGTAGTTGGCCTACCTTGCACTATTAGTTAGTGTAGTACTAGTAGTTAGCCTACCTTGCACTATTAGTTAGTGTAGTACTAGTAGTTGGTCTACCTTGCACTATTAGTTAGTGTAGTACTAGTAGTTAGTCTAGCAGTACTAGCAGTCAGTGTAGTAGTAATATGTAAGTAAGTATCTTAGTACAGCGGTAGTGTATCATTAGTACTAGTGTGTTGGTGTACTAAGTGTCACTGTACTAGGCGGTACTGTGTCAGTACTACTAGTGTACTGGTGTACTTTGTCTCTGTACTAGGCGGTACTGTGTCAGTACTACAGGTGTAGTAGTGTACTATGTCTCGGTACTAAGCGGCACTGTGTCAGTACTACTAGTGTACTGGTGTACTTTGTCTCAGTACTAGGTGGTACTGTGTCAGTACTACAGGTGTAGTAGTGTACTATGTCTCAGTACTAAGTGGTACTGTGTCAGTACTACAGGTGTAGTAGTGTACTATGTCTCAGTACTAAGTGGTACTGTGTCAGTACTACAGGTGTACTAGTGTACTATGTCTCAGTACTAGGCAGAACTGTGTCAGTACGGCAGGTGTACTTTGTCTCAGTACTAGGCGGTACTGTGTCAGTACTACAGGTGTGCTAGCGTTTGTACTGTGGTTCTGCAGGTACTCGGAGCGCAGCAGCACTAAGTGCGTGGGCATCACCATTGAGACGCGGCCCGACTACTGCCTGAAGCGTCACCTCAGCGACATGCTGACTTACGGCTGCACGCGCCTGGAGGTGGGCGTGCAGAGCGTGTACGAGGACGTGGCCCGTGACACCAACAGGTACCGTCACTAGTGGGCGTGTCCGCCCGGGGGCCGAGGGGTGGAGGATCGACCGCTACCCCCCCCCACCCCCACTTATCCTGTCAAGAGCGGATCGATCTGTAAATGGCTGGTAATGACCACTCACCTGTGTATGTGTGTGTGTGTGTGTGTGTCTCTGTGGGTGTGTGTTTGCGTGTGTGTAGGGGCCACACCGTGCGTGCGGTGTGTGAGTCCTTCCACCAGGCGAAGGACGCGGGCTTCAAGGTGGTGTCCCACATGATGCCTGACCTGCCCAACGTGGGCATGGAGCGAGATGTGGAGCAGTTCATCGTACGTACCTGCGCCATCGTCCACCCAACCATATATACTAGGCATGGGCGATTCGCAACCGATTCGGTCAGAAAGAACGAATCCCGAAGGTGAACGACAAGAACTGATTCCCAAAACAAGAGAACCGATTCTTTTTTCAACGTCTTAGTTAATGCTTCAGAGACGTTTTGACAACAAAACTGGTGTTTTCGGTGATTGGTTGAATAAAGTGAAGGGTTGGTCATGTCAACGCAGCGTATTACTTCACAGAAATGTGCTGTTCCAGAGCATCATCACCGTCTGAAACCTTTTGGGGTTCCAAAAGACTATTTGCGGGCTTACCTCTGCCAAATGACGTAACAGACTGTATGAATGAAAGAACTGAAGGAACAATTCAAACCAATCATTTGTGAAGGGAACTGATTCCTGGAAAATAATTGTTTTGGCCACCCTCATCCACCCATCTGTACATACTGTACCTCCATCCATACCTCTGTCTACACCTTCATCCACCTCTTCCTCCAGTCCTACATCTACAGTTGCATGCAGTACTCTCTCCAGTGATTGATCAGGTGCTATTTCCAATACCTCAGGACACTTTGTGATCAAAATTGTATTCAATACCTCACCCAGTACGTGATCAGTTCGGTATAACATGCCTCGCCAAAGTATTGATCAATACTGTATGACATGCAACATCCAGTATGTGATCAGTATTGTATTGGATGCTACATATAGTCCTCGATCAATACTGATCCAGTAAGTATTCAATACTGTGTTAGCTGCTACATTCAGCTACTTGATCAATACCGTGTGCATGAGATAATCCAGACCTTCGAGTCAGAGGGTTAACTAACTTTAAATTGGATCTTTTCAGGGTGTGTGCGTGTGTGTGTGTGTGTGGTTTCTTGGTCCTTTGTCGCAGATCTGAAATGGAATGTCTTTGTCACTGAAGCATTGTGGGTAAACTCCAGTGTTCTATAGTAATAACTACCAGTCCCCACGGTGTGTGTGTATGTGTGCGTGCGTGTGTGTGTGTGTGTCACTGTAGTTTGTAGCAGGTGCCTAAACGTATCCGTGAGGTCCTAAAACATCCTGTTCTCCTCCATCCTTTTTCCTCCTCTTCTCCCCCCCCCTCCCCTCCCCTCCCCTCGCTCTCTTATCAGAGCATCAGTAGAGAAACAAACTGTGGCTCTCGATCGCCCCCGGGCCTTATCCTAAATCACATAATCCAATTCCTGTGTGTGTCTACAGACTAGTCTCTCTCTCTCTCTCTCTCTCTCTCTCTCTCTCTCTCTCTCTCTCTCTCTCTCTCTCTCTCTCTCTCTCTCTCTGCAAACAAGTGTCTCTCTTCAGTCGTATCTCAGGCAGCTGAACTCATTGATTTGTGTTTTAATTGTTTTGTAAATCTGTCTGATTGGCATTCTGATAGCTCCCAGAGTGTACCCCCCAACACACACACACACACACACACACACAGACAGACACGGCTGTGTGTGTGTGCGTGCGTGTTTGCGGTGGGGGCTGATAAAGGATGCTATTCTCTGTGTCTTATCTCCTCCTCACAGCCCTTAACACAAACCATGCAAGCTCCTCTCTGCTCGCACCGCCAGCCTCTCACTAAGTCCTCGCTACACCTCACCGCATACGACCAACTCCTGATTCAAGCTCAGGCTAGCATCACACCGCTAACTCCCGAGTAAAAGCTAAGGCTAGCACGACACCGCTAACTCCTGAGTCAAGCTCAGGCTGTCACCTGAGTAGCACCTGAGTAAAGCTCAGGCTAGCACCACACCGCTAACTCCTGAGTCAAGCTCAGGTTAGCACAAAACCACTAACTCCTGAGTAGAGCTCATGCTAGCACCTCACCGCTAACTCCTGAGTAAAGCTCAGGCTAGCACCGCTCCGCGAACACCTGAGTAAAGCTCAGACTAACACTGCTAGCTCCTGAGTAAAGCTCTGGCTAGCACCACATCCCTAACTCCTGAGTCAAGCTCAGACTAACACTGCTAGCTCCTGAGTAAAGCTCAGGCTAACACCAAACCGCTAACTCCTTAGTAACATTCACACAATACAACTTACCTATAGCCTTAGTAGAATTAACTGAAACAACACAGCTAACTATAACCCAACTAACAAGACACATACTCTTTAATACAACCATCTGTTAAATATGTTAAACAACTACTTAATAGAAATGAAAGAGAATCCCATCAGCCCTTCATATGACTCTAATCAATCAGACCCTTAGATCCAAAGAGACTTGTGGATTCATTAAGGTGCAGGAAGGGCTAGAGGTCAGACTGCGGGCGTCGGGGATCGAACCCACAACCTGACGGCTGGGAGTCGACACCACGACCGCCACTCCAGCGTTTCCTCACTTGGCACTAATGGGTCATGAACCGGTTCTCGGAATCGTCCAGAGCTTGGGGTCCACAGACACACTGAAGTGAGGGAACCCTTCCCCCTAATGCACGTGTGTGTGTGTGTGCGTGTGTGTATGTTTGTGTTCTCCAGGAGTTCTTCGAGAACCCTGCGTTCCGCCCCGACGGCCTGAAGCTCTACCCCACGCTGGTGATCCGCGGCACGGGGCTGTACGAGCTGTGGAAGACGGGCCGCTACAAGTCCTACTCCCCCAGCGCCCTGGTGGACCTGGTGGCCCGCGTCCTGGCGCTGGTGCCGCCCTGGACCCGGGTGTACCGCGTGCAGAGGTCAGCCCCGGGACTACCCAGCAGCCACCTGCACCTCGCTGGGCAGTTGCTGTTGTTATTATTCTGGAGTGTTGATAAAACGCCTGAGGCAGGTTGTCATAACGATTTCCGTAAGCCTCTGGATGGACATCCGTAGCGTTTTTATAAAAATGTTTATTTATTTTTCCCTCCCAGGGACATCCCGATGCCTCTGGTGAGCTCCGGGGTGGAGCACGGCAACCTGCGGGAGCTGGCCCTGCAGAGGATGCAGGACATGGGGACCGAGGTGAGCCCTGAGCCCCCGGGTCTCTGGAGGACCGGGGGTATGACAAGGAAACAGGATGCGGACTGCATTGTATGTTGTGCATCACACTGTACATTGCACCATATAATGTACAAAGCGTTCTTCTCTCCTCAGTGTCGAGATGTCAGAACCAGAGAGGTCGGCATCCAGGAGATCCACCACAAAGTCCGACCCTACCAGGTAACTATACTCACACCTGACCAGGTAAATATACTCATACCTGACCAGGTAACTATACTATACTCACACCTGACCAGGTAACTATACTCATAGCTGACCAGGCAACTATACTCACACCTGACCAGGTAACTATTCTCACACCTGACCAGGTAGCTATACTCATACCTGACCAGGTAACCTTACTCATACCTGACCAGGTAACTATACTCACACCTGACCAGGTAACTATTCACATACCTAACCAACTATACTCATACCTGACCAGGTAACTATACTCGTACCTGACCAGGTAACTATACTCATACCTGTCCAGGTAACTATACTCACACCTGACCAAGTAACTATACTCTTACCTGACCAGGTAACTATACTCATACCTGACCAGGTAACTATACTCATACCTGACCAGGTAACTACACTCTTACCTGACCAGGTAACTACATCATACCTGACCAGGTGTGCTATGCATGTCTCCAGGTAGAGCTGATACGGAGGGACTACGTGGCTAACGGCGGTTGGGAGACGTTCCTGTCCTACGAGGATCCTGAACAGGACATCCTGATTGGCCTGCTTCGGCTGCGGCGCTGCTCAGACCAATCGTTTCGCCCGGAGCTGAAAGGGGGCGTGTCCATCGTGCGAGAGCTTCACGTGTACGGCAGTGTGGTGCCAGTCAGCAGTCGAGACCCCACCAAGTTCCAGCACCAGGTCTCACACACACGCACACACACACGGTAATGCAGTGTGTATAATATATAGTGATTGGCTGACTTTTGACGCGTGTGTGTGCGTGTGTAGGGCTTTGGGATGATGCTGATGGAGGAGGCGGAGAGAATCGCCACAGAGGAGCACGGCTCCTGCAGACTAGCGGTTATCTCTGGTGAGAGACGAGGGTGGGAGGGGGGCGAGGGAGAGCAGGACAGCTCAGGTGTGTGTGGTCTTGCCCCTACCACTATATGTGTGTGTGTGTGTGTGTGTGCGTGTGCGAGAGTTAATTGACGACGTGTGTGTGTGTGTGTGTTCATCTGCAGGGGTAGGCACCAGGAACTACTACAGGAAGCTGGGCTACGAGCTGGACGGTCCCTACATGGTGAAGGACCTGCTGGCCCCGCCGCAGCACTGACCCCGGACCACCCCCCCACCCCACCCCTTGGACACGAACCCCCCCTGGTTTTTATTCATGAGGACTTTTTCTTGGGAGTGGGTTTGGTAAATAGGCCTTATTAACCTGGCGTTCATCTTGGACCTCCCCGCTAGAACCAATTAACCTAGCATCCGTGGGTTCCCCTTACCTGTCTCACGTTGAGAACCATTGAGGACCGGTAGGTGAAGAAGGCCAATGTGGAATGCTGCTGGGCTCCAGAAGGTGGTTGGTCCTCTGTGATGTCATCTCCTGTGCGTTCAGATAAGGACAGGTTTGCGGTCAGTAGAGGCTAGCTATCTACACAAGAGGCTAGGTGAGCGCTCCACTTACCACACGCTATCACATCTGGCAAGAGGCTGGCGGCAAGCTAGCTTTAGAGGGTGACGCTATCCTGCTAGCCGTATCGGTCGGGGCTAGCTATCTTTACACAATCCAAAGTTAGCGCTCCTCTTAAACCTATCAGAGCGCTGTCCTAAAGCCTGTGTGCTGCATCTGCTACGCTTGCTAGCGTCAATCAGTGTGAAGGCCCGCACCGAAACACATTTAGCTTTTTTTTTCTCCATAAGCCCAGACATTTTTTCTGCCCCCCCCCAATGGAAAGGTGTTGCACCGTCGTTGACGCGCGGCTGGAGACGGTTGGCATGGCGACGGGAAACCAAATCAGTCATTATGAAATGCCCCACTTTTATTATTCAAATCTAATCTAATTCCGCCAGAGGAATCAGACCTTTTGTCTCGGGGACGGGAACATTCAGCTTCACGCTTTCTGGCTAATCACGTCGCAGATTACCGCCGTCGCCAGACGACGCCCGCTGATTGGTGGAGAGCAGGCGGTTCCCTCACACCATCATCATCATCATTGCGGTGGCATGCTTTGTGTTTTATGAGGCGGGAAATAGATTTGATGTGTTTCATAAATAGGTTTTTAAGAAGCTCCCCTTAATCCTGTTTGCCATCTTTATTTCCTTCTGCATCACTCTGCCCTCCTTCATTTGGAATAAAAAGTATATCGTTGGTACGTCCCCGTGTCCTACTTTACTTGGGGTTTCGGCGAGTCGCCGCGTCTCCTCGAGGGGGCAGGGGGCGGCCTGCCCTCTGCCCCCTGGCGATCGTTCTGCAGTGTATCACCAGGGGGCTGTGACACGATCGCCCCGCCTGCACCTCCCTCACCCCCTTGCTCTCCTCCCCCCCCCTCCCTCACCCCCTCCCCTCCAGCAGGGGGGGTTTGAGACTGGGTAATTTCCCGGATTCATTGTCTTAGTCGTGACTGGGCAGAGGGGGGGGGCTGTGACGCATGGAGGAGACCCCTGGCCCCTCCCCTCACCACCACTCTCTACACGTTACGCCTCAATCACTTTCTCTTACCCCTCCATCTCTCTTACCCCTCCATCTCCGTTACCCCTCCATCTCTCTTACCCCTTCATCTGTCTCTTACCCCTCCATCTGTCTCTTACCCCTCCATCTCTCTTACCCCTCTGTCTCACCCCTCCATCTCTCTTACCCCTCTCTACCCCTCCATCTCCGTTACCCTACCATCTCTCTAACCGCTCCATATCTCCGTTACCCCTCCATCTCTCTTACCCCTCCATCTCTCCGTTACCGCTCCATCTCTCTTACCCTTCCATCTCTCACCCCTCCATCTCTTACCCCTCCATCTCTTACCCCTCCATCTCTCACCACTCAATTTCTCTCTTACCCCTCCATCACTCTCCATTACCCCTCCTTCTTTCTCTTACCCTTCCATCACTCTCTGGGACGAGCGCTCCGGTCCAATAAGTACCTCTGATGGAGCACTCCAGCCTCAGAGCTCTGGGCTGTACACGCCTCCCTGGCATCAGCACCTCCTCCTCCTCTTAAGAGCAGAGTGGCTGTAATGTGAACGTCTATAAGAATGTTGGGCGTTTATGTCCGCCCATTGGAAGCCCATTACCCCGGACCTGCTCTGCGGTCTCAGAGTTCTTCCCTGACCTGATATCCACATGGCTCCTGGGAGACCCCTCAGCTGCAGATATCTGACTTTCGCTCTCAGGAAGCTCCTGTGTTTACAGACTATTGATTCCGTCCCAGCTCTGAGTGCGGCGAGATGCCCGACGTCCAGGGGAATGAGGACCACAGGCAGATGTTGATCTGGTAGGGTAGAACCAGATGCACTACTGTTAGTAAGTTTGGTGGGTTGCGTCAACGTTCAAATCTAAAACCAGGGTCACAGGCCTGAGGTCAGGGACCACTGGGCTAGGGACGGAGTCTTGATGACAATCCACTCGGGTTGTCTGGTTTGCGTCGCATCGCGTGCTCTCACTCCCCCTGGCAGCCTCAGCCGGAGGGGACAGGGCAAGACGGATGAGGACCAATGAGGTCCGCTCTCCGATCAGGGAGCCAATGAAACGACAACATTTAATATCCTGTCCGGACCGCTGGTCGCCCACGGCCTGGACGGACAGCAGCGTGTTGGATGACCACGCAGGGCCATGATGTCTCACACACAGACATGCTGGTTAGAAATGTACCCATTTGTGACATCACAAGTGGGCATGTCCAGCCAGGTGTGTGTGAGGGTGCCTGTGGGGTCGTTTGTCTGGACGGTCACAACTTGGGTAAAAAAGGTTAGACAGGTTAGAGGATGTGGGATTGCAGGGTTCATGGTGCAGAATTACACTTAATTAATTTAAGCAAAGGAAAATTCTTACCAAACCTGACTTCAAACAATTATGGCGCTTGTGCAAGAACGGAATGAATTACAAAACCAATCGTTCAGTGTGAAAACTGAATTTATTTTTAAAACCTGCGTTGCGTTCTGCATACATTTGACATTTTAAAGCAATTAATTTTCTGTATTTAAATAATGTTCTGAACTCTCGTAACCCCTTCTGCTCTGCAATCCTGTAGCCTGACGGCTAGCATGAGTTAGCACGGCTAAACCACTCCCAGCTCGGACAAGCCTTTCTGCACCAGCTCCAAATCCCACCAATCAGAATGGAGATATTCCTGCCTGGATACCATCTCCGTGGCAACCACAGGAACATCTGTATGACCAGATGTTCTGGTCATGTGACCAGGTGCGTTCCTCTCCAGCCAAACTAAATGCACCCATATGTAAATGATAATGCTCCATGTTGACGTTAGCGTAGCCTAGCGTACGGCGGAGCCAGATGGGGCAGCAGAACTGGGGGCCGGGGGGGGGGGGGGGGCGGTCAGGGGTGTCAC
>JAOPJJ010000004.1:26644-37068 GCA_027122795.1 Enchelyopus cimbrius
CATACACACTTCCCCTCCTCTTTCTGGCCTTATTTAGCCTCAACCATGTCACGGAGGGGTCACTGCGTGAACACACACACACACGCACACACACACACACACACTCCCCCCTCTGAGTGTTCAGTGTAATCGTCTACTCATTGTCATGCACATATATGATGCGTAAATGCTCACACAATCATGACCGCACACACGCATGCACTCCAAACACACCAGTCAGCCCAAACAAACACGCACACGCGGCCACACGCAGAGGCGCGGTGTGTGCGCGGCGGCGTGCATCATCTGAGGAGTCTTGACGGACTGGCAGCTCATTCTCTACGGCTCATTAAGCGCTGAGTTATCAAGCCCTCCACTCCTCGCCGCGCGCTGCGAGCCTCCTCTCTGCTCCTCCTCATGCCGCGGCCTCCTCACCGCGCCTCCGCCCCCCCGCTGCCCTCCAGTCAAGTCTCCTCTCCGCTCCTCTCCTCTTTTCTTCCTGCCTCTTGTTCCTCCTCCTAGCCTCTCCTCTCCTCTCCTCCCGTTTGATTCCTGATTGAATCTTTGTTTTATCCGTTGAGTCGCATTAGACGGCTCTTCTCTCTTGATCTCCTGCCGTCTGGTGGAGCCTCTCCTGCTCTCCTGAACCCTCCAGTCTGTCTGTGGGTTTAAAATAGAGGAACAAAGATCAAGTGGGAAGGAGAGAACAAAGAGGCGGTAAAGTGTTTGGTGAGGACGTCGCGCGTTTGTAGATTCTGCTGGTAAACACGTGTAAGGTCTCACGTCAGGATCCGGCAACTCCATCCTCCAACATGAGGTCTCTGAGCTCGTTTGACCTGGGGTCAAAAAGATTAATAAAAGATTACAGACACACACACACACCGTGTCCCTGATTAGCTATTCTGCAGCGGTGGGGGGTGTAACCCTGACAAGCACACGGCACAGTTTCCACATCAGCCGTTTAGCACATTTTTTGACTGGTCTTGCAGTAATCTCCCCCCAAACCCCCAGTGATCCTATTATTGTCAAGGAAAAAGTGCTTATGGCTGTGGGTGGAGGGCACGCACGCACGCACGCACACACACACGCACACACACACACACACACACACACACGCACGCACACACACTATTAACTCTAAACTGGAAATGTACATTACTTAGGTAAAAACGTCGATGACATTTTTGGTCACAGTGACAGTTTCTTCACAAGTTACATAAAAACAAAGATTTCCCCCTGATAATGAGCTCTCCTTCTGTGGGGCCGAGGCGTGTTGAAGAGGCGGATGCTTGTTTCGTTTTTAATGATAGCTTTTTGCCAATGAGCGGCTGAAACCCTGCCCTACATAATTCAGTTACTCCTGGGGAACGACTCTCTGAGGAGTTTGGCCTGTTTTTAATGCTCTCACCTGCTCTCCTATCTCAATGCTCGCTCTCTCTCTCTCTCTCTCTCTCTCTCAAGAGACAGTTCAAAATGAAAAAGAGGAGGGGGGGGCGTATATTCATCATCCCGTTATGGGCCGGTCCATTTGGATAACAAGTGTACATTATTTCTAGTCCCTTCCCTGACCAGCACAACGATAATGAAGTCCATTATTGCTTTACCGGTTGTGGGCCTCCGTAGTAGCGGCCAGAAGTGAACATGTTCAACACTCTGTATGTTAAAACAACACACAGTGAACAAGGCTCTCTTCTGTTTTGCTCTGCCTTCCTTTAAAAATAATAAGCAGTAAAAAAGGAAAAGAAAAATGGCGCCATACATGACCCCGGTCTAACCCCTCACCCAACCCCGGTCTAACCCTTTGGTTTCCTTTTGCTCCCTCCCGTCTCCCCCCCCCCCCCCCAGACGTGAAGACCCTGGAGAACTTCCACCTGGTGGAGAGCGTGCAGGAGCAGGTGAACGCCGCGCTGCTGGACTACGTCATGTGCAACTACCCGCAGCAGATGGACAAGTTCGGCCAGCTGCTGCTGCGGCTGCCGGAGATCCGCGCCATCAGCCTGCAGGCGGAGGAGTACCTGTACTACAAGCACCTGAACGGGGACGTGCCCTGCAACAACCTGCTCATCGAGATGCTCCACGCCAAGCGGGCCTGAGACCTGAGAGCGGGCGGGCGGAGAGAGCGGCCGGTTTGGGGAGGTGTCGGATAGGGGGTGGAGATGATGGGCGCGTTGACACACGCGTGTGCGGGGACTCGTCTACGTGATGAACGCAGAGTCAAGTCGTAACCGTGGCTACGGGCTTGTGAACACGCGAGCCTGACGCGTACGATATCGGTGACACAGAGTGGGGTGAACACGCCTCTACTGACGCGACACCAAGCTGGGGCGACGGGCGCCGGCATCGCTCTCATTTCTATCTCATGGTCAGCAATTCATTGATTGGCACACTCACATGCAAACATCTACACGTGCAGACTGACACAGGATGGATGGACGAAATGTCAATGCGTGTGGCACATTGACCTACGAGTTTCAAAAAATAACCCAACATGCACAGAAATATCAATTCTCCAGAGACTTAAAACAGACTATGATTAAAGTAGGAGGCATCCAAAGAATAATAACTCTTGCGGACTCGTTATGGACATAGATATCAGTGAAACAATGCAATGAGGGGGCCAGTCTATACCACTAATAACATGCTTTTATCTAAGAGGAGAAGGATGGAGAAAAGATGGAGGATCACTGACCCCAACCAAAAGGCAGACATTTTGGTGGGACAATCCTGCAGTGTGACTCTTGGTCTTTTAAGAAACTGTTGTTGGATCTGAACTGATAAGCAGATGGCCTCGTGAGTCAGTCTATCTGGAGACTCTAGGATGCGTTCCAGTCTGCCTACCAAACCCTCGGACCCTCTCGGACCTGGACTTTAGTGGGACCTCCTTAAATTTGGAGAGAGCAGCTGTCTCGAAACACTGAGCTTTTGTCGATGAACAAACATTTAAGGACAAATGAAGTAAGAAACCGAAATATCTTTCACTCTTTTTGGTAATATGTCTAAAAATCTTTCCATTTGCTATGATCACATAGTCAAGTGTCTCTAATGCCCACCCCCGACCCGCTGTCTAAAGTCCTTAACTTGAACAGTGTTTACTGTGTACCTCAGAAAGATCACATTTGAAGGGTGTTGTACGTAAGATAACATGTATTTATCATCTACCCCCACCCCATTTAAGAAAACATTTGGCTTCATTAATACATTTGAGGAAAACATTATGGGAAAAACTGTTTGGTTCTGATTTTGAGATGAAGAGGACACTGTTGTCCGGCCCAACGCCTGCTGCGGAAAACAGAGACAAGCAACAGAACAACATAAGTATCAGTATTATATGATATAAAAAAGATGTGTGATGTCACAGTTCTGAGTCTTGCCTTATTTCATTGCAATGCTAGCTAACTGTGCAGATGTGATTCAAAACTATGTACAAATTATATATAAGTATTAATGTTGTAAAGATTAAAAGGAAAACAAGAAAAAAAAGTTTTAATTCAAGGTGTTTACATTCATCTAGTCATATGGGAGAAAACTGTGATGACGCATTAATTGCAAAGCAATGATTTCCTAAGATTTAAATTGAATGAGGTGAGAAACAGATCAACATGGTTCGCTTTCTTTGGTGTACGTGCAGTGACTTTTTTTTCTTAATTTGAACAGTACTTAAATTATGTCGTGAGACACTAAAATCAGAAAGGAATCAAACTTTGATGTATTAATTCTCTCTGTCTGTTGACCATTTTCCTTTTGTTTTCTGCATTTGTTTAAGAGTCCAGTTCCAGTTTTATTTTTGTAGAACATTGTATTTCTTTTGTTGTTTTTTAGTGCTCTTACCGTATTACTGTACAGTATTTTGCTCGTTACGCTTAATAATGAAGATAATTTATTGCATCATTGGGTTTCATCTTTGTGTTACATGATGTGAGATGTCAACAGCAGAATAAATTTACTGTTTACTGTTGCATGTTCGTTTTTTTTTTCAATATTATATTATATTTTTTCATTTTATTTTACCCAGAACAGATGATATGAAAAGAGGTGAATTAGTTTTGGACACAAAGAAAATTGGATGACTTTCCTCTTTTTTAATATCAATGGGAATGTGCAGCGAGGATCATCATTAAAGACATCGTAGGAAGAGTGGACGCCACTGAATTCAAAACTCCGTTCACACAATTGCTCTGCTTCTTGGTTTGCTCCAAAGACTGTCTCTGTCCCTGTTAGCTGTGAACTCTGGTGTTATATTAAAGGAAAAAACAACATCATAGATGCACATTTTCAGCCATCTTGATGTTTGGTGTTTTTAAAGGAAACTTGTTGCGGAATTCATTTCATATACAAGAAGACACAGTAAAAAGGTGCACCTCCGAGTAAATGATCTCCCTACATCATTTATAATTGATCATATCATTTTCAAAGACAACTTGACATTCACGTGGTTGGGAGAACGAGACAAGAATGAGGATTTTCACATAACCGTCTTGGGCCCCCCATCCGTCTGCTGTGGTGCGGGAGAGAATATGTGCCCCGGATACTGACCTTTAGTCTGTCTCCCTTCGTCCGTTCTGTCTGCCGAGGGAGCGCCCGAGAGCTGAGGTCACGGCAGCCTGTCAGCTGATCGAAGACGTGAGCAGCAATGTGAACGCACTCTCCCCTGATGCTCCTAAATGTATTTTAGGAGATTTTAATCACTGTCAAATTGATCAAACACTGAGAACATATCAACAGTATGTCACCTGTCCGACAACTATAAGGAACTCCACTATCAACCTGTGTTCTGGGTCCGTAGCCAACGCTTACTGGTCCATTCCCACGCCTTCCTTTGGAGCTTCCTATCATAGCAGTGTCCTTCTTCTACTGACATACAGGCCAGTAAACGACGAGGGTGGACTGCAAAGACAGTCAAATGCTGGTCTGAGGACTGTATTGACTGTAGTGACAATCTGAAAGCTTGCTTTGAATGCACAGTTTGGGATGTTTTCTATGATTCATGTTCCAACATGAATTAACTGACATAGACTGTCTCCTCCTACATATGTTTCTGTGTTGACACTAATATCCCCCAGAAGAACCTCACTGTCCACCCCAACAATAACCCTTGGGTCACTAAAGACTTACAACATTTCACAAATAAGAAGAACAACAATCTTTGACTCAGGGGACAACCAGGACATGGAAGACACCAACAAAGTGGCTAGGAATGAAACTCAGATCAAGATAAGGAGTAACACAAGTACAGCAGTGGTGATCTGCGGCCTAGAGTGCCATTCAATCCATGACTCAAGATGAAAACAGCAGAGCGTCAATTAGAGTAGAAGGGAGTAATGCTGATCTGCCAAATGCTTTTCATTTCTTTTACACCCGGTTCGAACACCATGACCTCTCAGACAAATGTTCCCTTCAGGGTTTTCCTCTGTCAGTGACTGTAATATGGTCATCAGTGAGGAATGTGTAAATAACCTCCTGAACAAAGTCCACGTAAGAAAGGCCTGTGGCCCAGATGGAATTTGTGTACGCATATTAAGGTATTGTGCTGACCAACTTAGCAGTGTCCTCCACCACATCTTTCAGAGGTAATTTAAAGGAATATTCCGGTATTTTACACTTTAAGCCTTATTTCCAGTTTGTTTATGATGAAATAGATCGGTTCAGGTGTTCATTTCACCGAAATGCTGCGTTGGGAGAAGTTTAGCTTTTTTTGTAGCCGTACAGTAGAGGAAATAGGACCCAGCGTCATCGGTCCTAAAGCAACATTAAACGTTTGCTTGCAAAGCTGTGAAACTCACCGACTGGTCACTGGTGTTCATTGATGTTCAACAAAAAAAATCTGAGCAAAGTATGCTTTCCAGCAGAAGGTAATCGATCGTTACTCTTGTTCAGAATGTAAACAATCTATTTTCTGGTTCCTTCCGGTGGCCTGGCGATGACGCTGGGTCCTATTACATCTACAGTACCTCGACAGTGGGGCTACAAAAGAGCTAAACAAACTGGAAATAAGGCTCAAAGTGTAAAATACTGGAATACTCCTTAACTGCAGTCGAGTACCAATCATAATCCCTATTACGAAAAACTCGTCCCCCAAACAACTCAATGATTTTAGGCCGGTAGCTTACACCACTGTGTATGAAGGTTTTTGAGAGTTATGAAGAACATGATTATTTCACATATGGAGGGGACCATAGACCCACTCTAGTTTGCTTACCAGGCAGGGAAAGGCGTGGAGGACGCCTAGCTTTTTATCCTTATGCAGATGCGTTACCTGGTGAAATTCTGTGAGGACGCTGCACTGCTGTCTCTTCCTCAGGGATCTGAATCAGGACAGGGAGGCTCTTGGTGATCTTGTTCCATGGTGTGACAAAAACTTAGAACTAAATGTGTCTAAAACTAAGGAGCTTATACTTGGCTTTAGACGGGACAGAAACCCAGTTGTTGATAGCACCATCCATGGCAAAACTGTAGAAATGGTTACTTCATATAAATATCTGGGCACCTTTTTTGACAAGAAGCAGACATTTGATGTGAACACTGCAGACATTGTGAAGCGTGGGACACAGAGAATTCATCTTCTCCGCAAACTGATATAATTTTCTGTCAGCCGAGACAAAAACAGCTTGTATACGATTATTAAAACATGTTCCAAGATCACGGGAGTGAAATTTAGGGACCTGACCAGTTTTTGTGACCAACAAACTCTGAGGAAAGCAAACAACATTTTGTCTTCTCCTGGTCACGTGCTTGCAAGCGTATTTTCTCTGTTGGCCTCATGTCGTCACTATGTCTCATCTGTCCGTAAGACCAAGACCAAAATCTTTTATCCCCTCTCCTATTCGTCTCTTAAATTCGTCTCTTAAATTCCCTTGCCATGTGCGTAGTGTAGGTCATGTGCGGCCGATCAGTTTGTCTACTTGTTCATTCACTTGGTGATTGATGACACTTTACTCCTTGATGACACTCTACTCCTTGGCATTATATTTTATTTCATATATTACTTTGCTCTGCCTTGTTGCCTGTCTGTTTTGTGTACCGTGTTGTTGTGCTGTGCCAGTGTGCAAGCTGCTGAAACCAATTGCCCCTGGTGGGATAAATAAAGTTATCTGAATCTGAATCACAAAGAAAACTAAATGTGTTAAATACATACAAATACAATTTGTATGTAATCAATTTAAAATCTGAATCTGTAACCTCAGACTTAACACTCACTTGATAAGACCTCCAAACACACACCACACACCAACCACTCCGACTGTGGAGGCTGGAAATACTAAAAGTGAAGAAATGAAGTCCACGTGAATTCAAAATAAATAATTTTGGCCCAATAAAGCAATACAACTATTTGCATCATCATCAGACAGAAATAATATGAAAAAGACAGGATTTAGTTTTCCATATCTTTATATTCAGGGTCTTATTCATCTAGATCGACACAGTCCTCATTACATACAGTGTCTTAAAATACATAAAATACTAACCCTGTGTTGAATGAGCACGTGAAATGCACAATTTACATTGACAGCGCAAACGACAGGTCAAATTACAATGCTATGTCAAATTATGATCACTGTCAACATCATTGGGGACACTCGGCTGAGGCGATGGGTCGTCCCTGAAACTGAAGATTGGTGACGGAAGCACGACGGAGGAGTGAGCTACAGTGAGCTGGCCAGGCATCCATCCTGGGAGCTGGATGCTCCTGGAAGATAAAATACAACACAAACATTTAAGACACACGAGCACACTTCCTTTGTATCTGTATAATACGCAAATGGTGATGATACTATGAAAACATGTGCACTTGCTCTGGACATTTGGGATCACAAAAAGCATTGAAAACATGCATCATGGCTTTGTTCAGGAAGACAGATTTGCATAATGGAGATCTTACAATTGAATGATTTCCAACTATGCCCTTCAAGATGAAATCTGTAATTAGCTAATCATCTGGAAACCAGCTAGACTTGATGAACATCTTGAACAAGGAATTCCAACTTTTAAATGGTTTTGCTGTTACATAATCTACACACATGTATTTATAAATAACCCTATAGCCATTTTATTGGCGATAATTCAGTGCATGCTGAAGTGATGAAGGTATCTGCGCGGGGTGCTGCATTAAGGATGCTGGTCACGAGCAGAAACGCGTCTCCATGCCTGTCCAGCCCAGACTTCCCCCTCCGAGCTCCGCTTGCAGCGCCTGGCCTCCTGTCTGCACATGTCTTAAGCCTGCTTTCAGTTGCAATGAATTGGTATAAATAATTTATACACATTTACCCATAGAATTTAACAAGTGGGGCCTCAGGTGAAAGGACTCAGAAATGCACGCTATGCTCCTCCCCCAAGGTGGACACAAGCTTCAAGCCAACTACGTTGAATGATAACAGAAAAAAATAAAGAGGGGGGGGTGAAGAACTTGCCACAAGCAACAAAACAAACACATAAAGACAGTTGTTACGCACGCACACAGACACGCAAACACACACATTCTTGACACTTTTCTGGAGACGTGTCCGTGTATTCCTCCCCTCTCCACTGCGCAGTACATTGCAGCGGCGAGGAGATGAGGGCTAAAGAGCAAGGCGGCCAATGAGCGTCAGAGAGCTTCCCGGGCCGGAGGATGTCAGTCAATGAAACAAGCCAAGGAGGGATGAGGCAGCTTAGCATACGCCTTGTGTGTACATGTGGGGGCCTGGGGGGCTGCGGGAGACGCAGCCCGGGTGTAGCGTTCACTACCACGGCAGACCGGTCACATGATATAACCCATCACAGCCTCTCACATCATGGAAAGCCAAGCGGGCAAAGCAAATAGGCAATCGAAAGATGGATAAACAAGCAATTTGACATTTGTGTAGCCTGGGCCTCATATGCTGTATATATACACACACTATAGGATGGTTTGGAGTAGAAAGAAAAAAAGGTTTCATGGCCAGTTTTCTTCTGCGTTCCTCTCCACTTAGTGGCCGCTGAGGCTCTCTGAGAATGAGCGAGAAAGGCAAGAGGCTGCAGAACACGCTGGAACTCATCAGAGAGACAATTAGCCAAGATCCTAATCACCTGCGCCAAAGTTTGAGCACAGGAGCCCCTCGTTGTTTGGCCCATCGGACAAACTTAAAAAATGTAAAGATCAAATGAATAGCGACGCCCCCGGTCGCCCTTTCTCCCTTCTTCTTCTAAATGGGGAACGCGTGGCATTGTTATGCAAAAGCCTCACTCCCGCATGCAAAACAAATACGCAGAGGTTTGGAGATGGACGGGTCCGAAGGCCGCCGCCGCTTCACTTCAACACATGTATTATACATTATCAGGCATGGAGAGCAAGCCTGGAGCATTACGATGTTTTTTTCAATGATGATTATCCTTTATTAGTCATTAAAGAGATAGGAACAGAGCAAGAGAGAATGAGCCAGAGAGGGAGACAGCAAGAGAGAGAGAGGGAGGGAGAAAGAAATACGACTTTAAGCACCTGAGTCTCCCTGCCAGCATTCCATTAATTGCCCTCACAATAGGCGGAAGCCTTTGGGGAATTTTCAATTCCAAAAAATGAGGAGTATGCATTCAGTTGCACTCATGTTATACCGGCACTTAAATCCAGCATAGCGCAGATAAAAAAAGGACTCAAGGTTACATCCGATTGAAAGCCCCGGACCACCGCCACTTCAGAAATCCATTTAGCAAGAGAAGGGCCAGAACATCTTATTCAAACGCGGTTGCTCTGTTAAAACTGTTGCACCATCTTTCAGAAACATACACACACACACTGAACGCATATTTTCTTTTGTAAGAGTGATGAATCTTGCAAGAGGAAGGCACGCAAGACACCAAAACTTCTTCTATCTGCCAGGAGCTCCAGCAGCTAATGGAGAATGCAGGGAATCTGCCCTTTGGTTAACAAGTAGGGGAAGAAATGCTCTGTGCAGGACCCAGCGTGTAAGAGTATAGGGCTTCTTCAAGAAGAGCACTAGCTGAGTGTCAACAAATTGGCCTTGAGTACCAGGGCACCATCGCACAAAGCACTCCACAAATAAAACATCTGATGACTGACATTCTGATTTAAAATGAATGCCGCATCACTGCTGGCCAATATTCTACGTCTACATATATATGTCCGCATAGTCCCTGTTCACATCTGGCTGGAGTGATCTGACCGCGAGTGGACAGCTTTAAAGTGTGTCTGCACCAAAGACACACATTGAGGTCTGATTCCTCGTTGTGGTCGTTATAACAAGAGTGACAACTTTATTGGTCAAGGGTCAAAGTTTGTATCGTTTAGATTTCTTCCTCTTGATTTTCTTGATTTCCGGCAGACTATGCACCTGGGTGTGCATTGCTGCCTCCAGCTAGCTAAAAACCACAAGGCATTGGGTGTTTGCAAATGAAAACGATGCACATGTTTATTTGCATATAGAGCGGGGATGTCCTTGAGTCAGGTAGACATTCAAACCTAGCCTGTTGATCAT
>JAOPJJ010000008.1:64603-75535 GCA_027122795.1 Enchelyopus cimbrius
ATATTCAAGCTATTTAGAATACAGGAAAACAAATATAATATAACAAAAATGTGACTACACTTTTGTGTATGTCACATGTTCATCCAGCTAGTTAGAAGTAGCGAACAGGACGTGAGAGAGGGAGTACTGAGAACAGGGCACCAAAAAGTAGTTATCCAACCGGGCCACACCCAGATATTGAAGTGTAATGCACGGACATATCCCCTCACTGCCAGACAGGTTTTCTTTGAACCTATAGACAGCTCCAGGTGGCCAGAAGGTCTAAGTTTATCAGAGACAGTGGTATCCCTGCAGAGAGGAGGTTGGTCCAGAGTCGAGGTCCCTGTCACTAATGAAAGCCGCCAGGAAATTACTCTCACTCCACGTACAATATTGGCCACTTAAGACTGAACCAACAAAGATTGAACACATGAGTGAAGATTCAGACAAAAAGAAACTGCAGAAAGAGTGTGATAAAAGAACCTGATAAAGACACAGAAAAGGAAAAACAGAACACAGAGGAGGAACTATGGGACCCCCCAGTGTCCGTCGAGCATTTAACACCAGAGCAGCAGGTACAGGTGCGGGAGGTGCTGAGGGCTGAGTGCAATGCATTCTCTAGAGGGGACTACGACGTATGCTGCATTCCCTCACTGAGACTCCAAATCAGGCTCAAAGACCCTACCCCTGTGACACGCACATACACCTCAGTCCCCAAGCCACTCCACAAGGACGTGAAGGAATATCTGGAGGACCTCTTAAATAGAGGCTGGATTCAAAAATCTCGTTCCCCTTACTCCTCGCCCCTTGTATGTGTCCGTAAAAAGGACGGGACACTGCGTCTCTGTGTGGATTATCGCGGGCTAAACCAAAAGTCAATACCAGACAGACATCCCATACCTCGCGTGCAGGATCTTCTTAACAGCTTAAGTGGCAGTGCATGGTTCTCTGTACTCGACCAGGGAAAGGCCTACCATCAGGGGTTCCTCGAAGAGACCAGCAGATCACTTACCGCCTTTATTGCACCATGGGGCCTCTATGAGTGGGTAAGGATCCCCTGTGGTCTGTCTTCAGCCCCTGCAGAGTTCCAGCGCAGTATGGAGGAATGCCTGGTGAATGCCATGTCAGGTTTGAGAGATGAGACATGTCAGCCATACCTAGATGACAATTTGGTTCATAGTAAAACGTTCGAGAACCACCTGCATGCCCTGACAAAAGTTTTACGCCGCTACCAAAAACACGGTGTAAAACTAACACCAAAGAAATGTGAGGTGTTCCGCAGCCAAGTCAAATTCTTGGGGAAAATTGTGAATGAGGACGGATACACAATGGATCCTGCAGAGTTAGCGCCATTACATGCCCTGAAGGAACGCAGACCTGCAAATGTGGGGGAATTAAGAAAACTACTTGGGTTCATCTCTTATTACCGCCCTTACATCCCAAATTTCTCACGAATAGCCAAGCCGCTATATAGTCTGCTGTCAGCTGAAAATGCACCAAAAGTCAGTAACGAAATGAAGAGAAAAGGCAGAAAACAACCAAATAAGACCAATCAGCTGCCATCAGGCCATGCCATTATATGGACTGAACATCATCAGGGTGTAGTATGCCAGCTCATTGACCATTTACTGCACCCACCAATACTTGGCTACCCTGACTTTGAGAAGTCATTTGTGCTTCATTGCGACGCCTCACAGGAGGGACTTGGTGCAGTGTTGTACCAGAGACAACACAGCAAGCTTGTGGTTATAGGCTATGGCTCCCGAACATTAACCCCTGCAGAAAATAACTATTATCTGCATTCTGGCAAGTTGGAGTTTTTAGCTATGAAGTGGGCAATTATAGGATATTATGCTCCATCCTTTGTCGTTTATACTGACAATAATCCCCTAACCTATGTTTTGTCTTCAGCTAAGCTCAACGCCACAATGCACAGGTGGGTGGCAGAGCTCGCAGATTTTGAGTTTGCCATAAAATACCGGCCGGGGAGGGCGAATGGAGACGCAGATGGGTTGTCACGAATGCCACTTGAAATGGAGCAGTTTATGCAGGCCTGCTCAAAAGAAGTGGAGCCAGACGTCCTAGCCACTTTAACCCAAGCCATACACTCTTGAGTTTCAGAAACGCGAGCCCTGGATGTGTCCCCTCATTATTGCCACCGCCTGCGCAGAAGCGGAGAGTGAACAGGAAACTTCAGCAGTAGCCACCATGCCAGAGCATGACCTGAGGAGAGCACAGGAGGAGGACCCAGTCCTCGGGAAGGTGAGAGATTTGCTCATCATCACAAAGCGATGGCCCCGGACTAAAAGTAGAGACCGTCGTGATGATTTCACCGTGCTTCTGAAGGAAAGAAAACGACTGTATGTGGACAACAGCGGGATAATGCACCGAAAGACAGCAACCGGAGCTCAGTTGTTGCTGCCCAAGAAATTCCAGACACTCATCTTTAAGGAACTACATGAGGAAATGGGACACCTGGGAGTGGAGAGGACGCTCACTCTGATCCGTGAGAGGTTTTACTGGCCTCATATGCAAAGGGATGTCGACCAATATGTGACACAGGGGTGTAGTTGCTTAAAACGCAAACGCCCAAATCGACCCACAAGTGCACCCCTTGTCAACATAGTAACAACACATCCATTTGAAATGGTGTCCATAGATTTCTTACATCTTGAAAGTTGCAAGGGGGGCTACGAGTATATACTAGTAGTAATGGACCACTTCACCAGATTCGCTCAGGCGTACGCATGCACCAACAAATCTGCCAAGACTGCAGCTTAAAAAGTGTTTGGAGATTTTGTGCTGAAATTTGGCTTTCCCGCCAAGCTCCATCACGATCAAGGCAGAGAATTTGAGAACAAGCTGTTGTACAAAATCAAATAATTTTGCGGCATTCAAGGCTCACACACAACACTATATCACCCAGCTGGAAATGGTCAGGTGGAGAGATTTAACCGAACCCTTATTTCCATGCTGAGATCTCTGCCAGAACAAGCTAAGAGTGACTGGAAAAGTTCTTTGAATAAAGTGGTGCATGCGTACAATTGTACTCGGAATGAAGCAACCGGGTTCTCCCCCTATTACCTTCCATTTGGTAGGAGTCCACAGTCCATCTTTCCGCGAGTACGCGGAAAGATGGAGGAAGCGAATGGCTGAGGCATACCAAGAACAGGCCAGAGCAAAAAAATATGATGACAAAAAGACGTACGGAGGTGAGCTACAACAAGGCTGCAGGGTGTTGGATCGCAACTTGTCCGAGAGAGGAGGCCCTGGTAAACTCCGGTCGTACTGGGAAGAAAAAGTGCATGTAGTCATTGACAAGAAACAAGACAGTCCAGTGTATGTGATACGGCTTGAGAGAGGCCCAGGAAAGACTCGAGTCCTCCACAGAAACTTACTATTGCCTTGTGACTTTTTGCCAGTGGAGGAGGAAGTCACATCAAGAGACACAATACCCCAAAAGGAAAAGAAAAGGAACAAACTGACATATCAGAGGGACGATGTGACAAACAGCAGTTCAGAGGATGAAGGCGAATGGAGAGCCATCATCAGCATCACCAGCACGCCCCGCCTCAGCCAGGAGCCGGCTGAGTGCGGGTGCAGAAGAGTTTTATCTACAACCAGCCCCTAGACACCAAGAGCACCGAGACACGGAAGAGCATCCTGGATAAGATGATGATTTACAAGAGGAAGAGCAGGAGGCAGATGGCAGCGGAATGGTGGACGAGACGGGAGTAGCGGCAGTATCATCGGATGAAGCAGAAGACCGCACGCCAGCATCTGATGGAGAGGTCTGCGCAACGATGGCGGCCGATGAAGCAGATGAAAATATCCTTTCAGATGCAGAAAGCCATCTAAACGGTTTACTTACACCACCTTAGGCCAGCCTTCCATTACACTTAGAAAAAAATAACAATGCAGTACGTTGTTAAAGAGGGTTACATGTTACTTTAGTTCAAAGGTTAAAAAAGGTCAAACTGTTTTACACACAAATAGAAGCAGCTGCTAGTATTTTGTATTCGTATTTTTTTATTTTATTTTGCAAACAGTACCAGATTCCAGACTGCTAACACATATTATGGTATTACTATGGGTATGTGAGGCATACAATATAACCACATGTGAGTCTGTTGGGTGGGTTATGGGATAGGAACAAGATCATCATCTTTCAGTAAAGGTAGCTATCCTGCAAAGCAGAGTTATACCTCAGAGATCACTTGGCCAATGATGTCTACCTGTATGACGTGGCAAGAAAACGGGAGATATCGGCCATGTTAAAGACTGTTCATGGACAGCAAGTACCTTTGAATTGAGACTCCTGTTCCTGTGTCCATGACTCCTGAGTTGAAGACCAATAATCTGGGACTGTGTAATGTCGAAACGACATTATTTTGTAGGGGAGAGTGTGGGACTCTGGTTAAGTTAGGCTATAGTATAGGACATTATGGAAAAAGGTGCACTGTCCAGTGCGGGGAAACATCTACACCCTGTATATTGTATTTGAGGTTTTGTTTATTGTTTTGTTTATTGATTTATTTTAAGTTATGCTTGGACTGAATATGTACATGCAGAATGAGAGGAATTAAGACCGTTATGGTAGAATTGTCAGGAGTTAGGGGGATGCCACACACAGGCACATAGGGGCAGCCCACGGGGGTCTTAGTGGTCCTGACTGTAGAGAAAGTTAACTAGAGAGCTGTGGAGAAGTGTGGTTATACGACCGTATGTTTAATCTGTTACAGACCGACGACAATAAATGCCACGAAAGATCATCCCATGTCTGATTAATCCAACCAATCCAATCCACCAATCCAAGTGTGCTACATAGACATCATTCACAAATAAACATTAAAACCATGGTAACCAAAACCAAATGACAAACCACATGCTGCTTTAAAAGTAAGTCAATAAAGGTCTAAGCTGAATTCCAAATAGACAAACCCTTTCCACCATTAGTGATAAAATAAAATGGTACTCAGCGGTGAAGGTCTGGTTGAGGAAGCGCGTTGTTGGCCGCCATGGTTGTCTGGTTTGTTCAAAGTACCTGAAAACACGGACCTCCATGTACTTCTTCAGAGACCTCCATGTACTTCTTCAGAGACTTCCATGTCCCCCTCCACACTGCAACACCCACTACGCATGCGTGACACAGGTGAATCTAATTAAGGGTTCATGAGCATCAGCCCAATCAGAAATCACACAGGTGGATCTAATTAAACGGGTATTTCGGATTTTTGGACATCGGACCTCATTTCCAAGTGAGCCAGTGTATTATTTACCATTTCGAGACGTTTTCAACACATTTCATTCAGTCATTCTTGTTGGTTTAGTGACATGTGCATGTCCTTTCTAGGATAGGTATGTTGATGTATGTGGTCACACCCAGCCTTTGTTGTGAATAAGCCCCATAATGCCATCTTTACAAACAAAAAATATTGAGATGTTGCTTTATTAATTTCTGCCTTTGCAATGTTTTTAAACATATATATTCAGCCCACAGCACAGGACATTACATGATTGTGTGACTCATCCAACTCTCAAACAAGACATGGTCTTGGTAATATGAAATAATTCGACTCTATTTATGTGCAAAATATTTCATATTATTTTCCGATCTTCCACCCACCACTATGTCTATGCGCTACCACTGTGACAAAATCATGACGTCCGTTACCAATACGTCCGTTACTTCAAGAATGCTTCTACATGAAATCAGGATCATGTATTATCCCTCACTCAACTACATTTTAAACCTTAACAAACAGCTTCCAGTTAAATACGGTTGGTACATATAAAAATCAAAGAGGCATATGAATATTTTATACATATGTAGACATGACTATGAGTCTATTATAGAATACAAATAGGAGTAAACGAACAACACAAATAAATATGTAGACATTAACACCTATCAGACAGAGAATCCAAAGTTATAACATACTCGAGACACGATGCTTTAAGAGACCAAAACATTTAAGACAGACTTGACGACAGATAAACTTTACGACACATGGTTAAATACGAGACAATGATCCAGTCAGTGGTTGATAAGAGATTAGAGCCAGCAGTAAATCTCCTCAGCGGTAGACATTTGGTTAAGGAATTGCGGGGACTGGTCAGGGTTCCCCAGGTTAGTTCAGGAAATCCAGAGCACTAGTCATGCATTTTCATTGTGTTCCAGGAGTTCACTTTGAAAACTTCAAGGCCAGCTGGTGAAGGAAATAGAGTATAATAAATACATTTTATAATACAATTGAACCATAAACCCATTGACTCTCTCCACCTAGAATCACACAAGGTTATAGGTTATACGTGTATATACAACATATGGTGGTGCGTTGTGGTTAGTTTGGAGCGTGGTGGTGTGTGGTGGTGGGTTTGGTGCATGGTTAGTGGTTGGTTTGATGCATGGTAAGTGGTTGGTTTGGTGCATGGTTAGTGTTTGGTTTTGTGCATGGTTACTGGTTGGACTGGTGCTTCAGACCTTGTGAGCGGTGTCTGCAAACTGTTGGGCTTTGTGCATCAGCTCCACCGTCTGGTCCTCCGCCCGGCTTAGGCGCTCTCCTCGCTCGCCCACAGACACCGTCAACTTCTGGACTACATTACCCATGATGCCTGGGGGACGCTTAGCGGGCGGACCTGGACCAAGAATCAAAGAAAAGACCTTAAAATATACCATTATGCATAGTGGTGTGTGGTGGTTAGTTTGGTGCATGGTGGTTAGTTTGGTGTGTGGTGGTTCATTTGGTGGTTAGTTTGGTGCATGGTGGTTAGTTTAGGGGTAAGTTTGGTGCACGGTGCTAAGTTTGGTGCTAAGTTTGGTGCATGGTGGTTAGCATTGTGGTTAGTTTGGTGCATGGTTGTTAGTTTGGTGCATGGTGGTTCATTTGGTGCATGGTGGTTAGTTTGGTGCCTGGTGGTTAGTTTGGTGGTTAGTTTGGTGCATGGTGGTTAGTTTGGTGCATGGTGGTGTGTGGTGGATAGTTTGGTGCATGGTGGTTAGTTTGATGGTTAGTTTGGTGCATGGTGGTGCGTGGTGGTTAGATCCCTGCTGACCCAGAGCTGAGTACCGGACGTCCACAAACACTAAGCTCTGTTCACTGGAACACAAAGCGTCCTCTGAACCCCAAACACAGTGGAGCCTTTCTCCACCAACAATAAACACTGATAGAGAGAGAGAGACACAGAGAGAGAGAGACACACACAGAGAGAGCGAGAGAGAGAGAGAGAGAGAGAGAGAGAGAGAGAGAGAGAGAGAGAGAGAGAGAGAGAAATAGGGTTTCTATATCCTATAATGAGGTTGAAGACCAGAACCTAGAGATAAAAGACCACCAAATAGAGCTTAAAGGAGAGATGGAAGAGAGAGAGATAAAAAGAGATCAGAAAGAGTAGAGAGCAGAAACCAGAGAGACTAGAGACAGACTAAGTCCTGGCCCAAGTCTAGGTTAAACCAGAGAGACTAGAGACAGACTAAGTCCTGAGCCAAGTCTAGGTTAAACCAGAGAGATGAGAGACAGACTAAGTCCTGACCCAAGATCAGGTTCCTCCCTCATATCCCCAACATCAGCAGAGCTTCTGCGATGCTTATGAAATCAAATCAAATAAAAACATCCTTTACTCTGTAAATCTATCAGCATCACCTGTGCCCTGTCAGCGTGTTAAGGGTTAGGGGTAGGGTTAGGGGTAGGGGTAGGGGTAGAACAGACAGCTCTACGTTAGACTGAGCCCACCTTTGGCTGCCATCCTCTTCTTCAGGCGGGTGAAGAAGACTTTGCATCGGTAGATGAAGAGATTCACGGCAGAGGCCTCTGGAAGTACAAGAATGATAATATTATTATTTATTATTATTGTAGCATATTTACTCTAATAATAATAATTATATAAAATGAAGGTATAGGTCAATAGTTTGACAGTGAGGGACTTTACAGGGCAGGATGCACAGGTTCATCAACAAATAAAATGAATTGTGTTATGGTAAGGGTTACCATAACACAATCAGTTTGAAGAGTTAGTTGTGTTTGTATTTAGAAGAGTTAAGAGTGTGGCTAATGAGTTAGAAGTTTGAATAATGAGTTAGTTGGAATATGTTGTGTTGATAGAGTTGGTAAGACGAGTAAGTGTGGACACTTAGTTTGAAAGACACTAGGTTTAAAACTTAGCTAGTAAGGGTGATTTGGAAAACTGGGTTAGTAAGAGGACTAATGTGGATATGTATATATCAGAGTAAGTGTAGGCGCCAAGTAAGTTAGAAGATTTAGTGTGATACAGAGTTAGTTAGAAGAGTAAGTGTGATAAAGAGTTAGTTAGAAGAGTTAGTGTGATACATAAATAGTTAGACATGTTAGTGTGGATTTTTAGTTAGCTTACCTCCTGTTAGCTTGGGCTGACAGTTGATGAACTCTGTCAGTCTGGCAGGAACACAGCTCTTCCTCCTGGCCGCTAGAGCCCTGGACTTGGGGGGAGCCCCGGGTCCTAATGGGACCTGGGGCTCCCCTGGGCCACGCAGCGGGATCCGTCCAGCATCTAGGCTCATCCTGCGTAACGCACCCACCTTCCCGAGACCCCCTGGTAGACCTGCAGGGGTCCCGGGAGGACCACCTGAGTAGGTCCGGTAGGCCTGGTACAGGATTAGGATGAAGATGCATTTCTCTGCAGAGGAGCTGCACACCCACTGGTCCGCGGTGTTGTCAAAGACCAGGTCCAGCTCTGGACAGTCCTGCATCAGGACAAGGTCAGGGTTAGGGTGCTACCCAACACAAAGTTGCACAAATCTTTATTTCACTTTTCTTAAGCCTGATGGCAGACAAGTTCCAATCTGTTTCACCTGATAGTAGTTTGGACCAACCGTGTTGCTGGTGGCATGCTTACAGATAAGATATAATATAGGTCTAGTTTATCTGTCGTAAGGTTGGCCTGGTTTTAATATTCTAAAGACACTTGAAGGACCCTGGTGTGCAGAAAGGATGTTTCCTCAGATTAGGAACAGTTGGATTCCTGTGTGTGCTTCAGGTGCAAAATGTTTAACAAGGCCTGCAACGCCATCACAACTACGCAGACAGCACTGAAAAAGGAGACACTTTCAATTGGTTTAGGGTTGGTCCAACTCAGCTGATCTGGGCTGAAGTGAAGCCTCACACCTGCGGTGCATTGAGCCACCAATGAGAGATCAGAGAGAGAGAGAGGGGGAGAGAGAGAGAGATTAAACCATCCCCCAACACGTGTACGGACTTCCCATATGGAAGTATGGAGCACCTGCTCTCACTGTTAAAAAAAAACGTAATCTCTGCAACTAGAGGGAGTGTGGCCCTGCCACTAACAGATGTTATAATGAGTATATATATAATTATATACACTCATAACATCTGCTACAAACAGATGTTATAATGAGTATATATATTATTATATACACTCATAACTTCTGCTGCTAACACATGTTATGAGAGTATATAAAATGATATCCAATCATTATAACATCTGCTACAAACAGATGTTATAATGATTATATATACACTCAAAACATCTGCTACCAACAACTGTTATAATGAGTGTATATACAGTATAATGATGTATGTCTTGAATGATTGGTTCATACAGACGTGAGTAGGGTCGGCTACTGACTGGACGGACCCTAACCTGTATGTCATGTGTTTTTTATCAAATAACCTCTCCCACCAACTCTTTATTATAATTCATCTATTTTGTGAATGAAGTCGAATAGCAACTGGTTCTCTTCTTCAGTGGTGGAAGTGGATCCTACCAGACTCCTCCCTCCTGACCTTATGGGGGTTGATCCCGTTGACCTGTCGGAGCTGGTCGACACCCCACTGTGACCTCGTGACGAAGGGGGCGGAGCCAGCAAACCGTTTGACTTTAGTGATGAGCAGCTGCGGAGGGGTCCTTTTGGTCACTGGAACATAAAAACAACTTACCATTTGTGTTTCCGACTGATCCACAGTGATGTGTAGGTTTATAATGCTCTAAATTTAATGTCATGTAAATGTTTACCTGACAGACATAAGAAGGTCGCATATTTTCCTCCTCGTGAGGTCAGAAAGGGGAGCCTCCTCCCGGTCCTCCCCCTCCTCCTCCGCACCTCCACGGCGACCAGCACGCGCTCCCCCCGCGGAGCGAACACCTCCTGGCGGAGGGCGGACTGAGCGCTCATTGTTGGGCTTCTGCTGATCAAGGGTTAGGGCCAGGTTAGGGTTAGTGGAATCCACATTCGGGGTTAGAAGACTCCAAACTCTACCGTCCTTCCGTTCTTACACACATATATATATATATATATACATACATAAATAAACATATAAAACATATGAACATGACACAAAACCAATTACAGTAAATCGAAGGCTCAGGTTTGATCTCAATGCTTTGATGCCTTTTCAAAATGTACGTTTTACTTAATGTGAAGTCTCACATCATTGAGACTTTAGTGAAAATGAAATGTGTTATGTTAAAATAATAACGTGTCATATGAGAAAAGAACAATACGAAATCAGATGTTACTTTCAATGTTATCCTCATTCTTACTTTCTTACTCTTATTCTCTTGAATGTCATTATTTCTTACTTATTTCACCAATTTCAAACAGTTTGGTAAAGAACTATCACATTTCTATTAATTCGAACAACATCAGAGTAAATAAGAAAATGAATACTTCTAACAATTAAGTTACCTGAATTGAGAATTTGACAGAAAAAATAATGTCAGTTTGGTTATTGTAGTCCTTCCAGATCTGCCTCGTGTTAGTAAAAACGTTAAATGAATAAAATGTTCCTAAAATCTTCTGACAAACACTGCGGCCACCCGGGGCGCCTTACAGCACAGGCGCAGTCTGTCTGTCTCTCTCTCTCTCTCTCTCTCTCTCTGCCCCGGGGGGGGGGGGGGGGCGCGCGGGGGGGGGGGGGGGGGGGGGGGGGGGGGGGGGGGGGGGGGGGGGGGGGGGGGGGG
>JAOPJJ010000008.1:191735-204918 GCA_027122795.1 Enchelyopus cimbrius
GTAGTATAGTAGCAGTAGCAGCAGTAGTAGTAGTAGTAGCAGCAGTAGTAGTAGTAGTAGCAGTAGTAGTAGCAGTAGTAGTAGTAGTAGTAGCACTAGTATAGTAGTAGTAGCAGTAGTAGTAGTAGTAGTAGTTGTTGTAGCAGTAGCAGTAGTAGTAGTAGTATAGTAGTAGTAGCAGTAGCAGTGGTAGTAGTAGTAGTAGTAGTAGTATAGTAGTAGTAGCAGTAGTAGTATAGTAGTAGTAGCAGTAGCAGTAGCAGTAGCAGCAGTAGTAGTAGTAGTAGTAGCAGTAATAGCAGTAGTAGTAGTATAGTAGTAGTAGTAGTGGCAGTAGCAGTAGTAGTAGTAGTAGCAGTAGTAGTAGTAGTAGTAGTGGTAGTAGTAGTAGTAGCAGTAGTAGTAGTAGTAGTAGTAGTAGTAGTAGTGGTAGTAGTCGTATAGTAGTAGTGTAGTAGTAGTAGTAGTAGCAGTAGTAGTAGTAGCAGTAGCAGTAGTAGTAGTAGTGGTAGTAGTCGTGTAGTAGTAGTAGTAGTAGTAGCAGTAGCAGTAGCAGTAGTAGCAGTAGCAGTAGCAGTAGTAGTAGTAGTAGTAGCAGTAGTAGTAGTAGTAGTAGTAGTAGTAGTAGTAGCAGTAGTTTTATTTTCCTTAAAAATAGGCTATTCAGCAGTTTGGGTCTGAAGCCTTTGACGTCAGGTTGACCTTTTAATGAAATGTCTGAAGAAGTGCAAAATAAATGCTGCGAAACCAAAACAGAAAAGTCATATTCAAGTGCTGGCACACTCAGTGCCAACAGGGAACCGCTATGATCTACTAACACACAGACAGGCTGTGGCTGCTTAAATAACAAGGACATTTGCGTTGAAAACAGCGAGTTAAACTCCCTGTGTCCGGTCTCTTCAGACGGCGCAGCGGTCTGTGTTGTGGCGCGCTCCTGTTTGGAGGGAACAACGTGCGTCCTCCACACGATGTGGGGAGAATGTGAAAGCTCTTGCTGCCATGGCAACAAGGCAGCTCCACAGTCTCCAATCCCCATTAAGAGAGATGGGCGGCTCAGGCTGAATGGTGGTGGAGGTTAGCATGACACACTGAAAGGGCCTATTTAGATCCGCAGGATTCAGCAGTTAATGAAGAGAGCACGGGCCAAGAAATCTATTAGGCAGGTGCATTCTCAGAAAATCTGAGAGTTGGATTCATATTGTATTGACTTAAGTCTGTATTTTCACATGCGGTGGTCTTTGGGGATACTGGTTACTTCAGGCAAAATGGACACATTGTAACTATGTGGGAATGATAGGAGAGGTAGAGTTATTGTCGTAACAGCGATCCTAACCGCTGCCGCGCAATTGTCAGCAGCTGAGAGCTTGAAGTGACCTTGAATGTAGCTAAAGGCTTAAATAAAAAAAGATGAAAATTTGATTTGGTTAGAGGAAGAGAGTGATGGAGAGAGAGAGAGAGAGAGAGAGAGAGAGAGAGAGAGAAAAACAATCATAACGATGGGGGTTAATAAAGGGGTATTTCATGTGTTTGTATCAACTCTGGTGTATTTCATGTGTGCATGCAGGACAAGGCAACATGCAACATTGGGTAGAATGAACACATCCTCCTCCCATTTGCGTCCCGGTGCCAAGATAATTTTCATTCAGCTGAAAATAGAAAGCCACTGCTTACGCACAACGTCTCCAAATCGTAGTTTAGGCAACTGAAATAATGGGTGGGAGTAAACTGAAAAGGGGAGCAGCTCCGGAACAATCCGGTGAAGTTTGGGACTCACTATACATGACGGAATTACTCCAAACTCCACGCCAGCAAACTGAACACAAGGGTGCCTTATTCAGAGGCGGGTGGTTCATGAAATACTATCATTGTCTGTATGTCCAGTGCCAAATAGTTCAGAGACAATCATTGTGGCGTAAACAAATATTGCTGGCTTCACTAAGCACAGCAAAGAGACAATTTGGCTGGGGATATATATAATATGACGTCAACAAGTTATGAACATAATAACCTGCTGGGTATATTAATAACCATGGTTATTCATAACGTTGTTGCAATATCATCCTACCTAGAACCAGTCTTGAATAACTATCTTACAAAGTAAATGTATATCAATAAACGTATCGCAAGAAATTGCACCTTACCCTTGCCCTACCTCACAATACAAGTGTGAGCCACGATCATTGTGTGCTGTGTGTATCTTGCCTACTGTATGTTTATGTGTGTCTGTCTGTGTAAGTGAAGAAGGGGGCGGTGTGCAGAAATACTGTCATATTGAGCAGGCCTTTGTGCTGAACTCAGCAGGGTTGACAGCCACAGGGAAGGAAATGTTCCTGAACCTGCTTGTCCAGGAAGGGTCCAGGAAGAGTTCAGGAAGAGTCCAGGAAGAGTTCAGGAAGAGTCCAGGAAGAGTTCAGGAAGGGTCCTCCAGAGCCTCTCAGAGGGGTGAGGGCCAACATCCAGGCCATCTGCGGCTAGGGCCACAGCAGGTCACTGCAGATGCTGCGGCCAGCCTGCTCTCACAGGAATCCATGAAATAACCACGGGTAACGCTTAACTCAAAATCCGTGGTGGACCCACGGAATCACTGACATTTCCGTGAAGCACGCATGGATTTCGCTCCAGTGTAAGTGAATGACACTTGTATGTGTCACTACCTAACCCTAAACCCTATCCCTAACCCTAACCCTTAACCCTTAACCCTACTCCTAACCCTTCAGGTACATGTCAGCGTCCGTTGTGTTGTATTGAGCGAAATCTGCACTGAGTTGTTGAAACGGGGATCCGTGTGTGGGCCACGGGATACGAGTGTCATTCACTTGGAGCGATATCCGTGTGTGTTTCACGGAACCAAATCTGTGTGTTTCACGGAAATGTCAGCGATTCCGTGGTCCCACCACAGATTTTGAGTTAAGCGTTACCCGTGGTTATTCCACGGATTCCTGTGAGATCACGTTGCTGCGGCCCCTAAGAAGACCTCGCCGACAGTACCACAGAGCGGGTTGAAAGGCGAAAGGCGAAGGGTGAGAGGTGAGAGGTGAGAGGTGAGAGGTGAGAGGGGCACCTGCCCAAAGCATCACTAGCTCTTGGCTCCCCAGCAGCTGGGGGGCCCAGCGGGGGGGGGGGGGCAGCTTCCAGACAGGACCTGTGAACCACTGTTCATTATACTGTAGCTCACTGAGCTGCTCCATGTTGCCACACTTTATACAACCGCCTTTGTTATTTTGCTATCAAGATGGACCATGGTAGCTTACCAGCTGTTACCTGGACTATACAAGTGCACCCCTGTCCCTCACAGAAAATAGGTGAAACGAAGGCCAGTTTGTGGACTCCAGATACGATTTTAAGTTTTGCACTAACAAACAATAATGTCCCAAACATTTACTACAATATAAACCAACATGCGTGAAGCATAACTGATACAAAAGTCCTTTTTAATCAGTTTCCAATATTTGTGTGTGTGTGTCTGTCTGTCTGTGTGTGTGTGTGTGTGCGTGCGTGCATGCATGCGTGTGTGTGAGTGTGTGTGTGTGTGTGTGCGTGCATGCGTGTGTGTGTGTGTGTGTGTGTGTGTGTTTCCCCCTATGGAGTCTCTCATGGATGGATCTATGCCCTTCCTGTGGCAGAACCCGGCTAGCCTGTAATGACTATGTTCATGAGAGAGGAACACAAACAGGCAAAACAGAACACATGTGCGAATGCAAACTTTAATACACAATAGGCATGCATGCACACGCACAAACGCACACACCAATATGTATGCACATATATTAACAGACGTCACCACACACACAACAAACACACACACACACACACTCAGTACGGGCAGCCGTGGCCTAAGGGGAGCCAGACTTGTGCTCAGTGGGTTGCAGGTTCGGTTCCCGACATTTTTTCTCCCTCTGGTCCTGGGAACCAAACCTGCAACCCCCCCACTGTTCAGTCGAACAGTGCTTTCCCCCTCTCATCATCGACGGCTGAGGTGCCCTTGAGCAAGGCATCTAACCCCCGGGCGCGGCACCGCTCCGCTGGTCAAACGCAGAGGTCAAATGTCACTGTACCTTGTGTGTCTGACAAATAAAGCAACTTAACTTAACTCACAGCATTCTGCAGCATGCCGGCCGTGCAACCTTCTGCAAACTGTGCATTCACAGCACCTGCGGCTGGCCAGGCATGCTGACTTACAACAAGCGCCTGCTGTTGTTGAGCAGAGTCTCACATGAGGAAGGAAAGGTCACCACAGGGACAGGAAGTTGAACTTATTGCACACCATTTTCTAGAGCTGATGGCCCCAGGCCAGGATAGTTCCCCTGGTTCCTTCGGCTCCGGCTGCCTCTCAGTCCAGAGTCAGGGCACTCGGAGCACCTTCCTATGAACACTGGACAGGAGGAGGGGTGCAGGAGCAGACTCATCCGACCCATCAGCATGGAAAACCCTTCAGTGCACGGACACTACGGTCTACTGACTTGAATGTGACAAAACTACAGGAAATGTGATCCGAGAAAGCCAAGCTCCAAGCCCAACTGTCAATATATGTCATGATATAAATTCACTGTTTTATTGTCACACACCTTTGCGTTTCGAAAGGCATTTTTCTAGGGGGCATTGGAGCAATTATGGAGGTGTCTTGTATCATACTGTTAGCATTCTGTTGTTCTGTTCCTGGGGCAGCAGAGGGCAGTATTGTTTTCATACGAGCTTGAGGTGTCCTCAACAAAATCCATCCCTCAATCGAATGATGGATGAATGAGTAGAGGACAGGTAGACGGAGGGAGAGTAACGACACACAATGATGTAATGATATGTGCCTGCCCATGACCATTGATCCGAGTATTGATCGTTGACCATTGACCTGCCTGTCCTCTAGCCAGCCGTTCATCCAGCAGTTGATTGAGGGCACACTCAACGTATGCAGAATTACGCTAACGATATACGTATATAAAGTAAACATTCTAAACTATAAACAAAATATATTAAAATAATTCTATATATATATAAATTAGGATTTGAACAATTGAACACTAAATTATCGTTAATTTATTTCTCAACTGAATATGCCAACCACTAGATGTCACCAGACTCCATATCAAACCAAATTAGTCGATTTACACTTTCAGATATAAAGTGTGGTACAGGGTTTTCGTGTTTCAAAAACAAGAATCAACACTGTGGAACTACATACGATTATAATGAATAGATAAAAAATAACAATTATAATACATTGGACTTATGGAGCCATATTAAAAGATTATACTACCATGGGCAAAAAAACATAGGGGATGTAGATTTCGCCCGAAATAAACATTTGAAAGTTCATATAGATGATGATAGACACTTACAGCATTCATGTTGAATTACTACCATACACAGGAACATGTCACAAATTGAACAACTAAAAGTAATTTAATTTAAATTAGACAATTCTCTTTATTTTTGTTTAAAATGAAGAAGAAATGTTACATGATAGGCAATAATAAATGTATAATCAATATTACTTCTTACACTGTACAGGAACATTATGCATTTTTGGAGAAAGCAACCTAAAAAAAAATAGAATCATTTCAGATATAGCCAGAAAATGTGGCTGTCAAAAATAGGATAAAATAGGACAAAATACCAAGTACCATTTTGACGCTATAATAAATATAATACATCTTTTGACAGCGTGATGCTTTGAACCATTATGGTAGAGAAATTAAATAAATCCTTTAATCTACATCTGGTATTTATGTTTAAATAAATGCTATTTTAGGCAATAGTATTACATGGCATGCAAACTTAAAATAAAATTAAACGGTCAAGGGTTTACTGGCTAATTATGAAAACCATAATACTATAGCCAGTTTAAAGTAATGCATGGTTCGTTCTACTGTGTGTAATCATATTAAAGGGAGTAATTTTGTCAGTATTTTAAAACATGTATAGGGTTACGTTTTTAAGTATTTCACAGCTGCAGACCTGTCACTCAAAAGTAAAACTTAGGTAGAAAACTAAAGTAAAGAGTCTAGAAGGCTATCATAAAATAAAATGGCTTTCATTAAATTAAAATATAAAACACAGTGGCATAGAGGCAAAATCAACAGCAGCATATCTTTTCAAATAAAAAGGAGAAATCCCAAAGAGGAACATGAATGTTTCATCTTAAACACCCTCGTCGCATATGGGTCATGAATCATGCAGTTCATCGTTGTAAAGTAGACTGAACCCAACAGAGCAACAAAGTCAAAGTGATTCAAATGCACGCTGTGTCTTTCTGCGTACACGGGTCCGTCTGCGGATCATCTGGCCCCTGAGCGCTTGACCACGATGGTGCCGGCCACCATGTCGTACACAGTCCTGTTGTGCTGGAAGAACAGCAGAGTGATGAACGCTGGGAAGAAGAAGGCGATGGAGAAGTTCTTGTTCAAGGCTCTGATGGTGGACCTGCAGGGAGAGGCTTAATGGTCATACTAATGGCATAGGTGGGCATGTTGACAGTAAATGTTGCAACCGCAATGTTGCAATGTTGCAACCTGCACCGCGGTGAATGACTGTACTTCCAGAGAAAATCTAAATAGCATACAATGTGTAATGTGTGGTCTTGCACAGCAAAGTCAGTGAGTAATACAAACTAAACATTGTAACCCCACTAACTAGACAATCTTCTCAGGGACAGAAGAAACGATATTGAAAATGTGGGCGAGATCAAAGTCCTTTGAGGTAGGCATATTAAAGTCCTTAGCATTGTCTGTCACCCCGACATTGGAAAAAAGACAGGCGACCTACAGACGCTTACATGGAAACTTGTTGCAAAAGTCAAATGAACTTCTTTTAAACGAATTAGCAGCGAGCTCCACACACCTCAAGAGGAATGCTGAGCTTCTTTCAACTGGATAGACCACTCTAGCTCAAGATCATTTTAGAGATTAATGTAGGAACTGATTAAGCAATTTTACCCGAGAGGATGTGCTTTAACGTCATTTGAGCACGACAGTGATGAGGTAAGTGTGCAACAAATACCAACAAAGTACCAATACCAACAAAATATTTCCCACTGTATTTCCCAAACTAACTCAATACTGCACAGATGTATATTTTGTTGTAAAACATTTTCACCGCGGTCACAATAGTGTCTCTCACACCGAAGGGAATAGACCACCCTCTCGGCTAAAACAGGGCACTTTATTCTGTAAATGTGACTTTGTCAGCTGACAGGTGGTTTGTGATTTATTTTCCCGAGTAATAAATAACGTTTCTAAAAATAATTATAATAAAATACTCAGCTCGGACTTGTTTCTTTTTTATCTTATTATGATTGATGTTGCCACAGAGTTGGCGGAGTAATATTTTGAGCAATGAGTCAGGCGTGCTGTAATGCTGATTTGAGCACGGTCTAAATGTCTTGTTGACCAATCAGATTTCCCGGTCGGAACTACTTGCTGTATAATCGACCTTAATCCTACACAAAGTGAGCAGCAAGTGAGAGCATTGTTACATTTACGCTCTGTAAGTTCCTTTGAAACAGTTTTTTTTTTTCTTGGTAAGAGCTGCAAAACATTAACCACAATGTCTGTTCTGTTTGCTTCAGACTAAGGACTTATTTGAACACACTTCAGAAAAAACGGAAAAAGTCTACTGCAATAAAGGTTTCTGCCATGGATATACTGCAGGGGGGCGACATATCGCTCCATATTTTCTGCATGTAAAACCACACCAATGAGCTGGGTGACTCACGCAGAGAGGGAGACCTCTGTTGCTGGCACCACCAGGACTCTGTGAGGCTGGACGAGGACAGAGGAGTCACACATCACCACCTGGAGTCCAAAGAGGAGTTTCCCTGGGGTGGCTCCACCTGCACCCCAAATACATGCAATCTAGAAAGAAGAAAGTATCGATAGGGTAATGTGACGTTCCAGTGACAGATTATCACTCGTTTTAAAACTGACAATTTCAAACAATGAGACTTTTCAAAATATGTGTGAACATGTATTAGAGCTGGACTTTCAAGACATAGGACCCATTGGCAGAAATAGATGTAATAATAAATCCAATAAAAGTGATCAATTAGACATTGGTTGACATTAAAACTTCATATATGTTATTCATATATGGCTAGCAATGCCCCGACCGTATGAAACCTCACCTCGTAAAAACACACCAATATCCGGTAGACCAAGGCCACCAGCATCATCTTCTGCAGCTCCTCCATTGAGGTGTCCTCGTCTATTTCCTCCACTATGAAGTGCATGGCAAACTTGGAAATATCCCTTGGAAATAAGCAATGCTTGAATTGAGAAAAAATAGACTTGCATTGAAATGATGTGGGTAAACAACTCTTGAATACGTCCACTCAGACACACACTTACTTCATTCCACTAAGGTGCATGATGCTGATGATGATAGTGGCCTTTATGAAGAACAAGATGAAGAAATCCACCACTTCGGCCACAAGCCTTTGAAAGGGCGAAGGAATGACATACTCTCGACCTGTGAAACGTTGTGGTTGCAATTAAACACAGCCGACAGACCTTGGCTACACACTGTAGCCCAGTGTTTCTCAACTGTTCTAGCCTGAAGACCCACCTTCTGCCTTAAACATGAAGTCGCGGCCCAAATTCGTGAACATATTTTAACATCCAAATGTTAACATCCAAATTAATTTACATAGAAAAGTGCTGAAACCTTTTTACATCCAAATTCATTTGCAGAGAAAAGTGCAGCACCTGCGACCCACTCAAAACGGCCCTGCGACCCACTTTTGGGTCGGGACCCACCAGTTGAGAATCACTGCTGTAGTGGACGATACTCAATGCATTGGCAAACCGTGTACGTTATACCTGGTCTGTGCGCATTCCGGTTGTCCTGGGGCTGCTGCTGTGTTGGTGTAGGCACAGTGGCCGGTGAAGCACTGCTGCCAGGGGCCTGCCCTGTCTGGCTGACCGGGGTGGGGATGACGGATGAGTATGTCGATAACGGCAGACCAAACGGGTTGTTGTACCAGTTCTGTGCATCGAAGCCTGTGAATTGGGTCTGGGCGGTGGTGGTCCCGTTGCCGGGGTGCAGTACCGGGTACTGGTGAGGCACTGAAGCCCAGCTTTGCCAGTTCACATACCCGGTGTAGTACTGCCACATCCAGGTCTGTAGCGTTTCGCAGTATTCCGTTGTACTGCGCTGTTCTTGAGCCCCGTTCTCCCTTCTGACATTGGTTTGGCGCGTTGTCCTTTTAATGTACGCTTGCGACTTCTCCTGGTTGGAAACCCTCATGTTTTCCTTGTCGCGTTCAATGTTGGCGTTTTCGTCGGCCGCCATGTTGGTGGTGACGTCACCGGTATAGTATTTCAAATGAGATCCTCTTCCGAGATCAGAGGACGTGCAAGTCGTGAAAAAAGAGAAAAACAAAAATACTAGTCAGTGATTCTGGACTATTAGGTATTTATCGGCGGAATACAGACCTCCCACCCATACGGGGCTTTTTGCAGTTTGCTTGGACAGTAATTTTAGACGGGGTTCTTAAAGTCAAATTAAAGTCTTAAGACCCTTTATATAAAAACTTAATACCTATTTCACAGACCTACCGGCAAAGAAAAACATTTATTTGTTCATTTATTTCTCAACCAAATGTGATGAAGAATGACGTCCAGACAGCACAGCACCCTATTTAGGCTGCTTTATTTAATCACAATAGCGGTGGACGAATGAAACTTTAGAGAATGCGACACGGAGAAGTTATACTGCAGAATGTTTACAGAGATGTTTACAGAGACACAGATAAACATTCAATAAGGTATTATTTCATAAATGCAATGCTTTTAAGACCCCGCGGGAACCCCGTTTAGATCCGTGGCCATATTGAAGAAAATATGCATTACATATAAAAGCTGAAATCGCGCCTCCACTACAGCAAGATTCATGTGCAAAAACGTCAAGCACTCAAGGCCTTTCCATGGTTTATACAGTCAGCGGGTCATGCTGCCACACGTTGCCATCAGTTCCCACTGATCAGCCCAAACGAGTCAGGGAAACGAGTATAGACAAGTGATTGAACATCCATTTATTGAGATGTCTGCAGCACATGAAAGGATTACACGTGTTCGCCCCCCGCAGTAAAGCAGGATAAACAACTTTCAGATGAGTTATGCCTCCCTTTCATAAGTCCTCACTGCAACAACTTCGCCCATGATGCAGGTCTATGGAGGGGGGAACAAGGGGATCAAGTATGCAGCCAAAAGTACAAAACAAATGAAAGGCATCAGACTGACCAAGTGCAATAGTTTTTCCTTACCGTTATTAGTTTGCCACTTTCTAGTACTCGTTCCAGGGTCGTGCTCTTGCCATCCCATGTTTGCTTCTGCACCAACTTGCCGTTATTAAAGGACACTACGGTCTGCAAGCGAAGAGGGTCACCAAGTGCATTAAAGCGTGAGTTTATAAAATAACGTTTAAAACGAAGCGGAACTCACCTTAGTCGCTCGGTCGTCTGCAGTTTTCTCTGCGAATTCTTCATCTAGTTTGAATTTGACCTCGGTGCTTTTGAAGGTACTCTGGGTCTTCATGGTAATGACCCCATCGTCAGCCACGCTGATGATAAACTTGGGTTTCACCATATTTCCCATCTGGCGAGTTGCAAGGCCAACACCTGCACACACCATCGGAGTTGAGCTGCGTCGTCAGCTATAGATCTGAATGAACCAGCTGCTTGTTGCCGAATTATAATTGCAACGTTAAGCCTTGTAGCCGGTGTGTAGTCCAACACAAAAGCAAGTATACTCATTACAAACCAAGCACTCACCTATTGCCTTCATGTAGTCCTCAAAGTTATCACTGAGAGTCAGCTTCCATGTTCCAACAAATTGGTCAACCATGTTTGCGGTAGTTACAGATTGCAGCGTAGGCCAGAGATGTGCAAAACGTGTTCTCCTTAGTGTGGACCTGAGTCACAATCGGAGTACGTTTTAAGCACGCGGACTCATTTCTCCAACGAATCAGACACCAGAGCGCTCGGCGTTTCCATGGAGATAGATTGTCAGGGGTGTGGTCTGTCTGCAGGTTGACACCTGCCTGGTGTTCGGAGGCGTGTCTGCCTGTGTCGTCAACTTTGGACGCCAAATATCTCCTGCAGTCATGTGATACGGTTGGCTACTTAGATTGATTGATTGATACAGGTAGAAAGAAAGAAAGAAAGAAAGAAAGAAAGATGGATGGATGGATGGATAGATGACAAATTACCATGACAAATTCCTCGGTGTGTGTGTGTGTGTGTGTGTGTGTGTGTGTGTGTGTGTGTGTGTGTGTGTGTGATTTATGCACAGACTCAAATGACCAGAAGGTAATCAAAAGCAGTAAATGTTTACCAGTTTCAGAGGTTGACCCGCTGTCGGTGTGTGAATGACAAAAAAATGTAGGCTACTTGTATTGCTTTGGAGAAAAGCATCTGCTAAATGCCCTTAATGTGAGGAAGTCGCTTAACTGAGCTGCTCTCAGAGTGCTACCAGAACAAAACAACATGTCTGTGCCTGAGGTGTCAGGAAGCCTGTTGATGGTAGAGCAGTGGTTCCCCACCTGGTGTCCGCGACCCCCACTAGGGGCGCCAGAGATCGCACCATTATTTTTGCATAATCTAAACTGGATGCATCAAGTATTATTATTTTTGCCCCACGTTTAAATTATTGCTGTTTATAGCCTACTATATGAATAAAACCCATCGTCTGAGAAACGTTAATGTACAGATGGTTCGTCTGTATCAAAGATGAAAACAAGGCAATATGTCGAGAGCTTCGTTGATTTTGGTTTTATGGAAGGACAGTTTTCAGCCAGAATGCGTTGTTGTGGTGAAAAGTTAGCTGATGAAAGCTTGAAGCCAGCGGCAGCTGGTCTACAGAGGACGCTAGGGCGCTTACTTTGCTCAGATTGTTTTTTGTCGAACATCAATGAACACCAGTGACCACTCGGTGAGTTTCACAGCCTTGCAAACGAACGTTTAATGTTCGTCGGGGCCGATGACGATTGGTCCTATTACCTCTACAGTACCTCTACAGTGGGGCTACAAACAAAGCTAAACTTCTCCAAACAAAGCATTTCGGCGAAATGAACACATGAACCGATCTATTTCATCATAAACTGAAAATAAGGCTTAAAGTGTAAGAACCCGGAATACTCCTTTAAGATTTTGATTGGAGCAAGGTGCTCAAGGGAACACGCTTGTGTGTTGGTTGCTGCATGCCTGCCGGTTGGATCACTCTCAGGGCAGTCCCCAGCAGGGGGCGCCTGGGAGTGATCGCATCAGCACTCCGAGATTGCGTAGCACCTGCTCTCCTTTTCTATTGACACAGACCGATGAAATTCGTATTCCAGAAATACCCTATACAATACCATGATTTTGTCTTACATTAGATATCTTTTAAATAAAACACTGAAACATAATCACACAAAAATCATTGTATAATTCTATACATCTGAATAACTACAAACAAATGACCTCTTACTTTTCCCACTTACACTTACATGTTTTCAAAAGATACAAACTAAAATAATTTTGTTTAAATAATTTAATGTACAAAATAAATTATATATTTACGACCATAACTATATATAATATGAATAAACAAAATGTATTGTGTGTGTGTTTGTTTCTCTGGACACAAAATGGACGCAACATTTTCTGGATGCAAAGCATCCAAGAAAAACAGACACATTACATAAAAACTGTCAACTCGAAGAACTATTGGCATTCACATTCACACACACGAACGACAACCAACCCTCACTTTTTTTTGCATCATCAAACCACTTCTTCTCGACCATTTCACTTGGTGTGGCTTCTGCAAGCTCCTCCTCAGAATCCTCACAATATGCAGTCAAATGCTGAGAGAGGAACGCACTGCGTAACCAAAATATTACTCCTGTGTATAACCTCTGCTCAAATATTGCAGATCTCACAAGCTATTTCATGGGATGAGCCCCAAACTTCTATTTTTATGTGGACAGGAGTACAGGGCCCACAAACACCCAGTTCTTTTGCTCAACACGTTGTGACCTCAAGTGGATGGTGGTACAGTGATGTAATGTTTCCCCTTCCTTCTTCTTATTCATCTTCATTCCACATTGTGGACACTCAGCGGTCACCTGCTTTCTGCGGACTGCAGGGAGGGGTGCCTGTGTTGCGGGGGGCAGAGCGTCAGGGAGGGGTGCCTGTGTTGTGGGGGGGCAGAGC
>JAOPJJ010000008.1:226049-238268 GCA_027122795.1 Enchelyopus cimbrius
TTTTTCACCAGGACGTCCGGAGCCGCCCATGGACTCGAAGAGGGCTCGAACACCCCCGCGGCAGCCATCTCGCGGACTTTGTCCTGCGCCGCCTGGCGTTTGGCCTGTGCTAATCGGTGGGGCCACAGGCGGTTGGGCCGATGTCGATGGCATGCTGCACCAGCCCTGTCTGCCTGCAGTCCTCATCCTGAGCCGCAAAAATATCCCCATACTCTGACTGCTGACTGCTGTGCGTCGAGGCCAACTCCTCTGTGCAGCCAAAGCGCATTGACGGCGTCGGTGGTCTCGGAGGAAGGGAAGGCGGCAGACACAGGGCCGCGGGGAATGCAGGGACTGAACAGAGGCTGCCGAGGCTCCCGGAGCATAACCTGGCGACCACTGGCCACCAGAGCCCCCATGCCCTCCCCGTCCGGACTGGAGCTCCACAGTCTCTTGTTGCTCCAGCCATGTCCACCCTGGCACCCCAACGGATCAGCAGGTTCAGGCCAATGATGCATGAGTCCCGGATGTCAGCGAGCCAAAACTCATGCATCACCTCCTGGTTACCCACCTGGACGGCCAGCCGCTTCTTCCCCCTCATTCCCCTCTCCTGTACCGTTACGGTCATCAGGCGGACGCTGGTCACCTCCCCCCCCGAAAGTGTGCCGGTGGTGCCCGGAAAAACGCCTGAACGCACCAGGGATGGTCAACCCAGTGTCCACCAAAGCCTTGCAAGGTCGGCCGTCGATCTTGCAGCGGAGGTAAAGGCCTCCCCGCTATGGATGGCCCCCGCCAACCAAAGCACACCGACCGTGGAGAGGGGTAGGAATCCGGAGCAGCAGTCCCCTCACTGGGCCGTTCCGCTGTCATTTCCCGCCGGACGAGATGGTCTAGCCCGTGGTGCTGGTGCAGGGCAGTCACGGGCCAGATTGCCTGGCTCACCACACCGGAAACAGCGGCGATAAGGTCCGGACGCACTCCTCCCTGTCAACACCGAACACACAATTACACATAACTAACGGAGACTCCAAACCATAACATTTACCACAAACAATGAAAAACAACCTTTTATTAGTGTACACACAAATTCCCAGGAGTCGCCACTATATATATATATATAATTATATATGTAGCGAACCGCTGAACGAGAGGGTCGCTTCCCGAAGGCTTCTCACTGTTGTCTAGGCTTATGGGCCGAACAGAGTACCCGGCCTTCTTGGAGTCCCTGGGAGGGGTAGTGGAGAGTGCTCCAACCCGAGTGGTGTTTTGTTACTGGACTTCTGTGCTACTCACAGTTTGTCCATAACAAAAAACAAGCATAAGGGTGTCCATATGTACACGTGGCACCAGAACATCGTAGGCCGGAGGTCAACGATCTGAGCTGTCAACTGATCACCATGTGGTGGTGAGTTGGATCCGCTGACGGGGGAGGAAGCTGGACAGACCTGGTAGACCCAAACGTATTGTGAGGGTCTGCTGGGAACGTCTGGCGGAACCCTCTGCTAGGGAGGTCTTTAACTTCCACCTCTGGGAGAGCTTTGACCAGATCCCGAGGGAGGCTGGAGACACTGAGTCCGAATGGACCATGTTCTCCACCTCCATTGTTGATGCGGCTGTCCGGAGCTGTGGCCGTAAGGTCTCCGGTGCCTGTCGTGGCGGCAATCCCCGAACCTGGTGGTGGACTCCGGAAGTAAGGGATGCTGTCAAGGTGAAGAAGGAGTCCTATCGAGCCTGGTTGGCCCGGGGGAATCCTGAGGCAGCTGACGGGTACCGGCAGGCCAAGCGTGCGGCAGCATGGACAGTCGCAGAAGCAAAAACTCGGGTCTTGGAAAAGTTCGGGGAGGCCATGGAGGAGGACTACAGGTCGGCCTCGAAGAAATTCTGGCAAACCATACGGCGCTTCAGGAGGGGTAAGCAGTCCTTGGCCAACACTGTTTACAGTGTAGGTGGGGAGCTGTTGACCTCGACTGGGGACATTGTTGGGCGGTGGAAGGAATACTTTGAGGAGCTCCTCAATCCCACTGAGGCTGGGGACTCAGAGGCTGACCCATTCATCACCCAAGCCGAAGTCACTGAGGTAGTCCGGAAGCTCCTCAGTGGCAGAGCACCGGGCGTGGATGAGATACGCCCTGAGTCTCTGGATGTTGTGGGGCTGTCTTGGCAACCCCACCCCTTGTCTCTGCAACATTGCGTGGTAGTCGGGGACAGTGCCTCTGGACTGGCAGACCGGGGTGTTTGTCCACCTATTTAAAAAGGGGGACCGGAGGGTGTGTTCCAACTATCAGGGGATCACACTCCTCCTGTGAAAGTCTATTCCAGAGTACTGGAGAGAAGAATTTGGCCGATAGTCGAACCTCGGATTTAGGAGGAACAATGCGTTTTCCTCCGGGCCGCGGAACACTGGACCAGCTCTATATCCTCCACAGGGTGCTCGAGGGTTCATGGGTTTGCCCAACCAGTCCACATGTGTTTTGTGGACTTGGAGAAAGCATTTTACCGTGTCCCTCATGGCATTCTGTGGGAGGTGCTCCGGGAGTACGGGGTCTGGGGTATATTACAGTTTTTCTCAGTGGCTTTGGTGCATTTCTCAGATCAAAAATACTTCTTCGATCTTTACATCATTGTGTCACTTGTGCACATCATAAATGTGCACATGGACTGACTGACTGACCCTCTGCTCCTACATTATCAATTGCTTATGTCATGTTGTTCAAAATGTATTATAATGGGGCTCTGTTGTTTCACCTCACATTACATTTAGGCATTAGTTCATTGCATACGTTTTTATATGCAAAATTGTTGAACAAGTTGTCAAAATATGTCAAGCATATTTCTATTCATTTCCATTAGACTTTGTGGGGGGGACGTGTGGTGTTTGGCCAATAGAGGGAGCCGGGTGGGGGTCATGTGGGCGTACCCAGGATCTGCTGGGTTGATAGGGTCTGATTGTGGACACCTGTTCCCAATCAGACCTATCAGGGAGAGTGCATTTATGCGTCTGTTCTTCTTTCAGTAGGGTTGGACATCAGACAGAAAGGGCCACTGGCAGAGACTGGAAAAGAAAACGCCAACACACGTGCCCATTGGGACAGTGATATTATATTGTGGCAAAATAAAAGCATTGTGTCAAACCCAAACCCAACTCCGCCTGCGGCTCTGTACGACGAACCTTACAGACTCATTTCAAAATCTGTACTGAATTGGTAAACTGCTCCCAGGTGAATCTTGACTTGCTCTAACGAAGGGAAATTTGTGAAGCGTTAGATCAACAATCAACTAGCAAGTAGCCAACATATATAGCTGGAGCACAACACAAAATGTTACAATGGAAGGACAAGGAATTGGACAGGGTCAACAGCTAGAGAGGAAAAGAAGAAGAGGAGTAAGGCTGCGTGGCGGAGGAGTTGGCCAAACAGGAAGAGGCAGAGGAGGCTGAGGACATATGCAAGTTCCTGATGAGATAAGAGCCACACCTCTATGAGTATGCAGTAACTGTACGGTACAGTTGCACAACACTGTACGTCATATAGTGGTAAGTGTGACCTTTACACATTTGCTATGGCTGTAGAAAATACAATGCAATATGTGCTGTATACATTTGATGAAACTTTATCTTGCCCAAAATGAAAATGCATGTAATTCATGAAACCCATTTTGTGTCTTCTGGATATAGAATGGAACTGGAAGCAAATGAACCACTGCACAACTTCATCTACAGAGATGAGGCTGGCTTCAACCTACCAAAACACAGACGGCGTGGTCGAAATGTCATCGGCCGCAATAGGTGCTCTCAGAATGGTGTGCAACCGCATATTCCCATTATTGGGCCGTACAATACAGAGCGTCTCGTCATCTATTGAGACACTCTCTCCAGGGGTCTCATCCCTGAACCAGAGAGGGCTCAGAGTGGAGATGACTTGTGGAGATGACATGAAGTATGTGACCGTTGGGACAATGTTAGTTTCCATCGCTCCAACATCGTCATACAATGGTTTGCAACCCAGAGCAGGTCGCTGATGGAGTTCTGACCCTACTCCCCATTTCCTAACCCCATTGAGGATTTTCTTCTCAGCATAGAGATGCAAATATGATCGCCAGCCACATACACAGATGACCCTTATGGCTGCCATGGATGCAGCGTGATGACATCACAGGAGCAGTGGCTGGACTCTAAAAAGATTCTCAAAAACACTCTTTCCACGCTGCATCGCAAGAGTTATTCATTGTGATGTGGAGGAGAATGTGTGGCCCAACAGACAGGACTGTCAGGAGGTGTAGGATGAATGCACTGTAAGCACTGCATGTAGTTTCCCACAAGGAGATGATATGTTCGCATTTCTACTTTTGTTTTTTCTTTGTGCTATGCAGTGCTGTCTTTTCCTTTCTGTATCGCAATGACATGGTCTGTCAACAAATTATAGAACAAACAGTAAAAGCGTAAGTGTAAATCTTGTCCAGCCTCTTGCAATCAATCTTCCACATACACTAATATGTAGCTTACAATTTACAATAATTGTCTTAAAAACTTTAGCCATAGTTTACATCAGAACATCCCTCCAGAATACACTTATATTGACAACATGACTAAGCAATTTTACTGTCTTATCCGAACACAATGACACAAGGACTTGTCATTCTGATGGTACTGACATGTTCATTGACACAGATATTTACTTTTGAGATGAACTAAGGATTTTCAGCCAGAGACTGGCTTTTGCAGGTAATCTATGGTGTTTTGCTATTTGTACGAATTGTTTTGAGAAATGCACTTACTGTTTTGCAAATGTCGTGGATGATTCGAGAAATGTACCAAAGCGACTGGAAACCTAATACTTAAAACTAATACTTAAGAAAGACATTGGATGAACAACACCAACACTGAGGTGACATATTTTATAAATCACTGCATTAAAATACAGTATGGTTTTAAGTAAGCTATGCACAATCAACAAAATGTCAAACTCAACTATTAAACAATGGATTCCACAGATTCTTTTTACGTTTTTCACAATTCAATTTCATCTTAGATTTTCCCTGAGGAGTCCAGCTGACTCTTAATGAAGTGCCCAACTAGGACCTGAGGCCTTGTTTGTAAGTTGTGGAGGACTTCATTGGAGCTGCTCAGCTGGTCCCCTTGCTGACGATCCAGGAGTGTGACACACACCACAGCAGCTTGGTGAGTCAAGAAAGAAAAGCGTGTGAAAAAACTGTAGCAGTACAAGCTGTAAACATCTAATTCCAATAACTGATTATATCACTTAAAAAAAGCAAACAAAAGCTGAACAATACTGCAGTGAAGTGATCCTGTATTAAAGGTTGTATCAGTGATTCTAGGCCGAAACACAAATTATCACATTCATCTGATCTTTTCTCACGATCCGCTAGCTGTTCGCCCCATAAGCAAGGCATCAAAAAATTCCATCAAAAGCTGGCATCAAAAGCTGCCTACATCTCTGTAGGCAGCCTATGCTCCGAGATCCTACACAAAAACAAATGGTACTACCAGCCACTCCAAACCACTCGGAGCATAGGCTGCTAGTGCCTATAGAGCCGCGTTTTTGTTGCTGCAGAATCGCTGATACAACCTTTAAGTCACACCTTAAAGGTTGTATCAGCGATTCTAGGCCAAACCACGTCTCTGTAGGCAGCCTATGCTCCGAGATCATAAAGAAAAACAAATTGTAATAAATAAATGGCAGAATCGCTGATACAACTTTTAAGTAGTTTACTAGTATAGCAGTATACAATACTGGACTGAAAAACTGCATCAGCACATTCAACAAAAGAATATACACATCCTCTTGACATTAATAAGACTTCAAAATATTTTCAAGGCCCACCTTTCAAACCACTTAGTTTACACATAGCAGCGAATACGGAGGACTCCATTTCAATGTTGCGTACTCCGGATGCATATGCCTTTCGAAGGTAGTCCTGCTTGTCCTTTTCAGTGTAGGAGCAGAACGCTCCATCCAGACGGGCTTGTCCTGCATTCAAATCATATGTCAACTATTAACTTTGTCATTTCAAATGAAGCCATAACCTGACAATATATTGATTCATCCAAGTAGTAGGACGCTTAGGCTACCTTCGTAGAAATCCATGGTGCACATAGTGTTGGCAATAACAGTTGGGAACTGTTTTAGCCTCTTACTGCACTCTAGCAGCTTCTCAGCCAGATCCATGTCCAGGTCAGTTCTGCGTACAACTGTCTTCCCTAGGATAACCTGCTCATGTTTCGGCTCAAAAGTTGCATCCACAGACTGCTTGGTGATGACGACAGTTCCAGGCTCAAGCCCTGAATCAAAGCAAGATGTGTTTTGACCATATTTCTGCTACTCAGAACATCTGGTTTTCGAGTACATTTGATGGTAATTAAATACATTTCCAATCCATAGTTTCAATTAGTTTACATCACTCGAATGACAAAAATTTTGTTCTCTGCAGTGTGTTCCAATAATAAAATCTAATGATAAGCAATGATAAGCGAAGAACTTACCTATTCCCCCAGAAGTACCGATACGTATTATGGTAACATCAGTACAATGGGCATGATGGAGCAGTTTTAAAAGCTCGTGCATCATGATGGAAATGGATGGAACACCCATTCCATGCTGAAAAGCAAAGATACTTGTGTCACATAAAATATTTCCAACAGTTTGGTTACTGTTGCTGGATCAAGTATTATTCTATAGCCTATTCTGTGTGTATATCAAATGTAGTTTTTACTATATAATTATACTAATGTACTTACACTGACTGAGAGGACGGGACCAACTTTGTACATGGCATAACGATCTGTTCCGGCACATATGTTTGGGTAATCTGAATTTGGGTCTTCCAAACCAAGCTCCCCAGCAATGTATTCAATGAAGGTTTTCATTCTCCAGGGACTGCCCCCGACACACACAAACTGAAGAACACAAGACACATGTCGCTTATCAAACAAATAAAATCAATATAGCCTATAGACTATGGTGTACAATGTGCTAGTGTAATACTGTTACTTTGACATCACTGAACATGGCCGGTAGGTTGTGAGTGGAGGTTCCAAGGTTAAAGTGGTAGAGAAGGTCCGTTTTCATCGTCACCAGGTGGGGATTGTGCACATAGACTGGGCTAGGGGTGGACAGGGTTCAAATATTATGTTTTATAAATATAAATAATTTGTGTAGGGGGAAATTAGCCATTACAATGGGATCGACCCTTACCAGTTGCTTGAGTCATACTGGTCATGATCTGGGTCCATTTAATCGTACTGGGAAGCAGGAAGCGGTCTGCTTTTGTCCTGTGGCCAAAATGTAACATCTATTTAAACCGACTGCGTACCGGGAACGCCAACTTAAAATGTGCAAAAGGTGGCTATACATTTCTAAACGCCGAAAGCACGACAAAAGCATAACGATCTAAATTCCAACTAAATCCCAACGTTGTGGTAAACGAACGCAGCACCGTGCCTTGGAAGGTGTTTTATCTCAGACGGACTGCCATAGATGGCAATCGATAAGTCAAATCAAGTACATACTTAAACACACGAAACTATTTATACTCAACGCTCTTACCGTAAATTTCTGAATTAAGATCTGACGCTATGTGCGGACATCAAAGCATCACGTGACGACATGTGCGTCCGTGAGAACATCGCAACTATAACCGCACCGTACCTTCCGAATGCTGTGCATCCGGGTCGGGCTTATTTACTATGGATGTCTATGCCGTAGGCGATGTATTTCACACAGCGTGCTATCGCTTTCAACGTTCAAAACGAACGGGATTTGTGTCTCTGCAGCTTTAATGGTCCGTTTTCTGTGACGAATTAGGCCATAATGTATGCCTTCACATTGTACCTAAAGCCACGATGCCCGAATTGTCATTCATTCACTACGTTTGACTATCCGAAATGAACATATATCAACGTCATTGCACATAGATGCAATTCAGTTTCGCCTTGTCAAAAGGAAAATTTCGGATATCCGCAATTACATTCTTCCTATCCACATGTCATTTCAGTTATCCACAAAGACGTTCCTCCTATAGGCGAAATTACGTCACTTTTGCCATTCATGTCTATGGGGTTTCTCATTACAGATATCTACAATGCAATTGCAAATATCCACTATGTGAAATACAGATATCTGCAACTGAATTGTAGATATCTGTCATTCCAGTTTGAGATATGTCCCGAGTTTACACAGCCTGCATGCATTTTCGTCAAACATATTATTTATTGCTTGTTTGTTATACTGGCTGCGACACATTGTACATGTTTGCATAAGCACTTTTATTGGTAGCCCTACCAAATAAAAAACCTATACAATAACATGAAAATCGACACCTGTGAGTCATTTTTAACAACGAAGTAGGCCGAAATAGATGAACAAATGTATACAATTTAAATTGTGTAACATAGGAATCACTCAAGCAACTGAATAGCCACAAAATATAGCACACATTATACATCAGAAAAGGCCATACATCAATAAATTGGATTTTCTACTTTAATGAAATAGCCTATGAAAATATAAATGTTCCAATTATTGTAGATTGGTCTTTTCATCTGAAGAAGCATTTTGTCCCATATGATTCCTTTCTCATGTCATGTAGCATGAGATCTCTCTGTAAAACACACACACACACACAGCAAAAGTTGTCAAAGTGTATCACCAGGTAATCATTTAGGTAAAGATAGGAAAGACATTAGATAAAGTGGCAATGTGAAACAGTTCAACATGCTCATAGCCCAAACTACAATGCAAATCCAAAATATGTAGTCGATGCTGATCAATAGTGACCCCATTACTCGTTAGCTGAGGATGAGCTCTTTAATTTCAAAATTTCAAAAATACTTGTATTGTAAGTGGAAAAGGTATGATACAAAACAATAAGCAGAAGTCAAAACAATCTTAAATAACAATTTTGTGGCTTATTTAGAGGAGAAGGATGTTAACCAACAAAACCGTAAGCAGGTCGTCAAAACGCGTCTCTGTAGGCAGCCTATGCTCCGAGATCGTACGCAAAGACAAATGGTACTCCCAGCCACTCCAAACCACTCAGAGCAGGCTGCCTACAGAGACGTGTTTTTGTTGCTGCAAAATCAAACCCAAAATGAACTGTATTCCAACCAATGTTATGTAGCCATATGCCTGCATCCATTGAACTAACATGTCAACATTATTATGTCTCTCATATAGCGACATAAAATGCATTTCTTCTTTCACCCTCCACTGGGTTATAGTTGTCAGGTTTGCCCACATAAGTGTAAATTAAACTATTGAAGTATCTATAACCTCATAGGAAAGGCTGTTCTGCTCATTTGTGTGAAACAAACTTGCACTAAGCCACTTTAAAGGAGGATGAGCAGAGTGATCATCTATAAACGGCATAACCCAAGCGCTCCCTAGCCAAACAAAACCAGACCCAGCTGTGGGAGTTGAGCATAATCGGAAAATAGCTAATAAATACTGACACGCGGTTTGGCTCTTTCTCTTACAGTGAGGTCGAGCTCGGAGTGTTAGATGTACTTATGTGCAGCCTCACTCCCGGAGGTTTGGCACACAATGTCGCCCCACCACTGCAGTAAAAGCGCTCTGCTGGCTTCATTCCTGAACCCCTTACAATGGTAGCAAAAGGCATTGGAACAGTGACCTCAAAAGTGACAGAACGGAGATATTCCAGAAGGGAGTCTCGACACAGGCACTTGGCCAGATTGCAGAGATATAGGAGGGACTTGTGCTGGCCCATCAACAACAAATAATAATTTTGATAATAAGAAAGCAGCTGCTCACCCAGGCTTCATTTTGTCTTGCAGACCGACACATCGGAACAGGGGGCTGTGAATACCATCGATCAACTATTGAAAATGTTGTATATACACTGCACTACCGCTGGTACTTTTTCATTGTATTTTTTACTTTTAAGTTGGGTGCTGCTTGAATTTTGTTTACAGGGCCGCCTTAGAAAGGCAGAAGTGGCCTTTCTTATCATGGTTTTAATTGCTGTGAGTTGGGATTTCAGCATATTGATAAATGCCTGACCTTTGTGGGAAACTGAATTGTTTCAGTCCGTTGTTTTGTCTTAATGCTGGAAAAAGGATGGGCACACTTCATTGTGGTTTTGCCGTAACTTGATTTCCAATCAAAATATATAGACATTTGCATAAAGCTAGCATATTTTGTCTGGTCCCATGTTGACAAGAGTATATAAAACTTTAACATAATATAATTAATATTCATAATTTATTAACAAGATTAAATATGTTAAGCGCTTGACAGCCCTAGTCTCCGATTATTATTTTCTTGCCTCATTTTCATAAAAGATATTGCCGACCTTATGATCTCATCCAAACACACAAGACCTGCATCCTATGGAACGTGGCTCAGACCGTATAGGTCTTAGACCGTATAAGTCTTATAAAGGTCTTAGACCGTATAGGTCTTATAAAGGTCTTAGACAGTATAGGTCTATGCCACATCACAAGACGCTAAAGTCTGACAGTCACAGTTAACACGTCTCTTCATTTTCTAATACATATTTTGTATTAGCATAGACTAATATTTAGAAAAAAGCATACATTTAGTATACTATTAGAAACATTATCATGATAATCCTCGTTAACATTCTAGGTTTCATATAGGGTCTGTGTTGCAGCGCTGGATTAATCCCCCTAGCTGCCCCACTTTTAAATCATTTGGTAAAATTAGGACAATAAGGCTATGTTAAAGGAACACGCTACCGTTTTTCCATACTGAACTAATGTTCTTCCCTGATCTTAGAAGAGGTCATCGTACCTCTCTCGCCTTCGTGCGTGCACTTAGTTGCTCTGGCGCGCAGCGATACATTCCTACGGATGCAAACAGGGGTGAAGTTAGAAGCGACCAAGCACTTCCATGTTTTCCCTATTTAAATACGGTTATATGAGTAGTTACACGACCCAGGTATGGTTACACAAAATGAAACATGCCAATTTTCTAACCTAGAAAATTGGCACCTAGGAGCACTTCGACGTCAGGTGCCACAACCCAGTAGTGGTGTGTAACGCACACAACATGTTTTGGCTTGGTAGGGCTAATTGCATGTGTTTTGGATTCAGTTCGTGCCTCTGACTGTTCCCAGGGGTGCAGGCCTCTAGGTACAATGCAAAATGAACGTTTGGAACTTAAATCTGCTGGGCAAATGTGCAACAGTTATGTATAAGGCTACAGCTTTAGATACATTCATTCATTACGGCAAATAAAGGGGTTAAAATCACTCCATGATGCAAACCTACAAACACAGACAATCCCAGACAATATTACTGTACATACTGCCTTTTCCAGGACTATGGGGTGCTTCGGCAAATATTCTGGCTTTTCCTGGGCCACAGGTGAAGATGCCAGCTCTAATAGAACATCTCTTGTGTATGATATTCTTCCTGAAATATTTGAGGAAAATGGTGTTCAACATGATATCATTCAGTGCCTGATAAACAGCAATATGGGAATCATGCATTCATATTTTATATTTGAGTTGATTGAATGTGAATAACAATTTCCCAAATTGAGTCAATGATGTCTTAACAGAACAATTGTGAAGTATTTAATGGCTTAATTGCCCAACACAGCCCACAGAATGAAATAATAAAGGACATTTGATTAGTTTCTAAATAATTACCACTTTAGCTCTCCATTTCTACTGCCATTGAAAATGAATGAGACCCATGGTGGTTGATATGTCAATGCCAAATAAGACTGCCACGTGCAATATAATTTGGGACAGGGCCTTATGTTAACTCAGGCAAAAAAGTGGTTTCTTCAGTTGTTCACATCGTAAAATGAGAATTTTTATAATTATAGTGACCTATTGCATCAAATGTCCATATTTCCATACCTTGCTTCGATTTATGTAGGCGAGTGATGTTGTAGAATTGCTCTACAGTCAAATTATTCTTGAAAGAAAAATTATAAATTCACATAAATAAATACATTCATAACAACAATGCGATACAGAAGACTGGTGGTGTAAATGGGGCTCTCACAATAAATACAGGGTTCCTACAGGTTCCTTCAAGTCAAATTCAAGTCTTTTTAAGACCCTTTTAAGACCATTTATATAAAGACTTAATACCTATTTCACGGCCTATTTCACAGACCTACCGGCAAAGAAAAACCTCTTTCTTTCTTTTTGAATTTGTTCATTTATTTCTCAAACAAATGTGATGAAGAATGACGTCCAGACAGCACAGCACCCTATTTAGGCTGCGTT
>JAOPJJ010000008.1:238368-255477 GCA_027122795.1 Enchelyopus cimbrius
ATAATAGCGGTGGACGAATGACACTTTAGAGGAGAATGCGATACGGAGAAGTTACACTGCAGAATGTTTAAGACACATATATCAAGATTCAAGACTTTTTCAATGCTTTTAAGACTTTTTAAGACCCCGCGGGAACCCTGTAAATAAATAAAAACCTTACCTCTTTATGATCAGCCAGCATTGGCTGAGTTCCACGTGTCGGCCTGTCTGCGGTGCGGTTCCCCCCTAGTGGAAGTAGTGCACACTTGTCACAATGTACTGATTACGGGAAGGCTTCGGGCAAGGCATTAAATGTCCTTCTTTACCCTCGTCGACATTGCATCGCCGCAATGGTCTGGCAGGTTCCAGGTGTCTCTGCACTCTTCTGGTCAACTCCATGCTGAGGAATAACTGAACGACTCCAAACCAACCCTCAAACTGTTTGCACTTGGAATAAATTGACATAAATTTAATAACTTTGTCTCCGGCGGACGGATTAATGTGCTCCATGAAATCCCGAAGTCATCAGTTTAGCACACTACCGTTCACTTCCATAGCTTACACGCAATCATTTGGTCCGACATTTGCCAGTAAACGCCAACCGTTAATTTAACTACTTTTTCAAGAATTCAAACCGGACAACGAACAGATGCATTACATTTTAAACTTCAATGCCCTATATGTGCTAGATGGGTGATGTATTGTATAGGGCGCGCAAACTACGATTCATCATTTTATCCCTTTCACCAAACACGGAACTTATTTTCTTGGCAACACGTTGATGTACGGTTGAAAGGTATACATATTAATCTAGCATATTATGTTGATTACGATGTTTAGTTGTACTCGACATTAAAAGTCCTTCATGAACCATTCACCTGTCTCCCGGAAAGATTCGCTCCCTCGCCTCGGTGTTGTTTGGCCAAAAGTGAGGGGAGACGACCAGCCCCACTGTCATATCACTCCGCTTGGGGTCTTTTTCGGTCAGAAAGTTGGGTCTACATTCGCTGATTCTGATTTACAAACGAGACTTGACATTGGCCAAGGCATGATACTGTGTGTTACACTTTTAGAACGCCCACATTATCTGAGCAATAATATGTGAAGTTAAAACAAACAAACTATTAGTTTGTATTACACAGAATAATTACTTATCGTTTAACTTTTCCTGCAGCAATCTTCATAGTACAACCTGATCATATCCTGTACATGTGTAACCTACACATTTACTGCAAAGAAAATACAACTACTCAAATAGAAGGTAATATTTCCATAGTTGTGTTCCATCAAATGCAGGTAAATGTCGAAACACTATCTGCTGGAGTCCTTTGTGTGCTGTTGGCATGGGGATATCATGTTTTACATGTTTAATCAATAAGTCTAGTTTAAATTGAAAGTTGAAACATGGAAACCAATTATACCATTACAGATATTAAGCTGATGTCATGGCTTGTGTTGGTTCTGCAGACTTCTTAGTTCATACTTACACAAATCAACTACTAACTAACTGAATACATTCTTATGGGTTAGTCATATTGTAAACCATCATTACTACTGTTAATATGGCTTAGCCTACAATTGATCAGCACCTGTCCTCGTCCTCTTTTTTAATTATCCAAGGGCATCTACCTAAAGCTGCAGTAGCTATATAACAGTATCAACATTTTATTTCATAGGAATGAAATATGGCTAGGATGACATTTAAGTATCATGAGCTTCCAATGAAAAAAAAACATTTCCTTTATTGAAAATAACTTTACTTTAACCTGCCTTGTGTGGCAGTAAGTAATGTCTGTGGAAATTCAACCACTACTTAACACAAAATATGTGCACATATACATGACAAACAAATCTTAAATTATTCACTACATTCAGACCCCAGTATTATTGTTGACATTATCCATGTTATGTGTATCTAGGTTTTCCTCCTAAAATAGTGTAAACCCAGATTCAGTTTCAGATTTTTTTCCACAACAAATGTCCCAAATGAAATGATGCTTGGGTGAAACTCAATTTGATGCAAAATAAAATGAAATAAAAATACTTCAACTAAAAATAAGCTGGAAAGTCACTGCAATGTAATAAAGAATACCAGTTTAGAAGCCATTTGGTATAAATATGGTAACCCCAAACCATACCCTCTGTTCATACAAAAACCAGCTGTATTTTCCGATTACCTATTGGTCTTCCACTTAGTTCTCGAACTGCTGTTAATGCCTCCTGGCGAGATTCAAACACTACCGTGGCAGAGCCTTTGGGCATGCCATTTTTACTGTATTGCAGTGAGACCGACCCAGGGATGACACGATATCCATAACAAAAGTCATAGACCTCATCCATCTTGACTTGAGACGGCAAGTTGACAAGCTTTAGGCAAGTGGGGCCGTCAAAATTCTGTGAGGTGGGAGCCTTGTAGGTGTGCGATGATCCATTTCCTCCCACTTGTGGATAATGCACACTAGAATCCCTACTGCTGCCACCATGGATCTGAACCTGGATATTTGCAATTGGCATTTCTGGATCCAATGTGTCCTTTGTGTTTTGGTAGTCAATTTCCCCAGGATGATAGGGTCCCTCGCTGCTGCTCCTTGCAGAGTATCTTTCTTCACTTGGCATAGGCTCTTGAAGGACTGGGGGTTCAACAACAAACTCTTGCATCTCAGACCGTGAAATACACTTCAACACGACTTGTGACCCAAGAAACCTCTGCCCATTTAGAGATTGGGCCTTTTTTGCCTCTCCTTCAGACCGAAAGACAATCAAAGCCTCTCCAATACCATTACCTATGTGGTCACGAAGCAAGACAACACCATCCTCAGTGATACTAAACCCAAAGAAAAAGTCCATGATCTCCACTTTTCGCACATCAAAGGGCATTTTCTGAACATAAAGACACACTTTTTCAGACTCATATGGATCCTCTTGCCGACCTAAGGGGCTTCCTTTAAATCTTTCAGGTGCTTCAGCAAGTCCATCATCAGGGTTACGCGACTCCAGAATTGAGAGCATCTTCTCTCTTGATATTGGAGATATATATACATTCCTGTTTAGGAATTCTTCTTTGTGGCGAGTCAAGGCAGTGCAGTAGTTGCTCAGGTTTTTAAACAGCACAAATGCTGATCTTGTTCTCCTTCCCCCGTTGTCTAGCAGGTACAGAATCTGGTCATCCTGAAGTCTTGCGTGGTGGAAAAGCTCTTTAATGTTTCTTTTGTTCGTTGAATAAGACAGATTTTCCAACAAAACACAAAACTCTTCATTGCAAGGAGAGTTTGGCATGATAGCAGGAGCTGATGGTGATCGTGATCTCGTGCGACGTTGTGAATGCCTTGAAGAATCCACTGGTGATTGTCCTCTTTCAAACTTGCCATTATTGTATCCTCCAACACCACCACTAACATCACGCCATTGTTCTTCAGATGACGGATAAACTTCCACAAACCTTGACCCAATGTATTCCCCGGATCTCTTTTTGCCATTTCTTGCATCCTGCCTTGTCGCAAACTTAACAAGCCCTAGCCCATTATTCTGACCACGTTTATTTTTCAGTAAGATTATTCCATCAACAATCAAACCATCAAAAAACCGTCTCACATCGTCTTCAGTCACCGAGAACGGCATGCCCTTCAGAAACACATGCGAGTCATCATCGGAGGGCGCTCTAGTCCTCCGGTACCTGGTTGGAGAGTGACCTGCCCTGCCACTCGAACTCCTCCCTGTATCTGGGTGGTTAGTTCTTCGAGGTCCTGCTGGAACATCCACATGTGGTCGTCTGGATCCTTCCTTCAGTGATCTCTTCTGATCCAGCTCTGCGTTTTTTGTGCTTTCTTCCAGAAGGCTTTGCATTTCTGATTTACTGCTCAGCAGCAACCTAACCGGGGACCCCTTGATGCAACCTCCTGAACGTATCATGGCTCTTCTTGCATCTTCATCCGAAGCAAAGATGATGAAAGCCTCTTCTTTCTCCCCACCAATAATATGCACCCCACCATCAGGAATTTTGAGGCCAGTGAAGAAGTTACGAATGTCCTCAGAACCTGCTGTGATTCTAAGTCCCTGTAAACGGATGACCACCGCCATGCCGACGCAAAAACAACTGCACCTGCAGACAGAGGGGTACAGAATAACATTATTGCTGAAGGAGCCTTCCTTGCCCATGATTCTTTCCTAGGCATTCCTATACACCAATGAACCGTTCAGGTTGAGGAAGGGTGTACTTGGAAGAACACCATTATAGGTAGGTACCCACTGCAAAACGCATGAAAGGATCTGCCTGCAATCCACAACAAATTGTCAAATACAACCAAAAAATATATAGCAATCATTCTTGATTGCAATGTCAAAAAAAGATCAAGTTGCTATTTCCTGATCAACATAAAAATAGCAACGGGACAAGTCAAATAACAAGATGTGGACTACACAACTAAATCAAGTTGAGTCCGAGCCGATAATCCTCTCAATGTGATGGCACTTGGTAAATGGGTTCCCCTGCAGCCATGACAGTGCATTCACACAACCAGATGCAACCAACCAGATGCAACTAACCAGATGCTCAAAATACTTGCCCAACAACTAAAGACGATACTCAATAACAAAGCCTATACGACCACAGACTCATTTTGATTTCTCTAATACCATCTGAAAAACATTTTGAAATCATTCCAATTAAATGGCATTCCAGCCCAAAAATCTTTGCATGTTTTGTTTTAATTAAGACAAGTACAGTAGTGCCCACCACATCTCACCAGTCAGAAACCACAGACTATTATTAGCCTACCCCAATATCTAAAATCTGAGGGTTGGCTGAATTAAAGGAGAACTCCGGTGTAAAATGGTTCTGGGATATGTTTAGTATGATCAAAATAAATAGAATGATCAAAATAAAGAGCAAAATATATCCTATACGACGCAAAGCTAAGTTAGATGTTTTTATCCGATTCTACCAAAATACTTTACGTTAACACAGAGCAAGCGTGCACACGCACCCCCAGCTCCCTTGTTCAGCTATACAGCCGAGTGTGCGCGCGTGCCCGAGCGAGGGAGCACGCTTGCTCTGTGTTCGTAATCAATTCTTCAGCCTCAAAGAGGACATGATGTCGACGGGTGAACTACTGAAGGTATTGTGTGTATAAAATATGCTTTTTAATAAACTATCTGTACACTTACAACGTTGTCAATGCCTCGTTTTATATGTTAAGACCCTCATTATACGACCAAAGAAGTGTCAGGCTACTTCTAGCCTTGTAAGTGGTTTAAAAAAGCGATATAAGCCGATGCCCCCATGACTCCAAACATATAGCATTTTGGTAATCGGATAAAAACACCTAACTTAGCTTCGCGTCGTATAGGATTTATTTTGCTCTACATCAAACGTTCGAACTCGTTATCATACTAAACACAAATAAATGTTGTCCCCAACCAAAATCTGTGTTCAAAACCTGGCTTTTTTTAAGTTTAAAATGTATTTAGTTTTTATTGGGGTTGTTTTGACATTTGAAACTTCATGAGCTTATGTAATTGAATTAGTTTGATAACATGTTTGTTGGAAATCCTGTGGCTAGGAATGATGAACAAGGGCCAGGCAAGACTATTGACCCAAATGTTTTGGAGCAGTGCATAAAAAATCTGGCTTTCCACAAATACCAGCTGATTGACAATACAGACTGAGCACTTTCTTTCTGATTTGAAAACTCAGACCAACACCTTAATATGAAAAAACTATTTGCAAACATATTCCTTCATCCTACTTAAGTAGCCACTATATTTCAACCAGTGTGGCTATGGATGTCACTATTTTTTGATGAATACAAATATGAAAGGGAGTGTTCGGAATTTTAAACATAGGACCTAATTTCTAAGTGAGCCAGTGTGCTATTTATCATTGGAGACGTTTTCAACACATTTCATTCAGTTGTTCTAGTTGGGTTAGTTTGCTGGTGCTAGCCTGCCAATAACAACCATCTTACCCACTCCACAGTACACCTGAGGCAAATCAATTATAACGCAGACACTGTTTTTCTGTTATAATTAATTTGCCTCGGGTGTACTGTGGAGTGGGTAAGACTGCTTTTATTGGCAGGCTAGCACTTTCTGACAACTTGCGTTAGCCTAGCACAAGCAAACTAAACCAACTAGAAGAAGTGAATGAAATGTGTTGAAAACGTTTCCAATGATAAATAACACATTGGCTCACTTGGAAATTAGGTCCTATATCCAAAATTCCGAACTATCCCTTTAATACTTCATCTCCTTGATCATGTAGACCTGCAAGCATTACGTTCACACAGAACCTAGAGATTCCTCATAGGAATAAGGCCACGGACAGAACGGAGGGATTACCTCATATCTTTACAATATCTTAAAATATTGTGTTTAAAAAAACATGTCCAACCACAACACAAACGAATGTGCAAGACAATAATCAAATAGCTGAAATGAAAACTACTTTATATGAAAACTACTTTATTCAAACTAATCTACGCAAAACCACCAACTTTTAAACAGGCAATCGGTGGTTGCCTGTCGGTTAGCAAATCAGTCCTCCCAGAAACTTCCCAAACGATTATCAAAACAGTCTTCTTCCTTAGCTGTGCAGTTAAAGCCATACATTACAACACGTTGCTGTGGAAAAAAGACAACACATTAATGACAGGGTGACTAAATGTGTGGAGATCGAAAAACAAAAAACGAAATTGTCCTTACGATGAAAAAAGATACAGGCCTCATTAGCTGCAGCTGCTTAGTTAGCTAGCGCTAGTTTTAGGGAAACAATAAAATCATAATACAAATGCTTTATACGTCACCGGTGGTGACCATAAAACAACTATCGAAAACATTATCTTAAAGAGCCTTATTCACGGCACCAGCAGGACTAGCTCGGAGGAGGGGGAGACATTGTACGAATGCTAACAAGCTAGCCTTAATCGTTAGCTAGGCAACCACAACCCTCAGCACAGCCATCGAGGTTACATTACATGACCCTATTCTATACGTCGCCAAGGTCTAGCAAGAGTGTAGAAACTTACACAATCGGCTATCACAGATGAGAAATGTACTTTCAGCAAAAAAGCAGCAAAAAACAAACGTGATGTGGTTGATCAGAGGAGGTTCGCTCCACGCCGAGGCTCTGGTGTGAGTGACTCGATTGTAGCGTTGAAGTAGCGCCGGTGGGCGGCGCTGTTTGGTGGGGTTTAGTAGCAACACATAACACCTATTACAACTTTACGTTAATACTTATATATAATGCGTTTGTTGAAGAGAGGGGTTTGTATTCGGGTCAAGGCGATACACGTGAAAGAACAGTTTGAAGACGAATAGGACATGGACCTATGCCCAATGGATTTTGCGATACATTGTTAGGAGACCGATGATGAGTACCCTGATTTGTCCAGGGAAACACTTTTCGATTGCAAACCAAAATAATTATTTTGAAACCCATAATGATCTTTTAAGGTTTCTAAAATGAATTTCCCACAAACATGTTTCACTTCACAAACCAAAACCTTCACTTAGCAAACGCAAAGACAACGTCACTGATCAAACGGAATCAAGGTGTAAGGTGTAACATTTTTGTGTGGACAATTATGTGAGACAACCTACTAGTTTGGTTGTTTAATTACTACATTTGGTTGTAAAACCTAACCAAATTAACGCAATTCATCCCAAATTGCATTTCCCAAAAAGTATTTCCTCAAATTATAACCAAAATGGTACACTAAGCATCCTGCACAGTTAATGATGTAACACAATAATACTGATCACGTTTTAACTTTGTGTGCATGCTTTTATTGTCTTACCTTTCCTTACTGTGATTCCCTTGCTGGGACCACTGACAGCCCACCCGGAGTAGGAATTCTTCCTCAACATGAAATACACAAGACCAAATTGCAACCTACCTGGGGCGCTTCCTTCCACCAACCCTGAGTAGAAGTGCCACATCTCTGACCCTCTGTCAGCTCAACTGGAGGAAGTAGCGCTTTTTATCAGGCCTTCTAAGGTTCCTGAAATAATTTCCATTTCAATTGAACATAACTTAATGTGCAGTTGACACATATCCTGCATGAACTCTGGGCTGTTTGTTCCGATACAGGCTGCCTGTACCTTGGTGTGTGTGACAAATAAAGCCACTTAACTTAACTTAAACAATCCAGCTCGTGTTCATCCACTGCAGCACTGGAATGAGTATATGAGAAGGTTCCTCTTGAATAGAGGTCTATCTGCTTTTTGTTAATTCTCATGAAGCCATGTGCAGCATACAGCATGTTAGACCAATTTATAATTTGAGCGAGCCAGTTTGTATTAGAATGTATTAGAATACATTAGTATTGGTTCATAACAGGCCTGAACCATTTCCCCCATGGATATACCCGTTTACAGTGGAATATGTCATAATATTCCACTGTAACCATACTGGTTTCCGTATTACACTTATTGGAGATACTTCTCTTCAAACCATCTGAGTACTGTACAGTTCGCGCCAGCTGTAGTCAGTGATCATGTGACGAAAACACGCAGTAAACCCTCCAGCCTTGAGTAGGCCAAGCGGTGCAAGTTGTCCCAAAGCGATGATCATATTCGGACCGTGGTCTTTAGAGTGAACACTTGGCATGTAAATGCTTTCTATATGTTAGAGGTCTGAGCTTTCTTCAATCCGTTTCGCCGGGGCTTCCAGGGGACTGCATGCAGACACCGGGCCAGGCTGGAGCGCAGCACCAGAGCTAGCGAGCCGGGGGTCAGTCCAACAACCCGATTTGACGTCGGCGTAGACCGCTTGATGTGTAAGGAGAGGGCGACGGCCGGTGGCTTTGGAAGATGGGGGAGCCCCATGACCCACAACACTCGGTGAGTGAATATCGTGTCAGGTGTTAGCATGTGCGCATGTAAGTGGGAGACAACACGTTGATATATACAAAAATACCGAGACGTGTATGCCAGCATGCTAGTAAAGCCGGTAGACGGCGGTCGATGATTGACCGTACCCGAAGAGTAAACGTTAATTCAAACCACTTCTCTGTGAATCACTGGACAACAATGTTACCCAATTGTATAGTACTCTCGTAGGAAGTAAAAATGACAACGTAATCCAACTTTAAACGCAGCACCGACGTACTTTAGCGTGTAGCTCCCAATCTGTCGCGAATGCTAGCAAAGTGCAGCTAGCTTAGCTTGTACAACATATGTGTTTCGGTTCACCGTAAGCTAATGGGATTTGTGTCCACTGTGATGTTATGTTTTCAAAGAAGGAGGTACTTTCTAATATGATTTCCATGTTTGTTCCCTAACGATATGTTATCCTGGTAAACTGCTCCAAAGGGTATCCTGTTCACCTAAAGAAGGCCTACGGTTAACGATAGAGCGAGTACACGTTAGCCGTCGATAGTTAGCCTAGCTGTCGTTTGCCCTTACTGTAGTCCTCGATTTCAAAACACTGGGCTCTTCGTATCATTGATGATCACGTTATAGTCTTTCACTTAGCGTTACATTGGCTAAACATTTAATCATTTCACCATAGCCAGAGTATGTACTATGTAGACAGTTCGTTATGTATAAACGAGGTGAGCTTTGATCGACTTTTAAAAGGCCCGGTTTCTGCTGGCACTGCTATTTAACACAGGCCATGCTTTTGGCACGCAATATAATTGCATGCACCTCACTTTCCTTTTACTATTGGTCATATTATTCCAACGTTCGACACTTGAACATATTTGGTCTGTTGTGCCTGCACATCTTGAACTGCATCCATGTTTTGCTCTTGCCTTACTTCATATAACACAAGGCAGCACCGTGATGCAACATACATTACTTACAGGTTGTTGTTGTTGTTGTTCTACAATACACTTATTCGAGTATCATTGTCAAGTCATCACAGTTCTTTTTTAAATTAAACAATAGGCACGTCGAACAACCGCATGAACAACGGGAGGGTACTGAGCTCAAGACACATCGCTTACACCACCAAGCCTGTCAATATGCGTCCTTCTATTTATTTCAGACCATTACACCACTGGATACTTACACCGACATTCGTGCCAACTAAACTAGAAAACTATTCTATATTCGTTACATTATCTTATGATTACGGGATGTGATTTGTTGAATCAAGAGCATGTGCAAATTAAGCCTATAAACTCATGCTGTCTCCCCTTTCTTTTTGGTCAGGTGTGGCATCGCATGTGAGGACTCATTTCTTTGAATTGGGTCTATCCAGGCCAGCAGCCTGCACAGGTCCACAAATTCTTTAGACACTTTGCACAATGGATGCTGTGCTGAAGTCGGAGATCAGGTAAAACACATTTAAAGTCGAATGTATATACAACATCTAAATGGTTTGCTTCCATTATGTACACACTAGCCCACATTTAGAATATTATAGGGTAATAAGGCATCACCAAATGTATGTATTCATGTTTGCCACTGTTACTAAATGAGACTGTCATTTAGAGAAAACATCTTCAAAATACTATGTTTTTTCGAGGCTACGCCAACCAGTTTTTTTAATTTTTGGCTTCCAAAAGGGTTACATTATAAAATGCAACACACATCGTCATTATAACGGTACAAAATAACAATACAAAAACATTACAACAGAGTTGTCGGGAGTTGGTACCATGGTGACCACACGCCCCCCTCTTTCATAGAACTGTAAGCCCAAAAGCCTTTGTTTTTGGTTTTGAGTGTTTGAATTTGAGCTGAAACAGGGGGTTCACTTACACTTTAATGGTATCTTTAAAACCTCGATAATGGCACATTTCCAATATGAATGATTTAGCAAATATTATTCGAACAGCTATAATTCCTTTTGTTATTCAGATGTTTTTACTGCTATTGCAATGTTGCATTGGTGACAAGTAAGTCATTGAATGTCAGAGAATAGTTCTCTGGGTTTGAAGGTCACATGCAAATTGGGGAGCTAATCCTGATGGAAAAGTTGACCTAGTGGTTGCTTAGCAGCACCCATGTTCCTTTCCCACGGGAAACTCTTTTAATAATACAACACACCATATGACCAAAATGCAAAACTTGTGTTACTAAAGCTATATACTCGTATACATTTACATACATGTACATATATAACTACCGGTATATGTGGTTTAAATACAAATGTCAACAAGCTTTATAGCTATAGCATAAGCACAATAACGCTAATTATATACTGTGTGGATTTTAAGGATTATTCCGGTATTTTACACTTTAAGCCTTATTTCCAGTTTGTCTATGATGAAATAGATCGGTTCAGGTGTTCATTTTGCCGAAATGCTGTGTACTGGAGAAGTACTGTAGGTACTCGAGGTACTGAAGAGGTAATAGGACCAATCGTCATCGGTCCTAAAGCAACATTAAACGTTCGTTTGCAAAGCTGTGAAACTCACCAACTGGTCACTGGTGTTCGTTGATGTTCGACCAAAAATAATCAGAGCAAAGTACCTTTCCAGCAGAAGTTGGACAATCGTTACTCTTTTTCAGAATGTAAACAATCTATTTTCCAGTTCCTGCCGGTGGCCTGGCTACAACAAAACGACTCGTACAGCCTGCTGGAAAGCATACTTTGCTCTGTTTTTTTTTTGTCCAACATCAACGAACACCAGTGACCACTCAGATGATGCTACAAAAAAAGCTAAACCTCTCCAAACACAGCATTTCGGCAAAATGAAAACCTGAACCGATCGATTTCATCATAAACAAACTGGAAATAAGGCTTAAAGTGTATACAAATACCGGAATATTCCTTTAAACGATCATGCTTGTAAGCGACTTTTTGGTTAAATAAATTCAGCAATAAAATGTATACTTGCATTTCTCTTATCTGAGCTATACCTTGTCACAATTGTATGTTATTTGACTATTGTTATATCATTTATAGATATTGCAGATCTTCTTTTTGCTATTGTTGTCAGATATGCAAGATTTTAAAGTTTTCATTTCCTAAAAGGTCAATATAATATTTACCATACCTGCTTAAAGCACAATGGGCTATATTTAGACATAATATTCTGTTAATGGACTGCAATGGTAGAAATGTAAAATATTGTAATTGTTTTCCAACATACAATTATAATGAAATATTATGCTTTAATTGGTCCTCAGAATTAAAATGCTTGTTGAAAAGTATCACAATTTCATTGAAGTTGTTGTTGGTCGTGCCTTTTGTAGTTCTGTGGTCATTTCTTTTGTTTTCTTCCCCTCTCTTTTCCATTGTCCTGAACATGGATTGCTGCAGAGAGGAGGGGAGTGACACCTCTGTAAGTTATTAACATCAATTGGTGTGTTTATACACTGTTTGTGTTGGCTTCCTTAAGTGATCATATTATCATATCATACAACATTTGCTATTTCTTCTTAGGTAAAGGTGGAGGGCCTCTCTCAGGCAGCACTAATGAAAAGCCTGACTCCGAGGGTTATGCTGTCAAACCATCTCTTGCCCAAAGGAACCAAGATGAAGGTGAACTTGGAGGAGCAGGGTCGCCAAAAAGTGTCCTTCAGCTTCTCTCAGACAAAGAAGCCAACTCCAAGTGTGATCTTTGTCTCGCCAAGCCCCGAGAAGTCTCTAACTGAATTTTCTTCTGCCTTGACACTGGAATCCTCACCCCCTCAAGACCGAACAATGCAGAATTCGGAGTGTGTGATGGAACTGCAATCAACTACAGTGCCAATGCCATCAGCTGAGCCTCTTTCTCCTCCAATCTCAATTCCTTCACCAACTAAACCTAAGATAGACTTAGGAAAGATTCACTTCAAGAAGCAGATTCTCAACGTCTCTGTAACTGAAGAGAAACCAATGCTTAGCAATGTGCCACAGGAGCCTAATTCCCCAGTTCAAATCCAATCCTCTTCGCAAAGCATGGCAGAACTATCCCCACAACAGCTTAAGACAATTAGCACTTATTGCTTGTCTGATAATGCGCAAGCGGTAGCCTCTGTGATAAGGGTGACTCCTATCCTCAATAAGCTGACAGACTCTTTAGCAAAGGACTGTGTGACTTCCATCATCAATCAGAAGGATGATGGGGTAAACAAAAGAAAAAACAGGTCTGAATCTGAAAGAGCTCCTGGCTCAGAATCAGATGGCGATGGCGCCAAATTGTCTTCCAGCCACAAGATAATTGAACCCTCAATTAAAACAAAGTCTGCTGGTAAAAGCAAGGAAGAGAAAAAGTCTTCCTCTGGGTCAAATGTGGATGAAAAGGAAAGTTCCTCGAAACGCTCTGAGAACCATGAAAGCTCCTCTAGTTACTCAAAATCAGACAGAGATTCAAGGCCCACCTCATCTCGATCATCCCGCTCAGAAAAGGAGCGCAGGAGGTCCAGGACTAAATCAAGGTCAAGATCAAGAGGATCGAGGACAAGTTCATCCCACTCAAGAACTGATCGATCCAGATGTGATAGAGTGTCGAGATCTGAAAGATCATACTATCATGAGTCTGATCGGAGGTCCCACAGGAGCCCGCCAAGGAGAGAGAGGAGATCCTCTCGTTCCCACACTGACAGAACCAGGGATAGCTCTGACTCGGATGATGACCACAGGAGGAATCGAAACAGGACAAATGACTTCAGTAGATCATCTGTTCATGCCAGCTTGCAAAAGGACTCAAAATCATCATCATCATCATCGTCGTCTCACTCAAAATCTGAGAAGGAATCAAAATCTGTAGATTCTTCTCAATCTATAGACACTGACAAAAAATCTAAGTCTGAGAGGACTGGGAAGAGGATCTCGGACTCGGATTCAAACCGTAAGCGCTCTCCTGAAGTTGACCCCAACCACAGAAAATCTGCCACACATCACAAATCCCTGAGTAGTTCTAAATCAACCTATTCAAGTCAGTCTCAGACTTCTGAAAGAAGACGCCAGAAGAGCCCGTCCAGTGATGCAGATCAAAAAGGGAAGTCCCACATCTCCGACAGGACCTCAGGCATTGAAAGTGCCTGTTTAACTTCCCTTAAGATTGGTCCACTGGACTCTAAACAACCCCCCAGGTCCAGCTCAAAAAATTCAGTAATTGATAGACAATCACAAAATGTATTTCACAGCCCTAATAGCATACAAACACATCCAATGACAGAATCCCAGTCCTTAAATGAAAATGAAAAAGAGTTGAATGATGCATGCCAGACCAAGGGACAATATGACAAGAGCTCAAAGGACATAGTGTTGCCCTTTCACAAGGATTTGCAAGAACCCTCATGCAAACGTTTACATGCAGTTCCATGTTTTGAAATGAATACCACTTCAAATCAAGGGTGGACTCTAGTGAGTGCTAGCCAAGGAGACATGGGTGTTGTTAAAGAAGGCCACAGTACCAACAATGTACTGCCTGTGGAATCTCCTGCAATTACCTCAAACGCATGCAGTAATAATGATAATTCATCAGTTGGGACGGCACTTGTTGCCGACAACCTCAAACAGAGCGATTACTCTGAGGATGTTCAGCCAACACAATATATGGCTGTCAACATTCAACCTGGCACAAGTTTGCCTGAATTATCACATATGAGAGCTGAGAGTAAGCTGTTGCCTACAAGTGAAGGACAACACCAAGATCCAATTCAGAAAACCAGAAGTAGTACAAAAAAGTCTCGCTGGGATATTGTTGGACAGGATGCATCTGACAGTGATAATTCTCTGAGGTTACCATCTGCGGATAACAAACCTACTGTTAAAGTAATGTCTGTAAAAAAAAATTACTTCTCAAAAGATGTTAACCCACAAAGAGTTGAACAACAAGAAGGGACACATTCCATAACGGCACAGAACACCGAAATGACAAAGCGTGAAACCATTTCACAAAGCATATCTTCTGCTAATTGTTCACTTAAAGACCAAAATAACACAGATATACGTCTCCCTGACTCAAAAGAGTATGGTACTGAAAGACTGTGCGAAAATCATGATGCCGCAGAAATAGAAAACACAAAAGATTTGCAGCATTTGCCCAGAGTTGTTGTTGACAAACGTCATAATGCCCACAAGAGCACACCGGTTAGCAGAGATTCTGTTAATGTTGGTGACTTTGGAGGACACAGCAATGCCAGTGAGAGTGAGGATTCTGAGTATGACTCCGATTGTGGACTGGCAGTCAAACGGTTACACTCTATAGTTGTCATACCCCAACAGTCTTCCATAGTACTGGATCCATTGGATACTACTGGGACGTCTTGCAGTAAAATGAGGAGCTCAGAGGAGGAACAGAGGAATGAGGTCAATCACCACAAACTGAGTGCTGGTCAAGTCCCAACCCAAATAGTTTTCCATCAGAGACATCAAAGTGTTGTACCAGTTTGTGAGCAAGTGATTGCCTCATCCCATGAAATTATGTGTCAGTCCCAGAGCAACATGATCGACAGCACTAGTCAGTCAGAGGGATCAAACTCTGTCAGTGCCCCACCATACAAGGATGCTTTCAAACATGTTGAAGAAACGCAAACTACAAGTGCACTGAACCAGCCTTCTACCCACAGCCATGAGGGTTTTCAACCTCCGGAGCATCGACACGTTCATTATCTTGGTGGAAGGGATGGGCAAATGCTGCCTCAATACCACCAAGATGACTTCTCTAGAAATAACATTGTCAACAGCAACGGTGTGTACCGCATAGGTTGGGATTTCTCCCAGTCGGAGCAGCCCAGCACCACATACCAGCAGCCAGACAGCAGTTATGGGCCTCAGTTACTCAACCCCCAACAGGCGGGAATTCCTCCTCTGGGACTGGGATACAGGCAGAGTAATGCTTCCTGGACCCCTCTGCCTCCTATCATGCAGTCCAGAAGACCGCCCTACCTCCACATGTCTCAACATTATCAGGATCCGCTGGGTCAAGTTCATCCTGATTCCCTGACTAATGACCACGAGGATGACGGTGACCACAGAGCACTATCGCAAAATCAAACCTGCAATGGGCCTAACCCATCCACCTTTGTTCAGGCTAATGAAATAAGCAGCAACAGCAGGGGCTCTGCCGTCTCGGATCACCCCAGAGACACTGATGCCCTCAGACCCCACAGAGGCAGAGGCCCACCGAAAAAAAGGCGGCAAGAGATGGAGTCGGACTCGGACAACGAGGCGGAACCTGGACCCATGAGCAAACGGGACCGCCACGGAGAAGGGGAAGTCAACAAAGATGCTCCCGCAAAGGCTGAGGTGTCCCGCCCTTTACTCGATCTGAAAGACTTTCGTGATTCTAATAAATGGAAGGATTTTTCCAAATCTAAAAAGATGCCGCCCTATTTTGACCTCATTGAAGAAAATCTGTATCTTACTGAAAGGTATGTGAGGTATTTTTGCTATGGTATAATGGGGTTTTACTTAAGGGGAATTGGTTTCGCTCATTAAAGTGCAACGGTTATTCTTATTCTTCACCCCAGCCCTGATTGACGTATATTTCTATGTATACAGAAAGAAGAGCAAATCCCATCGCGATATCAAGAGGATGCAGTGCGAGTGTTCAGTACTGTCCAGGGAGGAGCGCTCTCGTGGAGAGCTGGCTTGTGGCGATGACTGCCTGAACAGATTGTTGATGATTGAGTGGTGAGTTGTTAAATGATACCTTTTTGCTGCTCAGATGTGTTGTGTATGTATATGTGTATGTATATATATATATTTATTTAAAAAAATATATATATATACAGTGGTGTACATACGTTTAGGACCCATGCTAATGTTGACTAAAAACAAATGAGGAAAAATCTAATATGCTAACTGAAATAAAACCATGCCAATCTCTAGGTAAGGTGAAGGATATGTGTTGATGTGGGGCTGTTTTAATTCAAAAGGTCTAGGTGCCTTCATCAGGATGCACAGTATCATGGATCCATGAAATAACTGGCTTATAAAAATAAAACTCTGCCTGCCTCTATGGGAATTTTACATAGTGGTGTCTATACTTAGGCACACTGTATTTTAATGAAGAACGTGTACTTACGATACATTATTCATTCACAAAGAAAATGAGTGTCCTAAAAGGTTGGATTTTTCCTCATTTGTTTAATTATGGCATTAAGATCAATTCCCAAAAGACGATTTTGTATTCCTGTTTTTAGTCAACTTCAGCATGGGCTGCCTAAACTTATGCACACCACTGTATGTATGTTAATCTGGAAGGCCCGCACAGAGGCGGCACGGCTCGGCGACTACGGGCG
>JAOPJJ010000008.1:281074-294851 GCA_027122795.1 Enchelyopus cimbrius
TAACCAATCGCTAACGTTTGGTCGTGACGTATTTCATGCGCCGGGGTCCTGCCGGAAACCACGTTACGTTTCTTCCTACTGCTTCCTGGTATTCGTTTGACTACAACTGAAACTGGCGCACGAACTGGTACGCCACTGTTCTCAGGCCGCGCCTCCTGTTCACCGATTGGACAGGCCGATTTGAGGGAAAAGAAATTGTTCGAACAGACATTACAGCCAGACCGTAAGTACTGAAGAGAAAAATTGAGCGGAAGTACGTAGGTGGGCGGTGCCAGGCTATACACCTTGGGGATTCATGATGACACATCCTGCTGCATTGACCTTTCATTATGTTCAAGGAATCAAAATGGACGCCTTTAACCTCTCACCTTGGACCCTGACACGGCTATGTCCAGTTCAGTGCTGATGGCCACGCTGGTGACCTCCTGGTCATGACCACAGAGCACCTGCACCGGCCGCGGAGAGACCCCGCTGGAGAACCCCGCCTGCCGCAGAGAGTTCAGACAGGAGACCTGGGCGTGAGTCACCATAGCTTTATGCAGTAGAGGGCGGGGGATCACGTTGGAGGGCTGAGGCGGTTTACCTGCTGGAGTACCTGCCACACGATACAAGAGGTGTCCCTGGAGCCGGAGATGAGGTAGATGCCACAAAGATCCAGCGCCAGGCACGTCACAACATCTTAACACAACACAGAGAGACACAGACACCAATAGTTACATTAAAGGGCCACACCAACTGTAGCTAGCTGATTCCACTGACTTGTAGTACAGTTGCCTCGCTCCTATTTATATGAGGGTAAAAAACCTGATTACTTTCCAAAGACTCTCAGCGTGTTCTGAATAGTACCTCATTCAAAACAAGTGCCAGGAACAACAAGACAAGGTTATTGTTTATCTACAAACACAGATAAAACACACAATACAGTGGGTTTGAATACAAACAATATTTTGTATACAAACTCACAAGGTTTTGGCTACGATACTCTACAAATGGATGTGGCAAACGGAAACGCTGACCAGGCAAACTCGTTTTCTGGACGTACAATGTTGAAATGAATGGAATTCGGCAACTCTTCTGAATCGGGGTAAAACAGGCAACAGCCAATTTACAGGCGGCGTATCCCATATATACTAACATTAGCAACCACACAACGGTTTCTATTAATGACAACAATGACAACAGCAACTGCTCCTACTACTGCTAGCAAGTAAAAGTATAGACAATCCATATGTTATATCAAGAAAGGGTTAGCCTTGAGAAAGGGTTAGTCTTGAGAAAGGGTTAGCCTTGAGAAAGGGTTAGCCTTGAGAAAGGGTTAGCCTCATTGGGTTCGGAACATGTACAGACTATAACTAAAGACAGAAGCTCACCAATATGGCGACAGATGCGTCCCAGCAGCTTGCCCTTGGCCAGCTGCGTGACGCGGAGGCTGCAGTCCCAGTGACCGCCGCTGAACAGCAGCCGGCCGTCGTTGGACACAACTAGCAACTTGGAGCTGATGTCCAGCCCGGGGGAGAAGGGACCACTCAGGAACTTCTGGGTTCTGCACAACAGAGAGATGAATGAGCAGGGAGAACACATGGGGCAGCTGCTGAGGCCTGGCAATCCCCCCAATAGGGGATTAACAGTGAAAACATGCGTGATGTTTTTCAGAGATGGACAGTCATAACAATGTTAATTAGTGAATTTGTAAATAAAAATAATTATTAATGAAATAAAAACGAAAAAGGTATTTACAATATAATTCACATTAAAAGACATCAACTGTAACTAAGAATATAACATAACATTCAATGTGTGTATTTTTTGTGCGCATCAACACTTCTGTCAGATTTATGCGACGCTCGCGTGAAACCGGTCTGGAAATGTAAACTAGACTCTGCGAGTACAAATCACACACTGCTAGCCGGATGAAAAGTACAGCTCTTCTAAATACAGGCTGGCTATAGTATACAGAGCAGTGGAGGACAAATACCACACGCTGTTGTGTTTGACATGAGCGCTTGAGCGATGTGGGGGGGGGGCGCTCACTTGGGGTTGGTCACGGTGGGGTCCTTGGTGAAGGTGAAGTAGTTGGCGATGTTCTTGTCGTAGGGCAGCCAGCTGTGTGTCCCCATCAGAGCATTAGCACTCACCGTCACCTGGCCAGGAACACAGAGCGTCAGGCCTATCGGACACAGCAGCATGGAGCTGGCTGCTGTCATGGACGTTTAATAAGATATAGGATTAAAGAGATGGAGAACTTTGATGGCTTATGAGTTGAACAGAGTTTATGAACAAGAAGCTTGATCAAGGAGTACGAGAGCCGCTCGCACATGATGCCAGCCACTACCGTTCTGAGGATCTCAACAATAGGTGTCTATATCCTCCTCACCCGCTGCCCAGATGAGGAGAAGGTTGTCTGAATGAGCTGTCCGAATGAGGTGAAGGTTCGTATAAGCGAGGGATGTCGAATCTCTCATAGAGGGACTCGACGTCCCTCTCCCACGTCAAGAGAGTACTTTAAGGTCATGTGGACCAGATGGTTATTCTATGGATTAGACAAATATCACACTACTAAGAAGGTCTCTTCCTTCACAGCTGAGGTTGTGTGGCGTCTGACCAGCCTTACCAGCACGTCTGAGCCCTGGATGCTGAAGGGCCGGGTCTGGTTCTTAGGAACGACAGCTTGGACCAGAGGGGTGCCGTCGCTCACCACCTGAACCACAAACACACACCGCACACACACGCACGCAGGGGCACCCGCAGAATGACGCGCCGACAAAAAGCTTTTTGATTGACGTAGCATTTTTGAATACAGCTTACCAAGGGATCGACGGTGAACATACCTCCATGAAGGGCCGCAGTTTGTCAAGCTGCTGGAAGAGGTGGGGGGGCGATGGGTCCATGCGCGCCTGCCGTCTGGCGATGGACTCTTCTGTCATGCGAGGAGGATGAGGCTCCTGCTCACAGTAGAAACAGGCCCCACAGAGTCGCTCGTTGAAACTTGAAAAAGGCCTCAGGCCGAAACGTCGTTCAGTAAATAGTGTTCGGCATCTGAACTCAACCTGTCTCGATACACGTATCCCGTAACCAGCACCTCGAAAAAGAAGGTGTGCGTCGGATTTCTCGACATACAAGGCCCGCATTGTCAGTCACCCACATCACCCACATCACCCAAGTCCCAAAACACAGGCTGCTGCTTGACACTGAGCTAACCTAGGGTGACCAGACGCCCCGCTTTGACCGGGACAGTCCCGATCTTGAGTCTTGTGTCCCGAGTCCCGGCAAGACCAGTCCGGGACGCTATAGTGTCCCGGTTTTCACGATGCAATGACACTGCCCTGGCACAGCGCCAGCATGGTCTACATTATCTTAATATATCACAATAAAGTTCAAGTATACAGCCAGTTTTCGTGGTTGTTCTGTGTGTCTGCAAACATGCTGTCGGCTCCATGAGGCCCCCCCCACCTTGGATGTGTAGCCGCACTCCCCCCAGATTCGGGTGACCAGATTCGAAAAATCTGGTCACCCTAAGCTAACCTGTATGAGCGATGAACGTCAATCTGGATAAACACTCAACAGGAGAAACTAAGTATGTGACGCAGGTTTGAGCTGAGGATGCCCTTAGGTTTGCACGGAGCGTTCAAGGAGAACATCTAGCGCAGGACCCAGACCTTGAGGAGCTGACACGGCGTCTGGCCGAAGTGATTGATCATTCCTTCCAGGGCCTTGCGCTCCGTCTCGTTGGGAATAGCGTCCACGTCCACCGCCCCTGAGAGGTCAGAGGTCGGATCAGAGCCGTGGCTTTAGATACAACAATAAATGTGAAACATGGCCATCCACACACGCACACACACACACACAATCACTCACGCACATGTACACACACACACACACACAGTGGTGCAGACACGCACACACGCACACACACACAGGCGCGCGCACACACACACACACACACACACACAGTGGCGCAGACACGCACACACACACAATCACTCACTCACGCACACACACACAGGCGCGCGCACACACACACAAAAAGCGGACACACTGAGGGTTACTCAAACACTGATTGTCTCTGAGTTCCCTGGTTGTACTGTCGTGAATGCATTTGTGTTACCTTCATACGTATAGTGGAGGAACACATTGAGAGCCTTCTCCGCCTCCTCTCCTCTCTGCTTGTAGCCAAAGATCAGGTCTATCCACTCATGGAGGTGACTGGACACATGCTCACTCTCCTAGGAAAATATACACAGAAGATGAGGTAAGATACACTTTATTCAGCCCAGCAGAGAAATGTAGGTGTTCCAGCAGCCAGCATACACACAACACAACACAACACAACACAACACATGTATCCATACATATCCCATAGGGGTGTATATTATCCGATACGTATCGGTATTCGTTTTTAACCTGTAAGATACGACTACACCGATTTGTGAAGCCTTGTATCGATATAAACTTGACATGAACCGGTCATTGTTCGGATTTAAAAATAAGGAATCGGTTCGTATCGCAAATGTTTCTGACTTGATAGCCTCTCGTTGTTCCGAAATGCTCAACGCCGTGGCCTGGTGCATCTCCATTTTGATTGGAGAACAATGACAGCCTGTCATTGGTCAGAGATAGCCAATGACACGACGGCTATTTAAGACGTGCAGAATGTTTTCATTTATTGAACTGCATGGAATTGCATCGGATCGCTTTGAATCGATTTGTACCGAATAACTTGTTATCAACATGTACCTTGTCTTGAATCGTATCGAGACCGTGTATCTAAATACGAATCGTACCGTCTTTCATGTGAGAGATTCACACCTCTAATATCCCACCTATATTAAACATGAGCCTAGGAGTGAACAAGTGGAACGGATGGTCCACATCCCCAGTGTTAAACATATGCTGAACTGGCAGCACTTTTTTCCACCATGCACTTAGGAGTCACAGTGAAGCGCTTGAGTCAAACACGTCCAGTATGAGCGTCTCACCAGTGCTTTCCTGTGCTTCCTGATGAAGTCCTCTCTGGATGTGGCCCAGCGAGGGAGCAGCACGTTGTTCACCGAGTCCTGGGAGAGCTGCAGACAGCCCAGGTCGAAGTCTGCCCCGCAGAGGAGAGAGGTCAACAATGTGTCATAGGGATGACACGCAATTCCACAAGTAGTAGCTTTAATAGTAGCTTGACAAAAGTAAATCTCCCTCCAAAAATCTCTCTCCTTACCGTTCATGTTCTCTATGAACTCTGGGAAGTAGAAGAACTCTGGGATGAGCTCTTTGACGTCTGCCGGGCTCTCCATGCGCGCCTGCCAAGCCGCCGCCACCGAGTGGAACTGCCGGTCGGCACAGTCAAACCTAGCGTCAGAGGGACGGACAGACACACAGACAGACAGACACACAGACACGCAGACAGACAGACACACAGACACACAGACACACAGACACACAGACACAGACAGACAGACACACAGACACACAGACACACCAGACACACAGACAGACAGACACACAGGCACACAGACACGCAGACACACAGACAGACAGACACACAGGCACACAGACACACAGACACACCAGACACACCAGACACACAGACACGCAGACACGCAGACAGACACACAGGACACACAGGCACACAGACACACAGACAGACACACAGGCACGCAGGAACACAGACACACAGACACACACAGACACACAGACATACAGACACACATCAGACATGAGATGGACACCTGGAAGACCGTAACAAAACCTATGGAATTACATTTGTGAGTTAAATGTCAAACAAAAATAGGAATTTGAGAGAATATATAATGCACTATTTTCTTTATGGTTCCCTCTGCGGATCTCACTTTTTGCTGGCGCTCCCTGACTTTTTGCTTGCGATTTTGGCACAAACCTCTCAGGTGGGCGGGCCTTTTCAGCAGAGCGACCCATTGGCCAATTATTTTTGTTATGTTCTCTCAAATTTCTCTTTGTGTTTGACATTGAACACGTTTTGTTTGCTACTTTTGGCCCCAATCTAATCCCATACGGACGCCCTGCGGTCGGACCTGCCGCTCTGCAGCTGCACGTGCAGCGTGGTGAACGGCTCCATGCGGATCATGTAGTGCATGACCCCGGCCGGGTTGGAGTAGTGGGTGCCGTAGTGGAACTTCTCCATGGTTCCTGTGGGGTCTTCAAAGCTGTCATACCTGGTGATTCCAATCAAATAGGGAAGATGTCCAGGACATGAGAATATTGATACAGAGCCAATAGGGTTAGTTGTGATGATATGTTTTAAGATGCTATTTATTATGACGGTATTTTGAGTAGCACTTACTTCTCTTTGACATTTTGGGCGTGGCGAGGGTTCACCACGCCGATGGGTTTGGAAAGATCCCTGAACACAGCCGGGTTCTCCAGATCCAGAACCTCAGAGGTGTAGTCCGAGAGAACCCAGGGGAACTGCACACGCACACGCACACGCACACGCACACGCACACGCACACGCACACGCACACACACACACACACACACACACACACACACACACACACAGGGGTGGATTAAGCTGGTCATGGGCCCCTAGGCTACTGTTTATTTGGGGCCCCACATTATTAATCATGCTTTATCATTACGAAAAAAATGCCCCTGCACACTTGGGGCCCCCAGGCTGCAGCCTAGGCCAGCCTGTGCATGAATCCGCCCTGCACACACATCAGAAAGGCTAGCCATTGTCTCAGAGGGGTTCTACATGCAGTATAAACGTGCGTACATGTGGGCCATCTGTGGTTACTTACCACTGGGTACTGCGACAGATCGTTGTATGTGCGCCCAGAGATGGTGTTCAGCTGCATCAGATAGTCAAAGTTGGAAATCTCCCTCTGCACCCATTTCTATTGAACAACAAAACAAACGATACAGTCTCACAACGAGGTATTGGATTCTGCTGGATATTCATAATGAGACATGTGTATGAACACCCATTTCTATTTAAAGAAAGAAAGGAATTGACATAAGACTGGGGGGCTGGTGAAGTGAGAAGAGTGTTCCACCTCCAGCCAAAACGGTTCTGTGTTGGACTGCCACGTGGGCAGCGAACCGGTTCCATCCTTGGTGCTGTGCTTTACCCCTACTTGCTTCTTAAGCCTCAATATTGTTTGCTGTACGACTAAATAATAACAGACCGGTCTCAAACCAGTCTACTATGGGAATAAATCCCTGATCTCTGAGGTGGGCCAATGACCTGCGTGAGACTGGACGCCTTCAGCAGCTCCTGGGGGGATCGAGAGCCAAAGTAGAAGAGATTTGGTGGTCTGAGTCCAAGGATTCTGGAGTAGAACTTGTTCCGCACCTTTGGGAGGGGAGAGTGGAAGAGGAAGACAAAAGATCTCTCGAAGGTCAGCCTCATTATTCAACTACTACTGGGAGGTCCTTTAACGGGGAGCTGTGGGGAGGAACATTCCCGCACCTTCTTCCTGAAGTTGATGAAGTAGTGTGCCTGGTCTATGAAGAAGAACTCCAGGGCGGAGCGTCTGAGGTTGTAGCGTCTCAAATGGACCTCCCTCAGCTGGGACAGCTGCCTTCGGAAGTCAAAGCCGATCCCTAAGAAAAGAGGAGGAGGAGGAGGAGGAGGAGGAGACCCAAAAGCCTTACAACTCATTCCTGCCGTCGCGTCATTTCTCTTGGTAATCCCAGGATATTGCCTCACCGTCTTCCGTCTCCTCCTTCTCGCTGCTGCCATCGTAGAAGTAGAGATGGTGCGTGGTGACCTCCAGACGACCCGGGACCACTGCTGTGATGGTGATGAGCTCACACTCCTCCGACAGGACCAGCTTCTCCTTTTCACTCTCCTCCTCTCCCCTGAATTAAAATGTTGGTAAAGATCAACGGTAACACTTAATAATAAGGTGCCATAATTAATAGAAAATTAGTCATTACCTACGTTTTGTTTAATATTTGTTAATTGTTACTAAAATGTCTATTTGGCACAAGTGAATCGTTTTTTCATCATTCATTAAATATGAGTTGTTTGCATTTCAGTTGGGTACCCCTTTAGCGTATTTTTTCAACGTGCAGGGTAGAACTCCCACAATGTCCGCTATTTGACGCCATGACACCCGTCCGTTCCCTGCTGCGCTCAAAGCCCAAACGATTCACTCGTGCCAAATAGATATCTTAGTAACAATTAACATTACATGCATGACCCTTTGACCCGCGCAGCGACATGCCACACAAACGCTGCGTCAATCAAACGAGATCAGGCGAGCTCACTTGTTGTCCCAGAAGATGACGTCCTCCTCCCCCAACTGGTCGTCCTCCATGTCGCTCACTTTGGCCTCCTTGGCAACAGCGAGGGTCAGCAGGGCAGAGCCATGAGGGGAGTCGGCACCTAGCGTTTGATCAAAACAACGCCGTCAATATCAAGCCCGCCCCGTCTGCGTGCACCACGCTCCCTCCTGAGAACATACCCATGTTGTCCCTCAAGGCGCTGGCTTCACTGTGCGTGTCATGGTTGTAGTTGGGCACCAGTTTGAGACGCATTTTGGAGTACGTCTCTGCGCTTGAGAGTTTCCATTTCACCTCTGGCTGAACCCTGCAGGCGGACGTAGAGGGGGTGGGAGTAGTTATACAGCAGGGTGGTCTCGCTAAACATAGCGCGTTCCACATCGCATCGCCGGACGGAGACAGAAGTGGCATACAGTGGTGTTCTGGGGATCTACGCACGGTCATTTTCTGGTGCACTAATGGCGATAATGGCGATGCAGCTATACAGCGAGATGCTTATCTCCAGGAGTACAAAGCAACACAGGGGTCCAGCTTATTATTTACATTTGACAGGCTTCGTACAATCTCAGCACGAGATGCGTCTAGATAAGGAATTGACTGTAACCACCCCAGGCAAATTGTTGCCTAAAGATAAGAACAGAGGGGTGGGGTGGGGGTGGGGGGGTGGGGGGTGTAGCTTCCCATACTTGTAGGCCCAGGCTCCTCTCTCGCTGGTCAGGAGCCTACGCTGACACTTCCAGTGGCGCCACGCCACCCCCTGCTGGCCGGAACTGTACTTCTGTTGGCTGAGGTACCTGCTGGTCTCAGAGCGCACTCTTTTCCAGTAAGGGTGGACCACTGCTTCCTGTTGATCACACACGCACACACACACACACACACGCACGCACACACACACACACACACACACACAAACACACACACACACACAAACACACACACACAATGAATCTCATTACAGGTTCACACACCCAAGCTTTTGTTGTCATAAAGCTCAGAAGTTTCCGTGACCTGGAACTTGTTCTTGCTGTCGGATTTCTCCTCATCTCGTTTGAACGCCGTGCTCATCAGGTCGTCAAAGCAGGAATTCCAGAAGTTGGACATGATGTCATGGCTCCTCCCGAATGTGTCTTGCTCATACTGCTCCATGACCTGCTGGACCTGTTCACACATTGATTGAAATACAAAAAACCCAACGTTCAACAGAGGAGACTCAAAACGTTGAAGCAGTGGTGCCACCAAAACGATGCCATAGACGTGCTGGAACACGAGCCGCAAAGCAGCCGCTCTCCGCCCCGCGACCCGCGTTTTGGGTGGAAACATGAATCATGGCTTTAATCCAACAAGACTGGTCGGATGCAATACATTTAACGCAAACATCAGTGTCGTTGCGCTCCACCTGCCAGGCCACGACCCACTGAACACCAAGTTGTGATGACAGGAACACAGTGTGTGCTGGCACGAGGCGGACCCAACAGCTAAACTAAACATAACAGACTTCACCTGGAGCCCACAGTTCATCTTCCTCCCAGACCATAATAATAGCAGAGCAGGGAGACAGAGAGCCCGTCTGGAAAACGTAGCAATATCTTCCAACAACGTGCAGTATTCATTTTGTTTGAATGACATGGACCTACTGTTTTATATACACAGATACATGAAGGCATTCACATCAGTGTAAGCTGACAGGACAGCTTGTGAGTTGTGAGCGTGTGCTAATAGGACAGCGGTGCTGTAGCTGTTCTGGGCCCAGGTTCCCGAGCGCATCGTAGGCCTACGTGGTTCGTAAAGTTTGTCGTCGCTCGTACGTCTGACGCTCGTACGACGAACTTTACGAACCGAGTAGGCTAATGATGCGCTCGGGAACATGTGCTGTGTTCCGATATCCATACTTCCATGAGTACACTTTCACGTAGTACACTATCCGCACTCACTGGGTGCACAGACTTTCAGAAATGAGTGCTGTTCCGAATCGAATACTCTATGTTGTACTTGCCGGAAATAACTATTATTATAACGACTTATTATAATGCGTCATTTCGGTAGCCGTTTTTGTTTTTTCGAACTGAGCGCTGCTCAGCCTGACCCCGCCTCTTCCGCTAATTCGCTAAGATGGCTGCCGTTGAGTGCGAAAAGTGTCCCCCGATCCACACTCAGCGTTTGGCTCGGTTTGAGGGCACCGTCCGGGTCCTTTAGGTACACTTCTGTTCGCCGCAATGGCAATCGGAACCCCCTACGTTCTCAAGATAGGTACGGGAAGTACGGGAAGCACGGGAATTGTAACACAGGGTTGGGCGCGGGCCTGTACCTGCTGCTGATAGAAGCACTCCCACTCGGCTGTGTGGCAGTAGGCCTGCAGGTCCTGGGTGAAGGTGGTGCTGCCGTTGGTGGAGGGGAGGTTGGGCAGCAGGCGCTGCAGGTTGACGGGGTCGGCGTGCTGCTCCAGGAGAGTGTGCACGATGGGCACCAGCTGGGAGAAGGTCTCAGAGTTTTTGTTGTTGTTGCTGCCATCTTTTGCATCCGCCGGCCACAGAGGGGCGCCCAAGTGGCCGAGCAGGAAGCAGACCTCCTCCCAGCTGAGGCAGGGCACGGTCTGCAGCAGGCTGTGCAGCTTCACACAGGCCATCACGAACACCTGCAGGTGTATACACACGCACACAGCAGTGATAAAGGAGTCCTCCTCATCCACTGTCATGTTTTACTTGTTTCCGTTTTATCAGATATAAATTAAAACATTTCCAGCTGTGATTAAAGTGTATACAGCCGTGCCAAGTATTTCAATTATAGAACAACCTGCTATAACTCAATGTTTATTCTTCAAAATGGGCTGCCAGCCCTGCTCTTCTCCGGAAATATTTTGAATTCTAATGAAGGTCAGGTTTCAGGGTTTGTTTATGTTAAACTTGACATTGAGATCACAGGTGGCTTATGGGTAAATTGATGTGCGGGGCATGGGAGTGAAACTCAATGCGTTATATATTTGTGATAAATGGATCCCTCTTATCTAGCTACTTCCATACCACCCCTCCCTTGGAGGAATGCCAGCAATGTAAATAACCATATGAGATATTAACATTTCATCCCTTATCTGATAGCAGAAGTCATACTAATAATAGTACTTCATGCAGTACTGTGTGCACGTGTGTGACTGTACACCGCGCACATACCTGCGGGTGTTGCTGCTGGATGTACCCGATGATGATCCGCATGCCGATGTGAGCCATCTCTCTGAGCTCCGCGCTGCCGCTCTGGCTGCTGTGCCAAGCCTTCAACCTGTCCAGCAGGTTCACCACCCCCTCGAAGATCTGCCAGCAGCACCGCCCGTCAAACACAAAGCTCCACAAAGCCCTCCACACGCCCGCTTCACACACCCACTACACTGGTTTCTTAAAACAACACCCATGCCAACGATCCTAAATGAAGGGTGTCATGCTATGTCCCCATCACGTTCTCAAGCAGGGGTCACCACCGCGGCGCAGCGGGCAGCAGGGCGCCCCCCGCAGGCCTGTTCTAAAAATAGCACGTTATTTTCTAATCACACTTGCAATTGTATAGATGTGAAAAGGACAACATCTTAAAAAGTAAAGGTTTAAAAATATTTGTATAATACATGTATTATACAAGTATAGATAAGAAAAAAAAGTTTTTTTTCTATAAAATGTAGATCATCTGAAATTGTAAACAATTGCTAAGATTAATAGAAATAAAGTGTTGAATATTGATATAATCACCTTTTTTAAGTCATTGTTGATAATTATAGCGAGGAATAATTAGCATGATCAGTGTCTTCACATAGATAACTAAAGGTGAACTGAGCAAATGTGATATTTCAGCAGAGCGTATCAAACTGGGTGCCCTTCGTATCACTCAGTAACCATGAAGCAGCCCTCAGGTTCAAAAAGGCGGGTGACCCCTGCTCTAAAATGAGGCTCACCCTGCACAAAATGTATTTGTGATGCCTTGGATGCCCGTTGCATCAGAACACATCACGAGGACTACAAGAACCTGCGCGGTTAAATAAAGAAACGTTTGGTTCTTGTTTGGTAAACGCTCACCTTCTCGCTCCACAGCGCGTGGTTATCCGTTCCCTCGGCAAACAGGAAGTCCTGCAGCAGCCGGAGCAGACGCACCAAGCTGGGGCAGAAGGGCAGAGAGACCCCCTGGGACCCCCTCAGGTCCGACAGAGAGGACTCCAGCATCATCTCCAACAGGCTGAAGCGCACACAAGAAACACCAGGATGTTGACTATGAGTCTGGCAGAACCCATTCAGAACCTAATTTCAGCGCAAAATATATAAATATATAAATTAAAAAAATTCTCATAGAAGGCTATCTGTTGTTGTTAAAGGAGACCTCCTGTGGGAAGTGGTTCTGGGATATGTTTGGTATGATAACGAATTCGAACGTTAGAATCGATTGACCAACACAGAGCAAGCGTGCGCACACTACCCCGGTTCCCTTGTTCAGGTGTACAGCTGAGCTCGCGCTTGCTCGGTGTTCTCAATCGACTCTCCAGCCTCAAAGAGGACATGACGTCGACGGGTGAACTACCGAAGGTATTGTGTGTAAAATATGCTTTTTAATAAACTACCTGTACAATTACAACGTTGTCAATGCCTCATTTTATATGTTAAGACCCTCATTATACGACCAAGGAAGTGTCAGGCTACTTCTAGCCTCGTAAGTGGTTTAAAAAAGCGATTTCTTTTTGACATCAACCGATGCCCCCATGACTCAAACGTATAGCATTTGGGTAGAATCGGATAAAAACGTAGCTTTGCGTCGCATAGGATTTATTTAGCTCTACACCAAACGTTCAAACTCGTTATCATACTTAACATATTCCAGAACCATTTTACACCGGAGGTCTCCTTTAACCTCACTACAATCAGAATGTTGAATGTTGTGATTGTCAAACATTGTCATGTTTGTCACCATATTGAACAACAAGGTTTACATTTTTTATTTTAGTGAGGCAACCAAGGTACCTCGTGCTTCTTTCAATATACATCAAATCATTGACATGTGACAGCCTGGTCTCCATGAGAAATACGCAGGCCCCAGGTTAGCCGTAAGGACGCTGAATCCCTGACCTGCGCTTGATGTCGTCGGGCGGGCGGACCAGCTGGCAGGAGGAGCCCAGCTTGGTGAGCACCGAGAAGACCTGCCCCCTCTCCCTCCAGACCACGTCCTCCACGGCCTCCGCCGCGCTGCCCGTCCACAGCACCCAGAACACCACGTTGGTCAGCAGGTTGCACAGCTCCTCCTCTGGGCTCTGCTGTGAGTCAAGAGCAACACGGCAGCTGAAACGCTAAGGAAGTTATGCTGCTTTATTTGTCACACACACACACACAAGGAGCAGTGAAATTTGACCCATCGCCTGAACGCCACAACACACACACATGTTTCCATCTGACCAGTCCCATTTCCATGCATGCATAGGACTTGCATGCCCACACACACACACACACACACACACACACACACACACACACACACACACACACACACACACACACACACA
>JAOPJJ010000008.1:294951-312935 GCA_027122795.1 Enchelyopus cimbrius
CACACACACACACACACACACACACACACACACACACACACACACACACACACACACACACACACACACACACTGCGCAGGGAGGAGCGGGCAGCAGCGGGCAGCAGCGGGCAGCAGCGGGCAGCAGCGGTGCCGCGCCCGGGAAGCAGTTGGGGGTTAGGTGCCTTGTTCAAGGGCACTTCAGCCGTGGATGTTGGGAGGGGGGGAAAGCACTGTTCAGTCATTTTTTCACCCTCTGGTCCTGGGAACCGAACCTGCAACCCACCGAGCACAAGCCCGGCTTTCTGGCCATAAGACCACAGCTGCCCCATAGAAGCACTGCAGAGACTGCAGAGGATTTGGAGAGAGGAAGCCAACCAAACAAACACAAAGAGACCTGGACAGCAGCTCACAGGGGGCTGCTGACTGCTGTGTGTTTGCTCCTATTGGATTGAATTGGATGAATTATGGACATTGGAAGATACTTGAATGATCATGTTGGACTGGTGTTATGTTGTGTATATGTATAGATGTATGTAAACCAAATCATGGCGGTTAATTGATTACAGGTTGGTTCAGACCAATCAATAACCAGGGGCCACCATAAAAGGTGTGTCCTTTCACTGTTTGGGTGTGAAACTTGAAAAAGGCCTCAGGCCGAAACGATGTTCAATAAAAGACTATTGGGCATCTGAACAAGAGTGTGCGGTTCCGCGGTCTTTATTCCTATTGGATTGCCATTGGAGTGGAACAGGAAATAGCTCTAAAACAACCAGGCGTCTACCGGGAGCCTACCTGGGGATTGGAGGTGTTGGAGATGGAGTCTGCTGTGGGGAGGTCTGTTCCACAGCTGCTGTCATCCAGAACGTTGGACAGACTGGAACTCTTCCTGGTCCTCATGGGGGGGAAGGCCTTGCTGTGGTCCAGCGGAGAGGGCGTGTTGGCTTGACTGCCTCCGGGGGTGTGGGTCCCGCTGCTCGCTTCGCCCATGCCCCCTAAATCGATCTCAAAGGGGGAGGCACCGAAGGGGGAGAGGGGTTGGTAGAGACCCTCCTCGCTGGGCCGCAGGGAAGGGATGTCCACGGCGTCGGACAAAGACGACACGTGGCTGCGGTCCAGCGCGGCGCCGTAGCTCTTCAGCTGTCCGTCGCTGCCCTCGCTGCCCTCGCTGCCGCCGTCGCCGTCCTCGCCTCCGTTCAGCAGCGCCAGGGACAGGGCGGAGAAGGACGTCTCCGAGACGTCCTCCTCCACGTACTCCTCGCCCCCCTGCTCCGCGCAGGTGGGGTAGTTCGCCTGGACGTCCTCGATGACCAGGCACTGGTCCCTGCGCAGCGGGGGGCGGGACTCGGGGGCGTCCAGGGACCCGTGCGTGCCTGAGCCCAGCAGGCTGGCGGCGTGGGTCTGGTAGGACTCCTTGACGTACAGCTTGGTGAGCACGTCCTGCCAGCCCAGCTGCTTGGCCAGCTGCCTGCTGTAGTCTGCGTTGGAGTGGATGAGGTGGAAGAGCTGCGGCGAGACGCAGGAAGAGAAGGACAGCCATGTGTCATTCACTGTTTGAAATGATTCACCTCGGTGACACCAGCGTGCTGGAGTAAACTCCTAGTTTATTAAAGACATGACAACTGCATATCTCTGGATAGATATGAACATAGGATGAAATGAACACCAACCAGCACTAACCACTCACAAACACCAACGTGCTGGTAAGTGAGTCAACAGGTCACATCCCATAATATTTCAATATGTCACATCATTTGAGGCCTGTATCCTTGGTAGGTAGGTAGGGAGGGAGGGAGGTAAGTAAGTAAGTAGGTAGGTAAATAAGTAAGTACGTAAGTAAGAAGGTAATAAGTAAGTAAGTATCATCCCTAAGCATCCCTAAGCACTCGCACAATGGGGAATAAAGTAATAATACAATAATACAATATCAATATAATATATGTCTTACTTGGAAAAGCTTCTCGAAACAGAAGCTGCATATTATCGGTTAAAAGGCTGCAGAGACACGGTTATGGACAATGTTGTGGGTTTAACTGGTGATTGAAAATGTACTTGTGTGTAAATTGTGTTGGACGGCGTAATGTCAGCTCAGGTACGGTGACATACTACACCCTGTGTTACTCAAGGTGTACCGTTACACGTCAGGGGGAGCAGCGGATCAAGGACAGGCGGAGGAGGACCCGTAGCCTGGACTGACCTTGCGACAGACGTCCAGTCGAACCGTGAGCTCAGCCCTTTGGGAAAGGTAGACCACAGCCAGCAGGTCTCTGAAGTTGGGACTGGTGTCTGTAGGGGAACCAACCAAGACGAGACACAATTTCATCATTGAGTTGGCAGCACTCCTACCGTGTATTTAGCGTCTTTGAGAACATCTCCCTTTTACAGCACAAAGACATCCTCCATTTGGTTTCATTGGTCGCTAGCTTTCCAACTTACAAAGGATTTATTTTCCCAATTACCTGTAGCCAGGACCTGCTTGTAGAGAAAGCGCACGGTGGTCATGGTTACAGGGATGTCTCCTAGGTGGCAGACCAGGCCGCGATAGCCAAAGTCTCTCAGTTTTAGCCGCTGCTTTAAGCGGTCGTTTATTCGCTCACTTTTGAGTATATTGTGTAGAACCTAAAATGGAAAAAACCACCAAACACACAAACAAGAGAATGAATTGTTGGTGACACTTGATTTTCTATGTCTGTAAACTATAATTTGTTTGCGTATCAAAAACTAAATAACATTTCATATATACATACATTTCGTTAGCCTCATAGCATAATCGCCTAAGTCATATTTCAACGTTTTTGGGAAACAAGAAAAAACTCAGTTTTTACAGAACACATTTAGTATTTTTTATTGATATATTGTAACAGCCAAAAAATTACTTAGGCAATTATACTATGAGGCTAACGATTTGTAACAATATGATCATTCTATTTTGTACATATAAATCACTGAATTATACTTCGTCACATCCACAAAGCTAGCCGGAGTTAGAGGAGAGGGCCGCACCTTGAACACCCTCTCTCTGACCGCGTCCCCGAAGGCAGGGTTGAGCAGCAGACAGTACAGTTGTTCGATGCCCCACTCCAGCAGCGCCGTCTGCATCTGCTCCTGGGGAGAGCTGCCCCGGATCAGCTCGTACAGCATATCCAGCGCACTGACCACCTGGAGCCCAACACAAGCCCACCGTCAGCACCAAAGACAGAGGAAAGGACGACACAGTCCGCATCTCCGGCTGGCCTGCCAGGGAGAAATTGTGCTCTCATAGGAATCAGTGGAATAACCGCAGGTAACGCTTTATTCCAAATCCGTGGTGGGACCACGGAATCACTGATATTTACGTAAAACATACACGGATTTCATACACGCTCAATACATTACAGCGAACGCCGACATTTCCGTGAAGGGTTAGGGTAAGTTAGGGTTAGGGTGAGGGTTAGTTAATGACACACACCAGTGTCATTCACTCGCATTGGAGCGAAATCCGTGTGTGTTTCACAGAAATTTCAGTGATTCCGTGGGCCCACCACGGATTTGGGGTTAAGCGTTACCTGTGGTTATTTCACGGATTCCTGTGAGACCAGGCTGGCAATACCCCAAATCCTCCTCAAAACCGCCTATCTTAGTTCATGGAATGTGGGCTGCGGTAACAACCCTCCCTATCGCTCCTTCATCTCTAGAGATAACAGAAGAGGAGCAAAGGGCCGGACAGAAGACGTAGCTGTCATGGGGCGGGGGGGTCAAAACAAATAGTTTGGGTCTGAAGTCAGCATGGTCTGATATGTGCAGCAGACACTCCCGCTAAATGTGCTGAGGAAACCACACAACATGGGGTTTAGGAAGCAGTGCTGTGAGGCCCACCTGCTGCTCCTCCCCTGCAGACAGCACGTAGGCCAGGAGGCTGTGCAGATCCTCGGGGGTGTGGGTCTTCAGGAGCTCGGTCAGCAGGGACATCATGGAGCTCTGGACGGCCAGCTTCTCATCCGACAAAGGACTCCCGTCCTTCCCCACACTGCTCAATGCATGCACACACTCTTAAAGGCAACGTCCGGTATTTGACACTTAAGCCTTATTTCCAGTTTGGTTATGATGGTCCAGATGTTCATTTCGCCAAAGGCTGTGTTTGGAGAAGTTTAGGTTCATTGCTAGCCCCACTGTAGAGGTCATGAGCACGAATCAACGGTCCTAAAGCAACATTAAACGTTTGTTTGCAAAGCTGTGAAACTCACCAAGTCTCACCAAGTCACCAAGTAAACTTCCGTTTGCCAGTTAGAAAGCCACAGCGTTACTACAAACAGGACGAAAACAATCTATTTTCCGGTTCCGGCCGGTGGCAGACTAATAGTGAAAACAACAAAATGACTCGTACAGCCTGCTGGAAAGCAAACTTTGCTCAGATTTTTTTTGTCTCTACACTGGGGCTTGCAAAAAACCTAAACTTCTCCAAACACAGCCTTTCGGCGAAATAACTGAACCGATCTATTTCATCATAAACAAACTGGAAATAAGGCTTCAAGCGTAGAATACCGGACTATGCCTTTAATATAATAGTGTAAATAATAAACTTATTTTTGTCCGACATGCATTTGATGTGTATAGATACTCTGGTAGTCTGATTGAATCTTTATGATTTTGTAATAAGTGTACCTGTAGTGTGTCCGGATAGTATCAAGAATGAACTGCACGCCGTACTTCCGCTGCATGCGTTGCTTGCCGTTCTTGATCACGGAGGACAGGTACTGCACATGGGCTTCATAAAAAAAAAAAAATATTACTTAGGGAACCGACATTTAATTGGCAACACAAAATAAAGCAGCATTGATGTGCTTGTAATCAGTCCCCCCATCCTGAACATACTCCAACTCTCTAGTGCTCTGAGAAATAAACAACATCTGGAAGGACGGTTTGTCACTGGATAACAAGGTGGTCTACCGTACCCAGACAGACGGATAAGTGGCTCCTGGACCAGATGTTGAAGTCAAAGAGCAGGTAGTGGTAAAGCTGGTGCAGCAGTGGGCTGTTGCCCTCGCTGAAGGCCTGCTCCAGCAGCAGTTGACACGCCAGCAGCACCTTCATGTCTATCAGATTCCCAGGGACCTGCAGAACACAACGGGGCACCCCAGGAAATAAGGAGACTTAACTAGGTACCGCAGTAAGAACATTGGTCAATCAATTGGTCAACATGAATTTAAATGTACTTTTTGTACGTATTACCGCTTAGTTACAGGGTTAGCTTATGAAGATGGAGGCTGTAGTTTTGCACCCTTATCTATAACTTTCTTGTCTATAACTTCCCTTATCTATAACTTATCTATACAGCAGAATTATGTTGGCAACAACTTGGAGAGAGTGACTAACTTTAACCCAATCCTTTAGATCTTTCCCCTCCCTGTCTGAAAGCGAGCCAACGCACTGCAGGATGATCACTTGTTCCACATGTGGCTGCACAGAAAGTGTGAGGCTGTGGTCGGATCAACCCTCCACGCTCTCCTTCAAAGCGGTACCTTGCCCAGCATGGCTCCTATGGTGCTGGGTCCGTGGCAGTGCAGCAGGCTCTCCTGGTTGACAGGATGGTGACGGATGAGATTCTTTACCATCAGCAGGAAGGCGGCAATGCTGTTTTTCTCTAGCCGGCTCTCTGTCACATACACAGAAAGAAGGGCGTCTGATAACGGTGTAACCTCCGCAACAGCATCTGAAAGGTCGTCACAAACTGGTACTCAAAAGGCCTATTTAAGATTAAAGATCCGTCTATCTTTCACATTTTACAATCTCTGTGTCTCTACATCTTTGTCTGTTTTATAGCCCTAAATTGCCGCGCTATTAGTCCAATAAGGTGATTATTGTGTCAAGCAGATTGTTTCATACAAATCAATTTACAGCTTATTCTATTACATCTCTTTTAAAGAGCAGGTCAAGTTAGACTCACCCAATAACTAACCCCCGGGATTTGAATAAAGCTATCTTCATGCTACTATACACTGAACAAACCATCATGAATAAAAGCCACAGCTTCAGGCAGACTGTGGAGACTGACCGGAGGACATGCTGAGAGGCAGCAGCATGGCCACGCGGCCCCTGGACGAGGTGAGCTCGGGCCCCAGCGGGTCAGACGTCTCCTGGGCCCCCGTGTCCTCCTGCTCCGCCTCGCACACCTGCTCCAGCAGGGGCAGCAGGGCGGCCATGCCCCCGACCACATTAACAACATCCTACATGGGAGGAAATGCACGTGCGCGCGTTACTTTCGTTTCAAATGTTCTAGCCGCAGCAGAAAATGTTGTGTAGACACTGCAGAATTCAGCCCGGTCTCACAGGAATCCGTGAAATATCCGCTGAACTCGCTGAACTCGCTGAACTCAAAATCCGTGGCGGGCCCACGGAATCACTGACATTTCCGTGAAACACACACGGATTTCGCTCCACTGCAAGTTCATGACACCCGTGTGTGTCATTAACTAACCCTTACCCTGAACCTGACCCTATATTGTATTGAGAGAAATCTACACTGAGTTGTTGAAACGGGGATCCGTGTGTGGGCCACGGAAATGTCAGTGATTTTGAGTTAAGCGTTACCTGTGGTTATTCCACGGATTCCTGTGAGATCACGTTGGCAGAATTATATTGTTCTTGTTATCATTAACTACAAATATTTCTGATAAATTAGCCCTGATGAAACAGCTGTTCACATGAAGCCACTTTCCTCTGGAGAAGAAGAACGCTTGGAAAAATGATAAGCAACAGCCTGATCTAAAGAGAGCCACCTTGATGTCCCAGTTCACCACCCTGTGGCCGGTCAGCCTGCCGTCGTAGCTGTGGTTGGGGGACAGGTCCAGACAGATCTGGCTCTTGAAGGCCTGAGGACAAAGGACAGAAGGGCAGCCGTGCTGTTTATGCTGGTACCAGCGGTGTGCGTGTGGCGCTGCAGCGCAGTATCCATGAACCAGTCTACCTGCGGGGTGTAGTAGAGCAGCAGCTTGCTGTTCAGCTCAGACGTTTCTCCGTCCTCTTTGAATAAGGGCACGTGGTTGGGCCCTGGGAGAACAACAACAGAATGTACATGAAAACCAACGTCCACCTTAACCATGACTGAATATTGTGTTTGTGTGTATATATATTATTAAGTTGATTCATTCATAATAAAAGTCCTCTCCCACTGGATAGTGATATTTGTGTTCTTTATACGACTGTACGTAAATAAGTAAAAATAAAAAAATAAAAAAAATAATAATACTACTACTAATAATAATACTAATACTAATACAAATAATAATAATAATAATAATACTAATACAAATAATACTACTACTACTACTACTACTAATAATAATAATAATACTAATACAAATAATACTAATAATAATAATACTAATACAAATAATAATAATAATAATACTAATACTACTACTAATAATAATAATACTAATAATACTACTACTACTACTAATAATAATAATAATAATAATAATAATAATACTAATACTAATAATACTAATACCAATAATACTAATACTAATACTAATAATTCCAAAAGGCATGGTGATTCAGGTGACCGGTGTGTTTATAGAGTCTACCAGGGCGCGTACCTGCGGTGTACAGCGCTTTAGTGTGGGCGGGCAGCAGCGCCTCGTGGCAGATGAAGGCGGTGCCCAGCAGGCCGTCCAGAGAGGTGGGGGTGCCCCACTCCGTGTCCTGCAGCCCCGCGGGGATGGTGTACACCGGGGAGTCCCGCGGAGACCCCCAGTGACCCCCGCCCCCCGCCATGGTGGCGGGGAAGGACTGGGAGCGGGTGAAGGCGGGGGCGGTGGCGGGGAAGCTGAAGTCGCTGGGGGGCTGGGAGGACGGTGTTGGCAGGGTGGGGGAGGTGGAGGTGGTGGTGGTGGTGGTCCGGTGCCCCGCGGAGCCAATGCAGCAGGAGGTGAAGGGCTGGAGGAGGAGGAAGAGGAGGAGGAAGAGGAGGACAGGGATAAGGGATTGGAGATTATGTGTGTGGGGCAGCAGTCGCTCAGGGGGCAGAGCGACTTGTTCAGTAACCGAAAGGTTGCCGGTTCGAACCCCCGGCTCCTCCTAGCGGAGTGTTGCGGTGTCCCTGAACAAGACGCCGACCTGTTCCTGACACGCTGGCTGTGGCCTTGCATGGTTTGACCTGCTCGTCTGTCGGTGGGTGGGCGAGTGTGTGTGTGAATGGGTGAATGTGAGGTATTTCATTGTAAAGTGCTTGAAGTACGTCATTGAAGAAAAGCGCTTTATACATACAGTCCATTTGGATAAATTGAAGAATTCAAGTAAAAAACTATGAAAACAGCATCAACAATAATGACCATAACAGCATGAGTTGGTTACCTCGTTGAAAGAGGGGAGCCGGAGCTGTGCGGTCTTGCGTAGTTCTCCATCGATGTACACGTTCACCAGGTTCTGGCCAAAAGGACGACGGCCGGGGAGGTGCACTATCGCCACCGAATGCTGTGGACGAAAAAGGCACAAGGTTCTGTGAGCTACACATCAAAACTAAACCACATGAACGCGCTCGCTAGACAACAGGGATACATGATGTCATATTTTGTGTATGGCCTTGGAGAAACGTTCACAGAATAATCAGTTCACAGAATAATAGAATAGAATACGTCCAAAAGGGATGAAGGCTATATCAAATATTGCATTGCAACTTTAAGAAAGGAAGACCAAGGATAACTTGAAGCTATGTTGATGAGTAAAAACCGCGTGTCCTTAAATGTTACATCCCTAAACACGCTATTTTAACCAAGCAGGACGAATAGAAGACTAAATGTGATCTGCTTTTAATCGCCCTGCTAAGCATTATGTCAAGTTTGTGAGAAAGAAGTGTCCATATAATGCCTGTGATGATGATACGGTGCGTTATTGTTCTCTGTACCCAGCAGGAGTCTGTGAGCGGGTTCTCTGGTAGCGGTACGGCCATGTAGTCCTTCTTTGTACAAACGGCCACCACCAGAATCCCTTCGGCAGTGAAGAAGGCCTCTAACCCCGTCCCGTTTGCTGTGAAGAAACTGAACAAGCACCAACATGTTCAATTGCAGTCAACTTACGAGGGTATCTCAAATCAACAAAGAAATCACAAACACGTGTTCTCATCCCTGCTTCCTGTTTCAGTGCGTTGGCGCTGTTGTACCTGTAAAGCTGTTTCCGGCGCGGCCCTTTCCCCATGTGGTGCTGATGCGTGATGTTCCCCGAGCAGGGCGCAGGCTGACCGGGTGCCGCGGTGGGATGCGGAGGGAAGTCCATGTTGAGGCGCAGCCAAGCATGGAAGGCGAAGCCGCTCCCCGGCCAGCGGAGGACGGAGGGCACCATGATGCCCGCCATAGTGGGGGTGAGGTCAAAGTACTGCAAGGCGTTGCTCCGGCCTTCCCGCGCCGCCATGGCCGACAGCACCCGGATGAGGCGGCTGCAGTACGGGTGTGTTTTCTTCTGCCCGTCCTCCCGCTCCGGGTCCGGGTCCCGGTCCTGGTCTCGCCGGAGCAGCCGCAGCAGACCCTTCAGCTCCTCCGGCCGCAGACACAGGGAGCCCAGGTCCTGCAGGAGCTCCAGCAGGGAGTCGGCACACTGCCTGTCCAGACGCTGCGGCTGGGACAGCACCTTCAGCAAAGAGCCCACCATGCCCGCCTCCACCGCCACCGTGCGGCAGGACAGCGGGCCCCCGCACACGGCCGCCAGCCACCGGGCCACCAGCAGCTGCAGCTCCCGCTGGGCGGAGAGGTCGGGCAGCCAGTGCAGGAGCAGGAGCAGGGGCTGGTCGTTGCTGATGCCCAGCAGATGGGCGTGGGCATGCTCGCCCTCCACCGCCTGGGAGAGCGCGGTCGAGAGAGGAAGAAGGTCACAGACAGGGAGGGTGTCATGAGGGCAGAAGGTGGGAGGCCAAACTAGAGATGACAGAGAGATGTCATAAGTCATGCTTATTGGAGGAGGTTAGACCAGGGGTGTCAAACTCTTTTTAGTTCTAGGGCCTCATACAGCCCAGTTTGATCTCAAGTGCGCCGGACCCCCTCATTGCCCCTCATTGACGGTTATATAGTGGCACTTACGTGACGTAAATGGCTTAAAAGGCTGAAAATACAACATCCTGTAGATTTGAAATGAAACGTGTTGTTGATTTGTTTGTGTGTTATAATAGTCTAACCATTTGTATTTCAACATGGGGGGGAATCTAAAAAATATTGTAAAATTATATTTATTTATTTTCACCGGGCCGGATTGGAACCTTTGGAGGGCCAGATGCGGCCCGCGGGCCGTATGTTTGACACCCCTGGGTTGGACGGTAGGTTGGAATTGTTTCCCTGTCCGTTCTCAACAGAAGAGCGTTCCATCAGTAGCGCTAATGAGGAGGCGTGTCCTATTCACCATGTCCATGAGCTCCTGCAACAACCTTTTGGTGGGGTGACCTTGACTCTTCAGCACATCAAACAGCTGGGAGTAGCCGATCCGTTCCTTGAACACCTCCTGAGAGTGGTTGGGGGGGGGGGGAGCAGGGAAGAGGAAATGAGACAGAAATAGGCTGCAAAAGAGCTGCTCTTTGGAAATGAACGCATGGCGCACGGCATACTTTCATTTTCAGTATTTCGCCGACAAAAAGCGTTCTCCAACATGTACGGCACACTGGCCTGACGTCAGCGTGTAGCAGAGAAGTGTGTGAGCACTTTAAGAGTGTGCAAATGAGCGTCACAGAGGACAAACTGCAGGGCGATGCCTCATGTTTGACAGGACACGGACACTTACCTTAGCAGATGGAGAGTTACTCATGATGGCTGTGAGGACCCTCAAGGCGTTGGCCGTGATCCGATCCGATCCCTTCTCCCACACCTGCTCAGAGAGTAGAAAAAACACGCTGTAGAGGACGACGTTTCCGTGGGAATGTAACAAGCTGTGACAACCTCAACCATTTAAAAGAAACCCTTACGATGAACAGGTGACACATACCAGATGGAGGCTATCACAGATCACAGATCAGAGATCAGAGATCAGAGAGTTTCTATTAGCTTGTGCAAAAGATTGCGTGCTGTTATGTAGACGTGTTTCTTTTCACAACATTAAAGGTTTCTGGGGCAAAGTAGACGCAGACTGAAAGAAAAGAGAGTCAGAGTAATAGCATAAGGTACAGAAAGAAAGGACAACGACAAACATCAGCCCAGCAGAAACACAACGTCATCATGAAAACACCACACAAAGCTACAAACTAGCAGGCCAGCCACCGAGAGAAACACCACCAAGAGGATCGACCGTGAGTCATGACAACACCCCCCTCATGCACTGACAACATGCTTTTCAGGGCCCATTACTGACAACAGGAAACTTTACTTCTGAATAGGGACTTTGATGTCAATCAACACTTGCGAATGCTAGATAGAGGATTGTTGATGAAAGTGTATCTCCAGGTATGTGAAAGCATCCCTCAGTAGTAGATACATACCTTATGAATGCAAGAATGTAAACAATGTAAAAGTCTGATTAATGCTTTATATTCACAGTTACTGTACTGTGTTTCATAGTTACTCTATGAAAATGTGTTCACACAAAGAAGCACAGAATCGTTTTGGTATATCAGATCTAATTCAAACTTTTCTGTAGTTAAATATCAATCTTTTATCTTATCTATTAGTATAACATATCTATCTATGACTGTCTATGATAGTCTTTTATATCTCGGGCCACGGACATGGTCCAATGAGAGCCTCTGCACGTGAAGCACAGCCACACAGTCGCAGTACGCCTCGCTGGTTTGCTGTGTGTTTGTGTGTGCACAAAGTGAGCATATGAAATCAGATTTCCTGTCTCCGGTTTCCTGTTGTAAGCCCTCTGAACAGTGAGAGACGGAAGGGGAGGGGGAGAAGGCCCAGTTTCCTGCTCACAGAGGCAGTACCGACACCATGGAGCAAGAGGGGAGCATTGGAGGCAGCAGGGCGCAGTACCTGGTCCACTTCAACCTCTGTAAGCAAATGTGTGGCGAGGTCAGACACGAGCTCACTGTCCGAGCTGCTGCTCTGATAGAGCTACAGGACACACACACACACGCACACGCACACAGGCACACACAAGAGTACAGCCACTTAGACAAATAGGTCACTTGAAGTCTGTGAGAGATTTAGAGCAGCCATTAAGTCCTAGTTAGTTAGTCTTATGCACATAAACTGTGTGACACTTCCACGGTTCCACTGACCCAGTGTCAGTGAGAGCTGCTTAATGATCGTGCCGGGCCGGTTATGGCATTTGTGCAGCCTATCGACGGCCCCCCTCCTTATTGATGGGACCGACACAATGGTCTGATAGCATGTGATGGTGGAAATCAGTATCAGGGGAGCGGGGCGGCATGGCGGACGTTTTATTCATTTCCCTTTTGGAAAATTTAAAATATTTATGCAAAGTTGAAGCAATCGGAAATGGCAAATAACTGCAATGAACCAGCCTGTTGATATTTTTGCGTCACACCGAGCCACTTTTTTTCGCGGTAGCATGAGTAGAATAGAGCAATTAAAGCAGAACACAATTTGACATTTCCATAACATTTTTAGCAAAGAAAATTGCTATTTTTCCGAATCAAAGGAGTCTCTGGGAAAGAAATCAAATAGCACTGCGCCTGTACGAGTGCGATGGTTGAATGGATTTCATACTATTAAACAACCTTGTCAAACTTGTAAAAACAAGCATAAAAGACATGGTCTGGCCTGCTTCATTTGTTTGTTGACATGGTCGACAATCCATGCCAAGAAAGCCAGGCATGTTCATCTTCTTGGGTTTGAGGAACGGAGGGCTGTGACAACGGTCCCAGCAGATCTAACAACCCGTTCAGATGCACAGCGGGTTGCACGTTTGCCGATGTCGCATGGGGGCCACTTCTTCCATTAGTGGAGACAGGCCGATTGTCCCCCCACCAGCAAAGGGGCTCCGATGAGCAGCTGCTCCTCCTGCAGGGAGCGGGTTCACCCCGTGTCTGGGCAACTCTTGTGTGAGCCGGAGCAGGATCCAGGAGACATGTTTGCTTTTTCAGAAGGCCACGGTTCCTCTTCTTGACAAATTCTTCAAATTGGTTTCTCTTCAGCCCCCGGGGCTCACTCTTCGTTTCGGAGCTAAACGGGCCTAAATTGGCGGCATGACGCGTGTTTTCCAACGAGCTCTATCCTTGCAAACTCTTTTCAGCGAAATTCTGAGTGACATGTCATCATGTCATTCCATTCCATCAAGCAACGCATTATAAGTTTCTGTAAAAGCAATGTTTGTCTCCTATAAGGCAATAACACAGTAATACAAATACAGGAGACAGCACAGAGACCGTGACCCATAAAGCATCGGAGGCTTTGTTTTCAAGGTATCTTTACGTTTTGTCTTTGCTTGTGTGTCGAACGCACAATTATAAAATAACCAGCCCATCAACTGAAACACAGACAAGCAGACAGGCAAACAGGGAGACAGACAGGCAGACAGACAGATCGATAGACAGGTAGGCAGGCAGACAGACGGACAGACTGGAACCACAAGCTGTACAAAAACGCATAGACACAATTGGATGGACAGGGTCTGACCTTGCTGTTCTGAACCAGCCTGAGAATGTGTTCGAAGCAGTTGTTGTTTAGAAAGACTGCCTGTAGCGCAGGCCTGTCAGAACACTGCAGGATCTTGGGCACAGCCGCTGCGGAAGACAACATATCATCACATGTCGATGAGACAGGAGTTATGAATAGCAAACATACAGTATGTCTGGCACCAAGGAAATAAGCCCCATCATCACTCATTCAGAGAGAGACTCGTTGAAGGGGGATATTTTGAATCAGCTCCTGACAAAAAATTCTCCATGCAACGCATGAGGCTCGGACTTCGTACTCAGCATGTGGCTCTGGAGCGCGATCAGGCTGTCCTCCCAGTTCAGGCGGTCTTCCTGGCCACTGGGCGGAAGGCGGTTCCAGTTGAGCAGCTGGAAGTATCCGTCCAGGATGGTTTTGATCTCCACCTGCCGCTCGGCCGGGCTGCTGGAGTGCAGGATGTGTACGGCGAGGGTCAGGCACTGCAGGGTCAGGCTGACCACCGCGGGGTCCTTGCGCTCCGCAGGGGAGCAGCACCACGCCCGCAGCAGGCAGAACAGAGCCTCCACCGAGTTTGGCGTGATAGCCAGCAGTCCGTTCCTCTGAAACACAGACGCGTCGCAGAACAGACGTCAACACAAACGGCTGCGTGCGTGTGGATGTTGAAGTGACTTGAGTGTGTTCCAAGTCACACCGATAAAAACCTGCCAGCACAAATTGAACAGAAGCATCTGCTTGTACAGGGAGGCTCACCTTTCCCCCGCTGAGGGCAGCCCCTAGGAGATGAACCAATCGGATGGTGAGGAACTCTGGAATGTTCTGGCTCTCCTGTAGGCTTTCTGTGGAGATGTAGGAGTAGTCAGGACTGGTAGTTACCGATGGAATAGTTCGCAAAAGCAATAGCACCTGCCTCCTTCAGGTATGAGTGTAATAAATCTGTCTATATGCAAGGTATAAAAGAAGAGGCAGGAACATTTCTCACTATGTTCAGTGCCGCGGTGGCAACCTTCAACAGACACACATTTGCCACGGGAAAGATTTCCCAGCTGGTTTGGCAAATAAAACAAGCTAATTAAATGGGCTGCTATAATTAGAACGCTTCATCAGGCGCGACCTGATCGGCTTCCGCACATATTTATTCAATGTGGGCTTGCGTCAGTTATTGAAAAAAGAAGAGTTGATTCGTAGGTGCAGCAGGAGCGGAGGGAAATCAAACGTTCAGCCCAGATGTCAACACAAAACCGCAGCGAGGCAGCGATGCCAACGCTTGGACCAAGGCTTCTGTGGTATGTGGGTCCTGACGGAGATAGGGGTGGAGTGGGGGAATGGAGGGAGTGGAGGGTTAGAGGGGTGGAGGAATGGAGGGAGTGGAGGGTTAGAGGGGTAGAGGAATGGAGGGAGTGGAGGCTAAGAGGGGTGGAGTGGGGGAATGGAGGAAGTGGAGGGTAAGAGGGGTGGAGGAATGGAGGGAGTGGAGGGTTAGAGGGGTGGAGTGGGGGAAGTGGAGGGTAAGAGGGGTAGAGGAATGGATGGGTTGAGCAACCGATGGAGTGAAGTGGTGGAGAAGTGAAGGGGTGGAGAGGCGGAGGGGCGGAGGCTGCAGGTCTGACCGTAGAACAGGGCGGGCAGCTCCTCGGGCAGCAGCAGGGGGTGGAACTTGTGCTTGTTCCTCTCCAGCAGACTCACCTCCTCCCTTCCAGAGAGAGGAAAGCAGAAGTCATTGCACTGCTTCTGACAGCACCTTGAGTCAATGAATGTTGGCTCACCCCAGCGGAGTGGAACAGAGTCTGTGTACCAATACGGCGTTGGGTTGTGTGTGCGGCGTTGTGCGTGTTGGTATGTGTGTATGCACGTGTGAATGAATAAGTGTGCCAAAGACGGTTTGTTATTTTCGGGTGTGTAGTGTGTCAGTGTGCCCCCCCGCCCCCCCCAACATTCCTCTCATGGAGGCGTTCCCCTGGGGGTCTTTACGGGCCACACACTCACCCGGCCAGGCCTCTCCTCCACGTCTGATAAGGATCGAAGAGGCTCTCGCAGAGCAGCAGCCCGTACTGCATCACCAGCTGCAGAGGTTCCCTCTCCCCCGCGCCCTTCTTCAGCTGACGGACGCACGCACACGAGCACAATGAGAGCAGATGCCGACCTCATGGCTCAGGAGCCGGCGGGACAAAGCATTCCAAAAGACAATGCACAGGAGGACAGTGCGCCCTGTACTAACGAGTTATATGACTTTCTAATTGTGTGTGTTTGTGTGTGTGTGGGTGTGTTTGTGTGTGAGGGTGTGGATCTGTGTGTGTGTGAATATGGGTGAATATGGGTGTGTGTGTGAATGAATGTGCGTGTGTTAGGATGCAGTCCCACACAAAAAATAGACACACTCTGTTGGCGTCAGACTGTATATCATGGTGACTGTATGGTTTGTTCCAACGTGCAGTAAATGATCTGTAAGGCATGATACCAGGATGGTGCGGGATTCAGGCCATGTTATAAATCACACAGGAAGACAACCTATCTGCCCTGTGTTTACACTTGTGGTCAGTGTTTATTCTGTCGGCCGTTACCTGGTTTGAACAGTAATTCAAAAGCTTGATGGTTTCAAAAACAAAGCCAGGTGTTTTCTCAGCATCGAGGTTTTCCATATTCCTGTAGAGAAAGTGCAGAGGATTGCGTGGGAAACACCGGATGGTGAGAAGCTGCAGAAAACAGAACAATATCCTCGTTGTTGTTGATGTTGATGATGATGATGATGATCACCCCTAGCAATACCTGCAGACGATGATGAAGAACTTGAGGAGCAGCAGCGGGTGGGGGACGCTGCTGTCCTGCTCCACTCCGGAGAGGTGCAGGGCACTGTGCCACAGCTGGGTGCTGAGCAATACCAGCACCTCTCTGGGGAGCAAGGGCACCTCTGAACTGCACTCCTCCAGCCTGGGACAGGGGGGACGGAAGGGAAGGGTAGGGGAAGGGTTTCTGCATTTCAGTCAAATTTTTACATTTTGTATTTGTTGGTTTATTTGATAGGGACCATGCATATTAATGAACATTGTATAAAAAACGCCATGTAAATATGCCAGAATTAGTAAACATTAACTACTTTTCATCTGCAGTCCCTAGGCAGGTGACAAAACATACAAATGACAAAACTCCACAACTCCAGATAGTCAGGCTTCATCTGACAGATAATGTTCACTGGCAATGCGTTTGAGATACGAGGTGGGAGGTGACTGAGTGTACATGTGTTGGATTATATTAACCCCACTCACCTCCAGGGCTCCTGGGACTGCACATCTGTAAGCCTCTCGAAGGACGCAACAAACGCCACCATCCACTGTTGTAGAGAGTCAATATCTTTCTGCAGGACCACCCAGAGAGATTTGAGATTCGTGAGTTTGAGGAAAGCTAGTAATGGCATGTGTTGGTTTGGAGTAAGGGGGAAGGATCCAGTTAAGTGACTTAGCACACTAGTTTTCTAAAGAAACGTTGGCATGATCTGCCCTTACCTAAGCACAGTTCAAACTCAATTGGCTCTACTGCGTAATCTTTCATGTAAAATGTTACACGGTAGGAACAAATAATTCAACTTTAAAATCAGACCCTTGTCTGTAAAGAGAATCAATGTTAGTTCAATTTTTTGGTGAAGACTTCACCACAATGATCAGTGTCAGAATTGCACCATAGCAGCATATCCTGCTTCTGTCCTCCAACAGAAGCACTATATGTACACATTTCATGAACTAGTGAAACCAATACAATGTTACCCAAACATGATGTGTGAATGACTGAGCTAAAGGCAAAGTATTTTAAAATTGAAAAAGGAAACATCCAAATATGTTTCTGGAGGCTGTGAAATACTGCCCAGTTAAAGGTTGCGGGTTGACTTTTGTCAATTCAGATTAAAAGATTTGTTTTGACATTTGCAATGACATTTGATTTGAGAGCCCGTAAGTGTGATCATGAAAACAACATGTATATATTAGTACCTCACTTCCCAAAAGCTACACAGCAACTTCTTTGCAACTGGGCAGTGCATATATGTTGCAGTCCAACACTGCAACAGTGCATCACAGACAGCAACTGAAATGCAGAACTCAGAAGCAGCTGTAACCACGATTGAACCAGGCAACCCTAATATCCAGACACACTGACGTTTTCTAGAGGAAGAGTATAGCACTATTTGAGAAGCATGTGTCCTCCTTAAGTGTACATTACTAGCTGCTGTTCACTCAGAGGCAAGTCCGTGTTTCATAGTTGAAGCAGAGCACAAGGTCAGGTTCATTAGAACCAGGTCACTGATGAGCGCTACGTACAAGCTCAGCCCAACTCATTAGCTACAGTGTTTCCTGCACCCAGAGCTAAGCATCTGACACACGCGTCAGACCCGGAAATGCAAAGTCCCTTAAACCGACGCCTGTTCCATATACTTTAAGCCCCCCCCCCCCCCCCCCCCCCCCCCCCGCGGCCCGCCGCCCG
>JAOPJJ010000008.1:365994-377581 GCA_027122795.1 Enchelyopus cimbrius
CTCTACATCTCTTTCTCCTTCTCTCCCTCTCTCCCTTCATAATGTCTACCTCGCTCCCCCTTCCTCCCTCCCTCTCTCTTTTGCTCTCCCTTCATAGTGTCTCTGTCTCTCTGAGGTCCTGACCCGACAGAGACCCAAACCCACACACAGCTCCCCCTGGCTGGCGGCTGAAGGTCAGGGTGGATTATAGGGCCCAGGCGTCGCCATGTGAAGCAAGAGATGATTATGGGCTCAGAGATTGTTAAATAGCCCCATAAGCTCTGGCCGCTGTCATTACCGCCTGGATGAGATGTGAGCGAGTCAGAGAGGGGGAGAGAGGCTTTGAGGGGCGGTGGGTTGGGGTATTTCACATAAATGCACACAGATGCTCAGATCTCCTTTTCAGTCTCAGCCGCTGTTGAAGGTACATGGAGTTCTGAACGTTTTCTGGAGCGGTCCTGTTTCCATATGCTTGCTCCATTCATTCTGGTGGGATTTCATTTCAAAGAGCATAAAGAAGCTTACTGGAGTTCAAATGACGTAAATAAGATGAACCATTTGTTGTTGGAATGGTTGTGGTTTGAGGGCCTGTTCCTCACTTCATTGTCATTGTTTCCACAATGCGTTTGTAATGAAGGGTCTATTTTGTGTGGGTATTTGTGGTATGTGTGCATATGTGTGCCTTCCTTTGGTCCGCAGCACAGGCAATATGGAAGGAAGATCTCATGAATGAATAGTAGCTTCATGCAGTCTTACGGTTTTACATCTGACAGCAAGACTCCTGCTTTTTCCGTCACTCTCCAGATCCTGTATGGCCTTCCCCCTCTCCTGAGCGCTCCAGCCGTGACACTGGGTGTTTAATCAGTTTCATGGAGCACCACATTCTTCTAGAAGTTTCCATCTGGCCATTTTCGTACTACTCTGAAGAAATGCATTCTCCTTTTTTTTCCTTTATGGATCAACCATTCAACTTTTCCAATGCAACATTTTCAGTGTAAAAGAATTATTTAGGCTACTCACGTGAGGTTTGAAAATGGAATGAGTCATACTCGACTCATACTCAAGTGTTCAAAAGTAGACCTATATACTCTTTCATCTTTCGTCGTTTGTCGACGCTTTAAGCAAAAGTGACTCATGAATGAGTTGAGCTACATCAGGAGCATTTGTTGGATGCTAAAGCGCCATCTAAAGGGCGACAGGTAGGATGCCGACAACGCAGGGGATCAGACCCAGTGCTTTGTGAACTCTTCCCTTGTGACCTACCATGGTTGTCATTTCTGGATGGATGTGATGTGAGGCCTGTGGTTTCTATGGGGTAGGGTTATGGTGACCTGCTTGCATGCGGCAGGGGCCTGAATCAGACCACAATGACCGCTGCATACCTTAAAGACGCTCCGGACCCTGCTGCTGTCAGCACGCTGTCTTCCCGTCTGCGCAGGAATGAGGTTGTAGAAATGGTTTGTTTTCTACTGTGTTTTCTACTGACTCCAACCTCCACCCCCATTTATTTTTTGTCTCAGGACCTGAGGGATGGCCAGTTTGTAGACCACCACTGTCCCCTAGAGGGTGAGTGGTAGAACAGTACTATGTGTTGTGCCTTGATGATTGTTCAGCAGTGCATGGCAGCACAGAGTCAGCGTGATTCTGACTCTGTGCTGCGCTGCTGAACATAAAGAGATATCATCAATTAAATAAACAATGAAACAAAGCATACACAATTCTTGTGTTCAATTTAAACTTTTCTTTACTGTACCTTGTACAGTACACTTTACAATTTACACCCACATCTATGTATCATTTGCATATGCATATTATGCATTTTGGCAATTTCTAATGAACAAACAACATTAACAACATGAGTGAGGACTGAAGCAGCAGTGATGTTGTGTTGTTTGGATGGACAGTGGTGCTTCCTCCAGAGGGCTGTGAGCGCGCCCTGCGCTGCCTCCACGCAGCAGAGGGGGGGCAGCAGAGCCTGCTCAGGGATGCCAGCAAAGCTCCAGCAAAGAAAAGTATCAGTCTGAGTGTGAGAAAACAAGCATACCCACTTCATGGTTAAAACACACCCCCTCCAACCCTCACATCATGATACTGATACTTTAATACTTTATAGTCATACTTTTTTCTTCCTTTTTTTCTAATCCATCTGGGCAATTAATACATTAAGTATACACTTCACACTTTTATTTAGTTTTTTCATTTGTGTTTTGTTTTGCTGAAAACGTGTAGATTAATACATTAGTTTTACTTTAAAATGTCAGCTTCCAATAGAACAACCTCAAACAATGACCAAAGAAATGGACACTGATAAGGTGGAATTAGGTGACATTATGTGCATCTGTACTACCCTTACAGGATTTGGAATGTAACGTGTCACTTGAGGACAGCAGCCGCCAAGAGTGGATTTTCACCCTCTATGACTTTGACAACAGTGGCAAAGTTACAAAAGAGGTATTGACAATACTATCTAAATATATGTCACTATTTTTTCTGTTCTGCAAATTTTTTTAAACATTTAGTTCTTACTTCATGAAATACTTAATCGTTCCAGGACATGTCCAGCTTGATGAGCACGATCTACGATGTGGTGGACGCGTCTGTTAATCACTCGTACCAGAACAAGAGCAAGACGCTGCGCGTCAAGCTGACTGTTTCTCCGGAGAACAGATCCCACAGAAGAGACACTGGGACAGGTGCGGACTCCCCCTTCCTACAGTCTTCTGTGCGCCCTCATGCATGGTCTCTGGGGTTGGTCCATCAGTACAGCTCTATTCATTGTGGTGTCTGACCTCCTCAGAGCGTGAGCAAGGTCGCTCTCAGCAGGAAGAAGGTGGCTCTGCTGACACACGGCTCTCCGCTCACATCAGGTGAGTAAACACAACCAGTACAAACACATATTTTCAAAAGGTCCAACGGCATTTGAGCAGGAACATGAAGTGGTTCTAGGTCATCTTGCTTAAGGTTAGATTGCTAACCTTAACCTTGCTAAGTTATATACACATTTTGAGGAATGCTTACACAATAATCTTATGTTTTTCTTCCAATCAGAGGGCAGCAGTGTACGGAGGCCCCGCCCCCTGATGGCCCGCACTACTGTGTTGATGAGAACACAGAGAGGAGGAACCACTACCTGGACCTGGCTGGTACAGAGAACTACACATCCAGGTTTGAAGGTCAGTCAGATCTGTGGGTCATGTTATCAAACTCTGCATTAGATGACAGAAGTTATTTGAAGTAGGGACAGTATTTTAGTTTTTGCCAGACTCAGTCAACAAAAACAAAGTCCTCCTCCATAATTTGACCAAACCATCTTGATTTGCAAATGGCTCTGGGTTGAGCAAATGATACAAGAGTTAAGACTCCTGAACATGTGACATTCCATCTCTATGCAATTTAAATAATACAGGTTCCAATCAAAACAATAGATTTGGACGGAAAGATTGAACTTGCTGTTTCAGAAAGAAAAACGTCCATGCCAGTATTCTGAGTACAGGGTTTGGTTTAGCAAAATGACACAAGCCAGCGCTGCCCCTGTGGATACTGGGGGACACCTGTCCCCTGTGGTTACAGGGTCATCCGGTCACTGGAAGGTGAATACTGAATGTGTTACCATGTACAAAGACCGTAGAGTTCCTAAAACATGTCCCCATGTGTTTGGAGGTTCATATCAGTGGCTGTTTAATGCTATATGTGCATAAGGCAGAGGTATCGGTCTGAGAAGGTCTACACAGCCATATGCAATCAAAAGCGGCCATTCAAGGCGTTATTTAAAAAATTAACTGGATTCTTGCTTGGAAAGTTTGTTGAGTGAGAGATATCCAATGCTGCATACAGTTTTTATTACAAAAATAAATAGAAACTGTACAAGTTAAATATTAAGATGCTGCAATAGAAGGGGAAGCTGTGTCCTGTGAGCAAATCAACTTCAACATTTCACATTAACCACTACATAGTATATATTATTGGTTTGTTATGTGTTTCTATCATTTGCATTTTTATAGTTTATATGTTATTATAAAAATAAAAAAATAATTTGGCCTTTTTATGAAGTGGTGGAAAAATGTGCGATCCTTTTTCCCCCTCCCCCTCAATATGTCATGGGGACATAAAAACGAAGCCCAGTCATTGCACCAGCGCAGCCAGTTGATGCCACAATATATTCACACAGCTACACTTTTTTCCAATAAGCGCCATCGAAGGGTAATTCATTTATTGCCACAAGCAGAATCAGTCGATGGTTAAGTGGGGAAACTTGATATTATTGACAACATTAACGACAATGATGATCATGAGGAATCCCCGGACTTGGGTAAAATCTTCTTGACAGTGAAAAAATGAATAACATACATTCAAGACTGCACAAACTTGGTGATACTTATTTATCCTCACTAACTGTTTATTCTTCAACAGACTACTTAGGAAAATGTACATGATCTCATTACTGTGCATGTGGGAGATATGACAATGCTAATGTCATAAATCCTGTACGTTTTCAGGATTTTCTAGATATAAGTGGCCTCAGTGTTTCCTTTTTATTTTAAGGTTCTGTAGGTTCAAATTGCTGGGGTCGACTTGAGATGTTTGATGTCTGTATTTGTTTCAAGGGTTTAGAATCTCCCAACGGTAGTCCCCCCCAAAAAAGGGGCCTAGAAAAATATTTTCCATAGGGTCCCAAAAAGCCAGAAACAGCCTGGCTCATCTCAGTGAAGTGAAGTGAAGTGAATGCTGTCCGTGTTCCAACCTAAAACCACCTCCTCATCGCCCTCCCTGTCTCCAGGCACCACCACCCCTCCCCCTCCCACACAGGAGGCCCCCCAGGTCCGGAGCTCCCAGTCCCAGAGCCGCTCTCGCTACCACCAGACAGAGGCGCACGCGGCCCACCACCGCCGCTCGCAGGTTATCGGTGACAACCCAGCGGAGGCCCGGGCCAAGGGCCCGCACTTCCTGAAATCTCCCAAGGGGGCTTACAAGGGCGGCGTAAATGGGAGCAGCAGACCCAGCAGGTGTCACAGCACACACCCAGCCACGCCGCATGGGTGTCAGGATGTGTACCACCTTCCCCACCAGCCGCACAACAACAACTACCACCAGCAGCAGCAACAACAGCACCCCCTGCAGTACAGTCACAGCAAACGCCTGAGGGCCAGGACCAGAGAAGCCCTCCCCAACAGCAAGACCCCTCTGTCCCCTCCACCCCAGTCCCATCCTGAGCAGAGTCGGCACCAGCACCAGCATCAGCCCCCGGTGCACACAGTTCTGCCCACAGCCCTGGAGAGAGAGCAGATGTCCAGCACCCCTGGTAGTCCCGGAGTGGTGGTGCCCCTGGTCCAGAGGCACGAGCACCACCACCACCACGAACACCACCACCACCACCACTATCACCATTACCATCAGACATGACCCTTTAAGCTAACCTCAAACCCAAGGGACCAACCACCAAGCCCGACCTGAAGGACTCCAGCTCCCTACAGACCAGAGACGTCGCATGCTGCCATGTCGTGGCTGTAAACCTCGTTTGCAAGCTATCTACCTATGTAGTGAATGACGTGTAATGTGGAAGATATTGGACTTTATGATCTTTTTCTATATGCAGTTGTCTATTATGAAAGTTTTATGGCACAGTTCTGAATTCACTGTAGGATTTGCTTTACCATACTGCTCTGTTCACGTATGATTGTTCTCATAAAGAGTCAACCACAAGCAGCGAGAATTTTTATAGAATTTGATATATTAAGTGTACCCTTTGTGAAGTTGTCCGTATAAAGTGCTTGTCCTAAGAAGTTGTGCATCAGGTCAGAGATGTTTTACGAGACCTTCAGAAACCGTGGATCTCAGGTTAAGGTGCTGCTGCTCTTAAGCTTTTCAAAGTCACTTTTTCTTCTGGGTCTCCCGACTGAGGACTTAAGGAATTTCCTCTCAAGAGAGAAATTAAATCACCACTGCCAGTATAAATGCAAAACAATTGCTTGTTAAATGTATACAAATCGATATGTAAACACATTTTACTGTATAATTATTAAACTGTATGCATACTTCATCTGCGGTATAAATATGCATAGATGTATTTTGTCTTTTATATATTTTAATAAACATATCATTGGCATCTTTGCCGTGGACATGCTTTTTCCTGATGAGAGCCAGTGGCGCCCCCAGTGGTCCCACCAATTTCCCCAAATATAGCCGTTTTCAAAAACACATTATTGTGTTTTTCTGAAATGGTTGTGTGTTTCTCAAACTACCCGTAAGTGTGTTGGATGCATATTGTCTTTTAAATGAAAAAAGCGAAGGGGATGCGATAGACATCCACAGACTGGAACTGGATCTGAGGTGCCACAAGGGGACCCATTTGGTAGGCTACCAATTTGGTGCGCCACCCTAGGATCTCCACTGACCCCATCTTCATTTGAAAAACTATTTTATCATCAAGAGCTAACGTTACGTACACGAAAAATTAAAAAAAATTGAAATACATTATACTATTGCGCTAGTTATAGCCTACCAATGGCGGCAAATGCAACGACATAACCTACTTGTTGTCCAAACAAAACCTATCGGTTATTAAATATTAAAATAATATTAGTCAATGGATATGAACATCGGCCCCGCAGTCCCCTTTCGTTGTCGTGCTTGATGCGAGTGTCGGTGTAACTGGTGTCGGTGTTACTGGTGTCGGTGTAACTGGGTGTCGGTGTAACTGGTGCCGGGGACATTCCCTGGTCTGGCATTCAAGGATTTACGCGAGGACTAAATCAGAGCTCCGACTGAGACTAACAATGGCAGCTCTGAAAGGCGAGGGGAGGGAAGACTGCATGCAAATATCCACGGAGTGCCTGTTCCAACCTCCAAACACATCGGCAATTTCTAACCTGCGTTTGTATCTTGGAAGATAGATATTTTCAGTAGCATCACACGTCTTAGCTTTATGTTTTGTTTAAGATATATTCTATTGGTCGAAGTCTTAAAGTTTGACTTATTTTTAGCAGATTTCTTGTTGTGACAAGTAGTGACAAGTGTCTGGCGTGAGGAAGCCTCGGAGTATCCTCCAGCGCGCACCTGCCGAGCGACAAAGGGTCCCAACAAAGGTAAGAAAACACACGGTGTGCAGTTTAAAACGTGTTCAAGTGTTTGTTTGTACCACTCGCAGTCTCCGTGTGTTACAGTTCTCGGTCGTCTTAATCCTCAAAGTTCACTGGGTGTCTGTTTTGCGATGTTATTGGTTCACTTCGCATTTTCACCAATCTTACTGGCATCCCGCACTGGTCTACATTTCGTTCCGAGTCACCTTTCCGTGCGGTTTTATTGAGTGCAGCTGAGCAGCTTGATTCTCCTCAGACCCATCGGTACGCTGGCTTTGCTGCAAAACATGCATGAGAAAGGCTTTGCAACACAATGGACCAGTGGGAGCTGGTCTGCTTGTATGGGAGCATTGGACTAACAGCGAAGGACCTCTCCTGAATGCTGATATTGTAAAGGGAGTTGTTGGCAAATGTTCACAGGAGTGAATGACAGGCAATTACAACACATTAGAAGACGTTTGGATTGATCTCCATTGGGTCCACTCACGTTTCCTATGAGCCTGAAAACAAGGAGTATAAACCCGAACTCTATAGAATGATACAATTGTTTTTGAGAACTAGTTTTGTATTATTTTACAGGCATGATCTCGAGTTTTTCAAATCCCTCAGAGATGGGCCTTACATCAAAACACGATGCACGGGGCCTTGTGTGAGACAGCTGGCCCACAGCTTCTACCCTCACCTCGTCCACTTGATTTAGCCCCAAACTTTCGAAAACAATATTTAGGGGAAATGGTTCACTAACACAAGAAACTATTCTGGAACAAATAATCGTAGTCACCCTAAAATGTGTTTTTGTTAGAAAGGCATATTAACACATCATTGATAAACATTGCACAGCATCAACATTAAATATTCAGATATTAGGTTAACATATTTGTGTTTGATAAAAGATGTCTTGAGCTTAGCAAATCAACATAATAACTATGTTCTTACTAGTAAGTAACTACAAGGGTCCAACATGTTTCCTGATTTAGTGTGAGAAATGCTGGGGAAAATGTTAAAAGCTGAGTTCATCTTTGTGACTAATAGCACCGTTTTGAAACAAACACAGGATCGACATTAAAGTGCCGATAGCGGGTAATGGACTGTTGAGGCTGCACAGCACTCAACACACACAAACCGCCACTTCGAAACTACCCTGTAACTTCAGACAACTTGATTTCTTTATTATAATGTTTAGCAATGGGTTACACTTTGTTTACCCAAATACTGTTCAGCAATTGTCACAAATGTGAATAAAAAGAAGGATGCAGACCAAAGGAACAATGCCACTGTAGGCCACTGCGCACATTCTGTTGCTCATAATGTGGTTGCTAGGCAATGAGCGCTGGTTGCTGCGGACCCCCAGTTAGAGAGCTGGTGCCTTCCCCTTCCATCCAACCTCTCGGCTTGCTTCCTACTTGGATGATAAAAATACTTCAAGGCTGATTTTAAACCCTGAACTAAGCATTCAAACTGAATATAATGATGTTATGGATCATTCTTTGCTTACAGGGTGCAAGCTGCTTTTGGACTGGGTTCATATATATTACACATGAACATATTCATATTTTATGCACTTTTTATTGTAAGATTTTTATTTTTTATGCTGGTGTTTAACCTTCACAGTTGGTTCACAATTATGTTCAATGGTGCGTTATGTTGTTTGCAGTTGTTCAATCGGGAATGGGCTCCTAGATCCTTTTTTCACCACCAGAGGGCCTCCTGCTGACTAATGAGGCTTGTTTTACCACTACACCTTCTGGTCATTGCTAGACAGACCTATGAAGAAGCAGCCTTGCTCATTGACTTTGAAGGCTTTATGGAACAATATCTTCTCTGGGACCACCAGAATCGCAATGGTAACCCTGGCTCTAAAACTATTTGGTTTATATAAATGCAAAGAGCTTTGTAGAGCCTTTTCTGGAAGACAGTGCTGACATTAAAATGAATTGAAGTGATCCTTATTATAACGTAGTATTCAGGGTTGTGTATCTCTTCCTCTCAGCTGAGCAGATAGGAATGTGGATACACGCCCTATGATCCGATACGATTTGTAATCCAATACGCTGCTTCAAAGCTTAACCGATTGAATGCGATTCACCTACTGTGTCAATTTAGCCACAGAATGGCCAGCAAATGAATTCACATTATTAATCATATTGCTAATTGTAATGTGTTGATTCAGATTTATTGCTATACGTTTAGATAACACTCTCTAAAAAGCTGCTTATTTTGTTAGCATTACCATGCAGCCTTTAAAGATAATGAGTGCCATAACATTTTGGCACTCATTTGACATTTTTGTACACTACTGCTGTTCTGTTTTCTTATTTCAACTGCAGCTTTCAGGTAATCAAAATGTTGTCGCTGGCGCATGGTAAATTGTGTCAGACATTTTACCATGTTGAATATTTTAATATTTTTGTGCTTTTATTAGGTAGCTGGACGTTTACAGTGAGTCTAGTCAAATGGTAGACACGTTAGCGCGATACGTCACTTAACGACAACACGCAGAATATAAAAAGTGACCCAATGTCCAAGAAACCCATGTGGGCATGAATGCGTAGAGATCCTACAGATGACCTCCACACAGTCCTTACTGTGCCTGCAACAATCTGAAACTAGAGATATTTCAGTTCAAATTATACTGAAGAGATCAGACATAGAAAATGAATGTTAAAAGCAGTTGTGGTGAAACACAATGACAATGGCATTTATATAGAGAGCGAGTAAGAGAAAGAGAGATAGATTTGTTAAGATCCTTATTTTCTACCAATTCACTTCCTGTGTCAACTGACAAATGGCAATTGTTTTTGCTGTTCAGTCCACCAATCCGTTATGTTTTTCCAGTTGTCAAATAATGGCCCCCGCCTTTTCATGTCGTGCCCTGATTAAATATTATGATGAAATGTTGTTAAGGAATACACTTCACCAGAAACAGATAGAACTAGTTTATGTGTACTTTCACAGAACACAGAGGTTCTGTATTAAGGAGGTGATCTCTGCTCTGTCCTCAGGAGAGAGGGTATAATTAGAGTGATGAAAACAGGAAGCACCTCGCCTTTCCTATCTTCTGTCCTAACGACTGACATCCCGCACCCTACCTCTAGATCTCTCTCTCTACTGCCCTCCCTCTCTTTCTTCATCTCTCTCTCTCTCTCTCTCTCTCTCTCTCTCTCTATCACACTCCACCTTTCTCTCTCTCCATCTTTCTATCTGTCCCTCACACACACACAGACCCTCTCTCCTTCCACTATCTCCAGATCAATCAGTTCAAGTGTGCGATGCAGCAGGGTCCAGTGCACAGAAGCATGTCCTCGATGGCCCCGGTCCGCTCTGGGGACCTCTCCTGGGTCATGTGTTGGTTTACTGGACCCTCATTATGCACTAATGTCTTCATCTTGAAATGCCTGTTTATATGGTCAGTAGCTGAGTTTGAATGTTATTGTAACCTACAAAAAAACAAGATTCCTATGATTTCTTTTTATCTGCCTCAAGAAAATAGCATTTGCATAGCAAAGATACCTGCGATGCCCAAAAGGTTCAAGATCTGCATGTTATCTGTTTGATTCATTTTTTACTCTCGCTGTGTCCCCGGCCACACAGGAGGAACCTGCAGTAAGGACCTGTTATGTGTGCTCCTTCCTGTGCAGATTACAGAGAGACCCTATTACAGCTCCCACCAACGCAGCTCTTAGCATCGGCTTCTCGTCTCAGATCCAATGACTTCCTTATCCAGGGGTCTACATGGAGAGGGCCCCTCCTCATAGGCCGGCAGAACATATCTGCTGCCTTTTTGAGGCTCCTCTCTTTGTTAAGGAACACACATTTGGAAGTCACGAGAGCAGGAGTATTGTGAGCATTTGTATTGATTCAGAGTAGGCCTCCACCTGGCCCCGCCTGCCCGGTGCGGAATGCGCACCTGGAGGTGTTTGCCAAGTGGCTCCAGTAATCCACATGACAATGCAGGCCAACATCTGGCACTACCACAAGGACCCAGGGCCGTTTGCATTTTGACAGGCTCTGCATTGTCTCCCCTGTAGAGCTGAGAGAGCCGTCTATATTCTCTGATGTTGCTGATCGCTATGAGGATGTGTGACTCACACTCCCTTTCTACATTGAACTGTGGCATATATGGGATTTCACTTCAAAAGGAACTGGCAATAAGGAACAATTTCTTCCAGCCTTCTTGCGTGTCTTGAACTGAGGAAAGGTTACTCTGTTTGAGGCCACACGTGTGTGTGTATGTACTTGTGCACATGTGTGTGTGTGTGTGTGTGTAGTGCACTTAGAGCACTACACACAAAAAAAAAATCATCTGCGCCGCGAAGCGCATTTCTATCTGTCTATCATGTCACTATGTGGGGAATTGGCTAATTGTCGCCCCCTATCGAATGTGTGTCGAGTAAAGACTGGGGCGACGAAAGTTCACTTCTGGTCCGGGGGGGGGGGGGGGGGGGGGGGGGGGGCAGGGGGGGACAAAACAGGGGAAAAACAAAAGGGGGGGGTTGTTACAACAAGCCCGCGGGGAAACCCGGGTGGGGGGG
>JAOPJJ010000008.1:398705-410287 GCA_027122795.1 Enchelyopus cimbrius
TTCTTAGAAAAGTAGGCAACAAATGTGATTGTGTAGTTATTGTGTGATGTTAGCGCTGCTGTTTATTTAATGGTGTTCAGCAGCAGGCATATTGCTGGCCTGCCGGTTGCTTTACAAATCTAAAAACAGTTATCATTTGTCATTTAGCAGATGTGCTGTGAAGGATTGTTTTTGTGGGATTGTTGTTTACAGTAAAGGCTGTGTCAACGTGTGTGTGTGTTAGTGCGGCCAAGTGTGCACGCATGTGTGCAATTCCAAGTGTTTTTGTAATGATAAAGCGTGATTAATACTGTGTGGGCCCCGCATTAACAGCAGCCTAGGGGCCCATCACCTTAATCCTCGTTTTATATGTTAAGAGCCTCATTATACGACAAAGAAGTGTCAGGCTTTTTTTTTTTGACTCAAACGTATAGCATTTTGGTAGAATCGGATAGAAACATCTCACTTAGCTTCGCGTCGAATAGGATTTATTACTTCACGTTCAAACTCGTTTTGCTATTAACGTTGGAACTCGTTATCATACTAAACATATCCCAGAACAATTGACACCGGAGTTCCCCTTTAAGCACAGCGGACGCCGTGAGGCTCATTAGTCGTCTCCAGTATGTGGTGACGCTAGGATCATTGGTTGCATTGGTCTCTTGGCCAGCCTTCCAAACAAATCACGCCAAAAACTCAAATACATTCGATCATCATGATTCTGCGATGATCCATGCGATGCGAGCTTGGTTTTATTTCTAACATTCGTTCAACACAGACATTTCCATCGATAGTCTGGCGTTTGCCTCGGGTCTACTGTGGAGCGGGTAAGACTGTTTATTGGCAGGCTAATCGCGACCGTTGACTTGCGCTAGCCTAGCACCAGCGAACTGTGCAACTAGAAGGACTGAATGAAATGTGTTGAAAACGTCTCCAATGATAAACAACACACCGGCTTGGAAATGAGGTCCTATGTCCAAAATTCCGAACAGCCCTTTAAGTCTGAGTCTGGTGCATTGTTGTGATTATAAGTGTTGACGAGTCTGTCTCTGTCTTGTCTTAGTGACTGAGATCTCCGAGACCACCTCGCAGGGAAACCTGGGAAACCACAAGGTCATGACACGCCCCGCTGTCACCCACTCCTTCAACAACAACAACAAGGAGGACAATAACGAGGACGCATGCTCCGCAGGCTTCCTGTGTTCTCCCACACACTCCTCCTCCGTCACCCCCCCTCCTCCCATGTTCCAGAGGGAACCTGACCTCCGACCCCCGGGGACCAAGTTCATCACAGCAGTGAGTCTGGATCTCTGCTCTTTACTTCCAGTTCTTTCCTGCAAATCATTTCACTGTAAGGCTGTTGTTTTGAAACCGAACATAAATCACAATGATTCCTAAAGTAAGACTATCTTGTGTTCCATTTTCATTTTGTATTTAACGGCAATACAAGTTCAAAGAAACTAAAAGCAGCTATAAATAAAATAAAGTCGATTAGAAATAAAGGTATTTAGAAATGTCACTAGTCTCTTTGTGAACAGAGAATCTAGATCCCAAAACAGACACTGGACTGGACACTATCAACAGTTAGACAATATCAGAGCAATTGTTGCTGTAAGCAACCAACATTCAGGTCACATCTTTTGTCCGTTATCAAAGTGGATTTATTGGAAAACACCATCTTTAACATTCTTCATCAATTTTATGTTGTTTTTTTGCCAGAGCGAGACGTCTCAGATAGCAATAGGTCGTTCCACTTTGGTCTGAGTGACTGATATTTTAGTTCAGTAAGTAACTGCTCGGCTGAGTTTCTGCTTCTCTGTCTGTTATGTTCTTCACACGAATAACAGCGCTTAGAAACTATGGGTTTCCTGACTTGGATGTGTGAAAATAAAAAAAGAACGCATGTACTGTTCAAGCACGGCCGCAGCAGTTTCTGGTTTGGGTTTGAGGTGGCCGGTGTTTCTTTGGTTGGTGAAGGATCTTGGCACATTGATGCTCCCCCCACCTTTAATGTTCTTTGTGGCTTTAATGCCGAGATGATGCACAAGCTTTCAGCCATTTCATTTCTTATTTTTCATATTTCTTTTTGCTTTAAATTATTGCTTCTATCAAATGTGTTGTTCAATGATCTTCATTATTGTGGTTGTAAAATGTTTCAGACCTTTTGATCGACTAAAGAAATGGCAATTGTAAATTAAATTTGGCACTGAATCACTTCCACTCCTAGTACACGATCCTTCTTATTTTTAACCAAAAAATAAATTTAACTTTGGAATCACTTGAAAAAATGTCATGTTAAGAAATGAAGCATTCTTTTCTTCTCCATTTCTGTTCAGCTGTAGGATGGGGGAGCAGTCGTTCTTGACAATGAATGCAGTGAATATGAAGATGAGAGCGAAGTGAAGTGAGAGCAGGATGGAAAGACAACGGCCTCTGAGCAATGAGGCTCATGGCTGAACCTCACAGCCTTAAGACTTAAGGTTATGTGACATTTTATTGTGACATGCCGTAAAGTGTAAATGGATACTAGTGTTTTATAGTTGATGGAAATGGTATGTAATGTTTTGAATATTTCTTTTAATTCACTGCTGTGGGAATGTGTATATTGTGGAACCTGTAAGTAAAGACAGAGAAAGCACAGAGCAAATGATGCATATAAACTGTAAGATATTCTGTTCTTAAAAAAACCCTTTGTCACATTATTCTCAGCTTCCTGCGTTTTGTAAGTCTGTACAGTATTCCAAATGTTTTAAGATAAAAAAATTATTTCATACCAACACAGTTTTTGATTGTTTATTGAATATTGCTGAGACAACAAGGCCTGAATACTTAACTCATCAAATAAAAGACAATATTATGTGTTTTTCAACGGCAAGCGGCGGAGAAGGCATTGCTTGCTATATTCTGGTACAAGGTGCATGGGTTATTGTCTGCATTGAAACAACTTCAAATGTTAAGCCTCACAACTAGCGTGAAAGTATGTCGTTTTTGTTGTTGAGCAAGCGGAACATTCATTTACCACATGGCTGGGGTATATGATGGTATGATTAACCACACCAAGTATAAGCGAGTTGAATTCTAAAAAAGGTTACATTTGAGGTGTAACTGAAAACCACCAGCTAGACTACAGTTGCAGAGCTGTACTCAATTGACCGTTTATCTTTAAAATACATTTAAGAGCAGCGCGTGATGACAGATATAATTTTCTTATTCTCTGATAGGTAACAATTCAAAACCAACAAAACCTTTTCTGATCTTTTGAAAAGTAGAAAGTTACACAATGAAGTAGGTCATTGGTTGTTTAACAATTATTCATGTCTGTTTCTCTCGCTACGAACGCAGATACAGAGAGCCAGAGAAAGAAACAAGTTGAGCCCCATCACACAAATCTCCACGAGTTCCAGCTGGATGTGAAAAGAATAAAGAACATTTAATGGGGTTGTGATATCTAACTGTGCTTGTGTTTATGTTGTCATTCAACACAACCTCTTACCATCAGGTACGTATTTGTTTGTTCGTGGCCCCATTTTGTCAAGTCAACACTTATGATCGCCACTTCCAGTGTTGCCAAGACTAAACCGGCCAGGTTAAGGACATAGCAGAGCTGAAATATGGACATATGATAACACATGTTTTATGTGCGTCATCAGAGGAACAACATTCTGATCCATTGTTTTGTACTTACAGGAAGTAGTCTTGGATGTTTGCACAAAAGGTTTGTTAGTAGTCCGGTGCCAAAAAACTGAAAATAAATACATAAGATGTCCTAAAATATAAGAATAGGTATGATGATAAATGTGTTTTGCAATGTGGTTTTCAAAATACACTTTTACACTTTACAGAAAGTATTAAACCACATTGTCATCTACAAGCAATTTATATTATGAGCTATAGTCTGAATACTATATCTACACTCATTTCCCTTTTGATGAATATTGTATGATCTACATCGTTAATAGAGATAAGATAATGTGCATAGAAGACATACAAACATACACCATTCCTGCCTTAAATACACATCTTTAATCTTTAATATTTTGATGTTACTTACAAATGGTCCAGTCAGGAATGAGATTCGGAGGAGTACATAAAGAGATTGATTCATCCCTACAGTTATAGCCAAAAGCATTTCCAAGGCAACACTGAAGAGACCATTCACCATCTGTATAGACTGACACAGTAACAAAAACCAACAGATCATCATTTTGATGATGGTTCATTCATCTTTTCATACAATTGTGTGTGTATGGCAAAATATTGTTTTGTTAAAAAAGGTATTACAGTGGAAATGGGAGCTATTTCTTATAATATATCATTGCAGAAGATATTTTTTTAAGAGAAACACTATCAGCGTAGACATGTTTATAGGCATATACATACTGTAGCCTATATGTGTAATGTATATTTAACATACATGCAAATTCATGAAACATTATCTAAACATGTATGTATTTGTGATACAGTCTTATACTTTAAATGTATTAAATTAATGTGATAAGATAATCAGTTCTATCTTTAACTGGCAGGATTTGGGCTCCTCATTACCCCCAGCAGAGCAGGTTGCTTCTGCAGCAGAGCATCCAGGGGTCTTTTGGCAGCTGGCAAAGGCACCGTTGGTTGGTAGTATTTGATCAGAGGAGCCTTGAGGTTCTCGGGATCCGTTCTCTCCTGGACGCTCTGGATCATCATGTGGATATCTGCACAAGCCATGATGGCCCTGTGAGATTGAGAAAACATGTTTGTGTGTTGTTTGATAAATGAATATTTTCTGTCTAACTATGGAGAGTCTTTTCTAGGTCAATAATGGCACTAGTTTCATTCTTTATAATTGTTGCAGTATTACAATGATACGTTATTTGTAACAGCTCAACAAGAATTATTTGTTCTAAACGGAAAGAAGAAGTGTTTCAGAATTTACCTAATTGAAAAGTGCCGTTGTGAAAATGGTACATGAAAATCAATGTATACTCAGGGGAAATATAGGAGGAAGAGCAAAAATACTAAGGCTACACATTTAATTGAACAAAAAACCCCACACTGATCGCTAATCACTCTTACCTTGCCTTCTCAGGTCAAAATCAATTCAGTTCTGTTTGCGTCAGACTCCAACTGTCTTCCCTCTCTGATCACCAAGCTGCCTGCGTCTGAGAGAGCTTATGATGGGGTGAATCTTCAAAGCCAATAAAACAACACCACTGTTGAGAATAATTATGATAATATTTAGCATATTATCTTTTTTTTAATGGTAAACATTCGTTTTGCATCCAAAATCCCTGAACTGGGTAAAGGGATAGCAATAAGAAATTAATCAAATAAGCACACTACTGAGAAAAATATATCTTACAGGAAAGTAAGAGAAGGGGGAGTTACCATAAATATAAAGTATAGTGCAAGACTGGCTGACAAACACACAAACAGAGACAGGGTGACAGAGAGAGAGAGAGAGAGAGAGAGAGAGAGAGAGAACTAATAGAGGAACCTTGAAGCTCGCGATCACTCATTTACGACTGAAGTTTATCAAACAACTGATCTCAAAGAGAGGAGCCTTTGAGCTCAGTCAAAATAAATCTGGTGTGTATTAACCACATTCACACACACCACAAACCATCATTTGGTTTTTAAAGTTTATTTTGAAAGATTCCTTTCTTTTCCACAGGTAAAGATGAAGCACACCTTTAAATGTGACGAGGACATGCTCATCACCATCCCTCTGCGAGCTCTGGAGGGTGAACAGGAGGGTGAGCTGATGCCAGACGCATTCCCCTGCGTGTTTAGAGACGCTTACAAGGTGCTCATTACTAAGGGAAAACCAAAGAGAGTTGGGGTGAGTACTTCTTATTTTGACTCAAATAATCAGGCTGGCTTTGGGAAATAATGATTATACATGTTCTTATATTCAAGGTTGCCCAAGCTATTGTAGGTTTATTTGTGCTGACCCTGGCTCTGATCCAGACCCGGACAGAATACATCGTTCCCCTGCATTACTTCCATCTTATGGTAAATAAAGACAAATTATAACAAATGAAAAACATGTTTTCATGAAAAGCCCTAGACCTTTAGATGCACTTTATTTTTGATCATTCTCTTTATGTCAAATGTAGTTCATGCTGTCTGGGATGTTGACCGTTGCTACAGGGATTTCTCCGTACATGACCGTGGTAAATGCCCTTGACTTTAAAATTATACTACTATAAATAATTACAATGAAAATAACAATGATAACAATTACAGTTCATCTGTGTTTTTCTATCTACAGGCAAAACTGTCATTTATTTCTAACATCATCAGCTTCTTCTGGTCTCTTGCGGCAGTGGCGTGCCAGATGACTTTGAGCGTCCGCCGTGATTCAGCGGTATTTACACCTTCATATTTAAGCAGGGCTGAAATATGTCTTCACTCACCATCAGCATGTATGTTGGAGCCTGCATGCGTATTGGTGCAGTTGTTTTATTGTATCATCCCATTGAATTTCCTTCTTTTAGGTGAGCTACGGAATTCATGGAGTTATTCTGGCCTTCTTGGTTGTTGAAATGGGGTTAACCGTATACTCAATCTACTGGTTGAATCAATGCGTATGTAGGAATGAATTTAACACTCTGGTATGTTGCATTCCTACTGGTACACTTGTACTTTCTATGACTAAAGTATTGTATTATGTGGTTGTTATTCTTACAACATGTTTCCCCCCACAGCCTGTTATAAAGCTTCAGGCGTGAACTACACGGACAGGACTAAACCCTGTCACGCAGCTACACCGCTGTTTTATTGAGATGTTCTTTGTAATATAAAATAGTTGTGCTACTTGCAACATCATTTGAGTATTTCTCATCTGTCTGATTATTTGGGCAAATGTTTCTTCTGCTTTTGCTTTCAACAATAAAGGTGTTGTCTTTCTTATTCATTGTATTATTTTTCCATTGATAGAAGAGATAATCTGACCTATTTCAATGTAAATACGTAAATATACTGTATATTTATGTGGTAAAAGCACAAGGGTATGCAGAAAAGTTTTTGAATATGACAGAAAAGGCCTATTTTGTGAAATGATAAGTAAGCCTTGGTGTAAGAATGCGACCACACAAAGGAGAACGGAGGCTAGAGATGGTTCCCTTTTCATCCAGACCGGTGGATGCTAGGACTAGAACGTGTGTGGGACAAGAGGCATAGTAGGCATATTCAAGTATTTATTCATCAAATAAATCCTGTTTTGAGCCATGAATAAAATGTTACATGACATTATTTTTTATAAAACACTAACATTAAATAATGTTGACCTATTTACATAAACTGTAAAAAGGAATAAAAAATCCAAATAGAAACCATGAAGAGCATAAAGAATAGATGCTAAATACATAAAACCATGGAAAAAAACCCATCCTGTGTCCTTCACGGGTGAAATGAAGAACAACGGGGAAGAAGAGTAGAATTGCAAATGGTCCTTAAGCCAGGTGAGTTCTCTATAGAGCTGCTGCAGGTAACTGCAATACTTATGTACGTTAAATGATTTGTTTGTGTAATATAATTGAAAATAAGCCTCTCTTTTTTGTTGTTCTGCTGATACACCAACATGTTCCAAGTTATCTTATTTTAAATAATGTTATACATTGAAACACAGGAGCCTGGACGCATGCAGCGCTCTGTCCGCTGAAGGCCCTCCTCGGTGACCTCAGCTGACCCCAGGGTCTCCGTTGGCCGCTGGAGGTCAGGTTGAGCCCGGGTCTCGATGGGAGTCTAGAAGCCAGCTGGGCAATGAGCTCCACCTAGAGGCCCAGAGAAATTGAGAACGTATTCAACTGCAGAAAAGTCAGAATAATAGCTGAGAAACAGCGAGCGGTGTCTAAACATTCAAAAGGTGCAGGCCTACTCATTTGGCCACTTCTAGGCAGAAGCCAAAAAAGAGCCTTTACTAATGTAAGCCTACTTCCACAGCTCAAACAAAGTCAACTTACCTTCTGGAGGCCAAGACCAGTGTGGATGAGATGCCAGGAAAGGCATCACCAGAGTGACTCATGGCGTTGGGTCGGTGTAGCAGATTCACAGCTCGTACAATTCCTAGACTTAAATTAAATATACACCTACTTATAATACAGGCCTACACTGGACAGCAGACATCCCTACATGTAGGATACTAAATATAGCAAAGTCATTCATAAGATCTATAGAATGTACAAGGACAACATTAACAGCTAATTATACAACATAAACAGCAAATTGTATGTATGTATGTATGTATGTATTTACATACACACACACACGTACATGTGTGTGTGTGTGTGTGTGTGTGTTGTACATAGTGTGTGTGGGTGTATGTTGTACACAGTGTGTTCCGCAGCGCAGGGCTCGCAGCGGGAGGCGCCTCATGCTGCGATGGCGTCCATGTACAGCGGCTCACACACTCTGAGCAAAGACGATGTGAACTACAGGATGCACTTCCGAATGATCAACGAGCAGCAGGTGGAGGACATCACCATCGACTTCTTCTACAAGCCGCACACCATCACGCTGCTGACCTGCACGGTGCTCAGTCTCATGTATTTCGCCTTCGCGAGGTAAACCGGACCCCCTCCGCTAGGTGCTTAGCTTAGCTAAACCCGCTAGGTGACTAGCTTAGCTTAGCTAAACCACTCCTGGTGCTCTGGACAAGATCTCTAACGGTGTTTCTGTCAGTGGTCTTCGACGGGTGGACGTTGGTTGTAAATGAAGGCTAAATAGTGACGATAGACCGAGAATCACACGGTGGTCTACAGAAGGTGGTCTACACAAGGTGGTCTACAGAAGGTCACCGCAGACCAGGACGCGGGGCTTCACTTATCGATAGCGAGGTCGTGTCAAGTTATTATCGCAAAACCGGGTTCGTCTTTCAAACATCGCATGACTAGTATGTAACCTACTCTCACGTCGCTATCGTCCATTATTCATCCCTACAGATAAGGACGTGTTACAATATAGTGTTCTGCAGTCTGTTTGTGTTTGTTATGCAGAGACGATGGAAACCCAGACAGTAACATCTGGGTGGGGGTTATCCTGGTCATCTCCTTCTTCCTGGTCATCAGTGTCCTGGCCTTTCCGAATGGTAAGCACACATTAAAGGTATAGAAGTCATATTTCCACATTTCAAAACCATTTTCAAACCCAAATAAATCCGAAGTTGTATTTACGGTTAAGTGTACATAGTATGGCTCTCCCGTACAGTAGACATATTTTGCCCTCCTAAAATGGGTCAAATATGCAATATACAGCCTTAATCTCAACCAGTACTGAGCCAGGCATACACCCCTTAACACAAATTACTCTTATGGGGGACCACATGTTTGTTCACATAGATTCAATTAGAGTTTGAATATATGTTGAATATCCAATATCTTTCTAACTAGAAAACACCCCAACCCCATGTCAGCTCCACCACATCATCACGTAATGGTATAAGGCTACAACAATGTTCAGCATGCTTCTAAAGTTTTATTTAATCACGATTGTTTTGATAACGGCTAATCCACATCACTTTATCAAGAGCTTTTTGGGTAATCCATTGAATTGAATAAATGTAACATTTTCAATACGTTGCCTCGTTTATCAACATGATTTCTGCAAGTCACAACTGCCATGTTCCCACGGTACTTATGGTACCTTATGTCATCAAGCTACACGCTTTGTCATTGTTTTGTTTATGAGACCGGCAGAAATAACATATGTTGAACCTTAAACTCTGAGAGACGAAGCGGACCAGCATGCAAATCCATGTTCCCCATTTGTAGGCATTTGTTCAGTAAATACAGCCTTTTTGACACAATTTGCATTTTTAAATCCCTTTAGGGCCGTTCACCAGACCTCATCCTGCAATATGGCGCATGGTTTTTGGTAAATATCGCTTTTCTGTTTTAATATTTCTAGTCTCAATTCTATGATCACTGTGGATTTGAATGACTTCATTGATCTTTCTTTCCATACTTTGAAGGCCTGAGTGTCCTCTACTTTCTCTTCCTGGTGTTCATTATCTTTTTCAACTGGGAGCAAGTGAAGCAGCTCATGTATTGGCTCGACCCAAACCTACGCTATGCTAAGCGAGAGGCAGATATCATGGTAACTTGCGATTACGAATGAAGAGTCATTACAAAATGAGTTGTGTACACATAATTATTCATAATTCATATAACGTTACTGGATTAAAATGATGCAAAACATGATTAGACTTGTCGTCTCTTGTTTGTGACAGGAGTATGCTGTGAACTGTCATGTGATCACTTGGGAGAGGATCCTAAGCCACTTTGACATCTTTGCATTCAGCCACTTTTGGGGCTGGGGTATGAAGGCCCTTCTCATCCGCAGCTATGGCCTCTGTTGGACCATCAGCATCACCTGGGAGCTCACTGAGGTATGACACGGACGTACCGCTGATAAACTCAGAGGCACTTCATAATCCCTCATATGTTATGTAAGGTATAACTACTGTACAAATGAAATACAAAAGTAATCTAAAGAAATCTACAAAATATGCTTGCAATATATGAGGCCTGTGACATGCCTTTTCACAAACAACCTTATTCCACCCTGCTTTATCACTGGTCGTCTCCAGCATGGATTTGAGTGGTATCTTCATTAATATATGCCAATAAATACTCTTACCCTACTCTCTTGTAGCAACTATATTCTCTTCCTAAATGCTTTGAATTATGTTTCATGAGCATCTGTTCTGTGTCCACTCTTAGTTATTCTTCATGCATTTGCTGCCCAACTTTGCGGAGTGCTGGTGGGACCAGGTGATCCTGGACATTTTGCTCTGTAATGGAGGAGGCATCTGGCTAGGCATGACCGTCTGCCGCTTCCTGGAGATGAGGACCTACCACTGGGCTAGTATTAAGTAGGTCCTCTTTTAAGATGAAGAGATGTGTGTTTATGTACATGGAGATATTATTTCTCATTCATATATAATTGATTACAATTACTGATAATGAATTTATCAGAGGACATTTAAAAAAAGGCTTATTCTTCATCCTGCCTGCTTTTTTTCTGTCGCAATCACGCCCTGCACCGTTGAGCGCACACAAACAAAAAATATATCAATTAATATATCAGTTACTATTATTTTTCACACCAAAATATTACGTTTTCATGTCGTGATACGCGAAAAACGGTGCAAAATTTCCCAAAGGGAATGAATGGGACGAGGTCAAAAAGACACAAATCTGGGATGTTTTTTCAAACATCTCCCGCTCTGGCATACGTTCACCTTGAAACACCATTCAAACTTTAAAACGTAGGAACGGCTATTCTCTATTTGAACCCTGACCCTCTAATGATGGTGGGTGATTTTGGAAAGATTCAGGCTGTTCAATGATTGTGTTTGGGGGAATGTTCGTGAGGTAGAGTGCGACAGTGACCAATGTGTCTACTTTCTCTGTAGGATTTACGGTTTCTGATTTATCGGCCCCTAACCGACAAGTTACCCTGTCAACTGCTCCATTCACTCCAATGTAAATCGGAAGGAGGATTTTCTAAACTGAGTTTTTTTTACTCGCTCCTGTTAATACATTTCAGAAACTAGGACCACAAAAAATTAAAGCTATCTTCTTCAAAGCCTTTCTGGCTTAATGGTGAAGAAAATG
>JAOPJJ010000008.1:501186-518789 GCA_027122795.1 Enchelyopus cimbrius
CGGCGAAATGAAGACCTGAACCGATCTATTTCATCATAAACAAACTGGAAATAAGGCTTAAAGTGTAAAATACCGGAGTACTCCTTTAATCCTCAGATCCACAGACCACTGTAACTGGACATGTGTGGCAAGAGTCCCATTAGGGATTGCAACAATGGATCTTGAGCAGTCGAATACAGCATTGCTTTCTGAAAATGAAAAATTCAAGCATGAAAATGACCCGCCCAAAATGGGGTCGCATTAAGTCCAGCTGTGATTATGTACTAATGAAAGAACAAAGTTAATGGGAGATATTAAACAGCTATGTAATTACAGCTTAAGTGTACATATCAACCTGTATTTACATTTCTGAAAGAAATTGTATGTAAAATGTATGTGTGTATATGTGCTTTGTGAGAAATATTAATGTTAAAACCACATTATATATATATATTGATTAAGGTCTAATAATCTACCGCTATAGCATGACTAGACAGTTTCTCTGCTTTTAGGTATGGCGAAACATCCTGGATGCTCTGCACCTAAAACCACAAGTGAGACACACTTTTTACATTAAAACCCTTTTGAGACACTGAGACAGTTTTTACATAAAGATAAGTCCAGACCACATTCCTAAGCTAGAGAACTGGCTAGCCATATCCAAGAGGTTAGAGCTCAGGGACACAAGAACTGAAGTGCAAGACTTAAAGGGGGCACCACCACAAAGACCATAACATTACAAGTATATAACTGGCACAACAGGAAAGGAGAATCAGAACACACGAGGAGAGCATCCTTAGATCCGAGGCACTGTGTTCTCTGTGCGTATACCTTAAATTAAAATTCCCCTCTTTTACTGCACTAGTCTAGTGTAACACATTATTACAAATAAAGAAGCTAAAATGAAGTCAGATTCAAGTCATTCTTCAAAGAACTCGGCAGCTTCTTCGGGAAGAAACCCAACCACTCACATCCAAGACAACCTGGGTGAGAGCAACTTAAAAAAAGTGACCTGAATCTGTTCACAAAACCTTCTCTCCAATCAAATGTGAATGTTTTATCAAAAGTTCCACGCACACTGAAATGAGGGTGAAGCACACATTTGAAACCTACAATTAGCCACCATGTCTCCAAAAGGTGTATCACTAGATATGTCTATGTATCACTAGATAGGACAATGACATTGATCTTCGAAAGGACAATTAATGATTCAATGACTGAAGTTGAATGCGTTGCTAGTGTAGAATTTGTCTTTCTCATTCAATTCAGACCCTGAACAGTTGGTTGGAGAGATAGCATTTAACTGGATGGGAGGATTATGTCACGTGTTCCAGTGTCTAGGCTAGACACTATGGCTTTACTGTGTTCAACATACCATAATAAGATCATCCGGTTAAGTACTAGTGGTGTTACAAATTTAGCACAAGTTCCTTTTCATGATATTAAATTATCGGATCATTCAGGTTTGAATTGCACTGATACCACTAGTTTGAAAGATAACACTGAATGAGAGATGAAATAGTGAATGACATGTATATGCTGCGATGACAACATGTTGTTAGTTTCTGTTATCTTTTCATGGCAACTTTCAGAAATGTTTTACTGGAGCACTTAAAACATACAATGTATTGTTCATACATTCTGATTGATCATTTGTGCTGCTGTGAAGAAAGAAATATCTTCTCTCTTTCTCATGTGACAAACCCAACTATCAGCTCGGGCAGCTGATCCAACCGGAGCACAGGCCAGGTTATCTTAATGCTAGGCTTGACTTGAACAATGCCGTTTTGAGGGAGTTAATTATCAGTTAATTATCAGCACCAGGAACACTTCTCCAGAATCTTCTTCCTCTGATCAGATGCCTGTCTTAAATGGCCAGGACAGATTGGAACCCCCTTCTGCTGTGGTAGAGTGTGACACTGGTTTAATCATAGCTAACCTCGTTATCTTAACGGCAATTATAAATGAATTGCTGTTGACATTGACAGGCTGCATCACCATAGTCTGTAAATCTGTTTTTGGGATTCACTTTCTTGGTTTGCCCTGTAAAAATCTTTTCAGGACTTGTTTACAGGAGGACCTTCTAAAGGGTGCACTGACATCAGCCCCTGTAAAGCTTTTGCCTCCTAACTGAAGTTAAACCCTCCTGTCCTAATGTACCTTTTAACATGTGAAAATACTGACAACAGACAACACAATACAACATGGACACGCTATCTGTATGGGACGATGTGTTGGGTGTGGAGGAGAAATGATCATTAAATAGAAAGGTATTAAGATGTGTTTTGAAGAGAGGGCAGTCACAGAGTTTTGATCATAGGATCTAAGTGAGCGGGAGGGAGTGTAAAGGGGCAAGAGGTCCAGGTGTAGGGGGGGAAGCAAGGTTGTAGGCTTTGTATTTAATCCGGGAGGGAACTGGTAGCCAGTGGAGTTGATGGAGAATGGGGGTGATGTGTGCAGATAGTTTGGCATCATAGCCTGGCAGCATAAATGAATAGTACCTAATAGTACCAAATAGTAATTTGTCATAAATACAAATTTTTCCGGATTTGTTATTGTTACTTTTGTTAAATTTGAATGTTGACACCACTTTTATGAAAATGTTTTACCCTGGTTTTATTGAATGTGTTCTAACCTTCTCATTTATTTGCTGGTTTGGGTCACTTACTTAAAGCAGCCATAGGTTAGTGAGAATTGTCAGACTGTGCAGTAAAATTGCAGGCACAAATCTAAATGACTTCTCCCAACAGCACAAAGTCAGAGTCACTAGTAAGGCCCAGTCAATACTTGTTCTGTGAGTTCAGGTTGCTTACATCTGGTCACAGATATCATTTTCCAAGATGTTCACCAGCAGATTTAAGAAAGCAGTTGTCCCTGCTGCGATTGGCCTTTTGAATAACAAGTAACTCTATATGTCTTTGTGTAAATTAGTTGTGTGTCGATTGAGTGGTGATGATTGTAAGAATGCTGCTGGCTGTGCAACACAATACCCCTGGGAATAATAAAGATGACCTTACCTTACACCTTACCTAACCTATTGCACATTCCACATTCCACACACATGAAGGTCTTACGACGCATATGTTCCCTCCGTCCTGCTCCTGAGGGTATGGTGGGCGGGACTGCAGCGTTCCCTTATCGTCAGGTGAGGCTGTGAGCCGCAGACCGTTCACCCGGAGGACGTGTTCAGGGCGTGGCTTATTGAAAGCGAAACAACCGCCACTACCGCTTTGAACGCGGAACAAGGTAAGCCATGTCAAGCTGGATCCAGGCATTATTATAAAGACTATACACATATATGGTAACGGCTAGATAGCGAGCTGTTGAGGCCGTACGTCGGATGAAGCCTCGCCCAGCTTCCATCGTGAAGGCGGCGGCTACGTTAGCTTAGATCCTACCGGTTAGTATGTGTCATGTTGAATAGACATGGTGTTTTTGTTTTTTGCAGACATGTGAGTTTACAGCTCGTTTTGTGAAGTACAAAGTTGTCAAATGTTTCTGTCGGTGCTTGTCTACGGTAGCTATTGAACACTATCTAGGATGAGCACTGTGGCTGTACCCTTATGATATGTTCTTATGTTTCACGATCGGTGAACTGTCAGCGGGTTGAAGGGAAAGACACACACTTGTACTTCCCCCTAAACTATATACTATAATATACGTATAATATACGTTCCCCCGATGCTGTTATATGTATCAATGTAATCTGACCATAACATGAACTACAACACTCATAAATAATAAGCATTTGATACGATTTCATATCCTACGGTTTTATTTATCATCTTACTTTTTGCTTTTTGCAGTTGTCCTCCCTCTTTCTGGAATGTCATCGCTGCTAGAAATACTGCTGCCAGTCATCTTTCTTTGTTTATTGCTGTGAACAAAAAAGCAGTCATGGTCCTGCACTTGTCTCCTTTTCCTAATGGATGTGTAGCTGTCACCCATGCAGTCAGTTGGGCTTTGATACTGCCCTGCTTCTGGTTTCTGGACCGGCTCATTGCTGTGTGCAAGTCCACTACCCTGGAAAGAACCAAAAGACAGGAGCAAGAATGCTACCTCTACCCCCTCCAAGTGTTCTTCGGCTCCATTCTCTTTTTTATCCTCTTCCTTGTCACGGCACCACTAGCCTTCCTCGGGTTTCTTATCTGGGCACCGCTTCAAGCCTACCGTAGACCGTTCTCATACCACATAGAGACACCCCTCCCATCGGAGAGGGAAGTGAGACACAACTTTGAGGAGGGCAAGGCCACGTTTGGGTTTGCGACAGCCAACCTGTGTCTGCTGCCTGACAGCCTGGCTCGCTTCAACAACCTGGGACACACCCAGCGCAGGGCCACCACCATTGGCAAATGCATCGCTCAGGGCGTGAGTCGACCCCACATCCGCATATTCATTGACTCCCCCAGCAGCTGTGGCAATCTGAGTGCCTCCAGCAGCCTCTTCCACAATGCAAACTCTGCTAGCTACGGTGCCACTGACAACCAGAACAAGCCTGCTGTGAATGACACATCAGTGTCTGTAGAGGGAGAGGTTCCCGCAGACGCAAACCCAAACAGCCGCGTCGTTTACGTACCCTGTGATGATGCGGAGGAGCAGGCGAACGAGACAGCGCCGGAAAATACCACGGTCAACGCAAAACAGAACTCCGACCAGCCTGAGGGGCCCGGCGAACAGAGTTCCCCCAGGGTGCCGCACTCTCAGGGTCTGGGGGACAGGGACGGAGTACCATGGGAGGTCTTGTCGCTGTTTCCTGCAAATGTGGATATCCTGTGTCTGGAGGAAGTGTTTGACAAGCGGGCAGCGCAGAAGCTCAAGGACGCCCTTGGACCCGTGTTCGGTCACATACTGTACGACGTTGGGTTCTACGCCTGTCAGATGCCGCCGTGCTGCTCCTCATTCAAGTTCTTCAACAGCGGCCTGTTCCTGGCCAGCAGGTTCCCCATCCTGGAGGCCCAGTACTACTGCTTCCCCAACAGCCGCGGGGAGGATGCCTTGGCTGCCAAGGGCCTGCTCTGTGCCAAGGTGTGTTTTGATATCCCAAAATAAATCTTATTGACAACTCCCATTTATTATCAGTGATTTCAAATAGTTAATAATTTGTCTCTTGTATTACTACAAACGTGTTGAAACCGTGTATGTGTACTTCATGTAAATGCAAATGTGATTTGTTGTTGGTGTAGGTACTAATCGGACAGAATCACAAACAAGAGAAGGTGGTTGGCTTTTTTAACTGCACACATCTTCATGCACCAGAGGGCAAGTTATTTTTTTAATGTGGTGTTGAACTCTTCCTTCATTTTCTTTGCTTTTTTATGATGCATTACCTCTGACATGATATCTTTACTTATACTCGCAGAGCAAAGGCAATCTCATAGTATTAGTTTTCTGCTGTAGCGATACCTCTCCTTGATCAAATCAATATTTTATAGTTTAAACAGGGAAGGTAAGTAAAAACTGAGGGCAAAGCATATCGATTTCTTGATAAATCCAATAGCTATGTATGTGCAAGCAGGGCGGTCTTTTAAAGGGACACTTCACCCGTTTGCATTAAACGTTGCATCGTTAGAAACCCAGTCATATGTTTTAATGGTCGTGCAACATTCACTCATTCTCCCCTGAGACGGGAGAAATATGTATTTACCTCTCACACTTCCGAGAGTACAAATGACGTAAAACGACGATTTTTGCATCATTTGTACAGGAAGTGTTTTGGGGGGGATTCTAGTGAGACTACACCGTGGGCGGGACTTCTATGTAGTTACTGCTAACTTTGCTATCACTGCTGACGAGTTGAGTTAGCGACGCCGTCACATTAGAACATACGAAAGAAGGCAGATTTACTTTATAAACAGCCAAGTTATAATAATGAGATGTGCTGCTTTACAGCAGACGACTATCAGTGTGTAATCAGTAATAGAATCGAATGAGTCTCACCTCCAGGCAAATGCACAACTCTCTGTGAAACTCTCTGTTGATGTCAACTGTCAATCATCTCTATTCTACATTCCGATTGGTCCTCGCTTGGTACTCGCTTCACTCGCATCGCAGAAAGTTACAATTATTTTATCTCCGTACCCGCCCGCATCGCATCGCTAGTCCTCGCATCGCCTGTCCTGGCCACATTCCGCTAGAACACATTCACGTTCCAGTGACAGTTGTCGCTCAGAGATGGGCGAGTAGCGACGTATGTGAATCAGGCTTTAGCAGGTAGATGGATGAGCGATGTATCCGCGGAGTCAGTGGGAGTGGCCTGCCGAGCTGAATCATTGCGGTGCATGATGGGAGTTGTTGTCTGTAATCCACAAGCCCTAAAAAGTAATTGTATGCCTTTTCTCGGTCAAGATGGCACCAAACTGGACATTTATGCTACTATTCGACTAAATATATGACCCACTTTCTATAAATATTCATGTTTCAACCGGTGAAGTGGCCCTTTAATAATACTGCCAGATTACTTTAGATTAACTCTAGCATAGTTTTTTATTTGATCATCCTTGTGTAAAGGTTCGTCAATGACACTAACCCTCTGTGAGCACATTGGGTTTGATACACTGCTAAACTCAATCTCAGCAAAGTGCTCTGAAAACAATATTTTTTTATTGTTAGTTTTTTTTCTTCTATGTAATAATTCTCAGAACTGACCATTGATTGACAGGGCAGCAGTGCACGGATTTCTTTCTTTGACAGCGGATCAATGTTGTTTTGTGTTTTCTCATTGTAAACAGGCGAGGGGGAGATTCGTTGTGAGCAGCTGAATATGGTAACAGGGTGGATCGGCGACTTTCAAACCTCCCACAGGCGGACAGATGAAGTGGTGGTTTTTGATGTACTTTGTGGAGATTTCAACTTTGATAACTGCTCACCTGGTATGTGTCATGTGTGTTTAACATTTTTTATTTTACACTTTAAGTGGTTGTAGTCATGAAAAAAAAGAAGTCTTTCTGTGTAACTAGATGACATTCGAGAGCAGAATCATAACATTTTTGAGGAGTACACGGACCCTTGCAGGACGGGACCGGGCAGAGAGAAGCCCTGGGTGATCGGTAAGCACCACGTCGTGACCTTTAGAGCCACAGTCTGCATTGTCTATCACTCAGAAAACGTGTAAAATGTTTTATCAGGCACTCTCCTGGAACAGCCAACTCTGTATGAAGACAATGTCATCACCCCAGAAAACCTGCAGAGGTTTACCAACTTTACTGTTTTTTAAACGCACTGCTTCTCGCATGCTTTACTAAATAGTTGTGTGGTTGTCGTTCATTATTTCATTCACTGCCTTTTCTTAGAACCTTGGAGACAGAGGAGCTGAGGCGGCAGTACATCTCGCCCCCCGTGCCAGCAGTCGGCTTACCTCTGGTTTACCCCCTGCCTGGCGAGCCTTGGGTTGGTCGTCGTATAGACTACATCATGTACCGTCAGAAGTCTATCGCCAAACATTATAAAACGGCAAGTGTCCCACAAGTCTCTCAGAGGCTACACTGCTACATTATGTTGCCACAGTTGAAAGGTACACTTGGGACATTCGGGACACATTGTCAAGGTTCCCATTCAATGGAGGGTCAAACTCGAGCTACTATCTCTGGATAGTTAAGATGACTGTCCACCTATTTCTGTGGTATAATTATGATATTACACTAAACTCTTTGAGGTATTATTGATATTCCAATTCATGTGTGTCCCCATTCAGGAAATAGAAGAGTTTACGTTCATCACTCAGCTGGCTGGTCTTACAGACCACATCCCTGTTGGCCTGAAACTGAGAGTTTGTGAATGCTCAGCTGATTGAGTGACCTGACTCTGTCACATTGAGGAACCACATTATGCAAGAGAATGCACTTTGGAATGAAGAATCAGTGGAGGAACTATCCAATATGTTTGTGTCTGCACTACAGGAAAAGCACCATGTCTTTGATGGACTTTTTGGGACCCTACTTCAGGGTGGTTGGAAGTGTACACTGATGATGACACATGCTAAAATGCTCTTTGAAATGCACCATTTAAATTTGTATGTCCAAATCCATTATTTTCAACACACGTGACATAGCACACTGCTCCAGACATCATTTTGTTGAATTGCAGAATGAAAAATAACTCTTTGAGGTAAATACTTCTGAAAAGGAGCATTGTGTTTCCTCTCATCAAGTCTGCAACTGCTTGGTCCAAAAGTGCCTGGACAATGCAGAATACATTTTTTATTTGTAGTTATTTTTCATACAATGATTTTCAGTACACTAACAAAATACACTGATATAATATGCAGTCGCATAGCATGATGCATCTTGAGGTGTGAGTCCAGCATTTCCGACTATGCAAGGTTCCTTTAACTTGTTAATACAAAAGTAACATTCCTGCTACATGTTGAAAGTGTCTCAATTTATACTCAATTTGAGTATTTAATTCCAGCCTTTTTTTAAACATGTCCCCTTAATAATTGTGTTTCTCATGGATAACTAGTATTGTAAACCATGATATTTTTATATAATATTTCTACATTCAAATGTGAATTGAAATGTATTAAAATAATGTAATGATCTCCGATAAGAGACACAGCCGAATGTCCAATCCACGGTGTATTCCATTCGTGAGGTGGGGGGGTGGGGGTAGGCTAAAGAATTATTATTTTTAATTTCTTCAAGACTCCCTGTACAATAACCATAATATATATATATAATATATTACATAATGACATAATATATATATGTTTTTAAATCGTCTTTGTTTAATATCGATCCGATATTTTGGGCACAATACCCTCAATACCTCGAAAGGGGGCGTGTGTTTTATTTGCAGTAGCTTTTTTTCGCATTTGTTAACAAAGAAGACGGTAAACCAATCAGATTACAGTACATGTCATGTCCTTCATGTCGATCCGTAGACACAATAGCATACTTGAAGCAGAAGGCATGGGCGTTCTTACTGGCTCCCAGCGTCTGCTAATGTTACTGTTTGCGAAAGATGTTGCGCATGGATATCTGAAAGTAGCAAAGTTGACAGTTTCAACTACCAGAGTGCGGTATTACAGCCCGTGTAGTCTCACACGGTGTGTCGCTGTTAACACAGCATGTCAACAATGGCATCCACAGTCTGCTTTTCGTGTGGTCCAAAAAAGACATTGTTCAGAGATGTGGAGGGAATCAAAGACGACAGGTGATGAGTTTCAAGAGCAAGTCGAGGAGAAGGAGGATGACACAAGGCCTAAAAGCCGCATTAGTAAGTATGGTTAAATAATAAACTGCAGGGGGTCTGACTCCAGGCTACTTCCTTCTGTTTAAAGGACGAAGCTTCACATTCAATGCAGCCACACATTGCGACCCCGCTCCCGTGCTGCTCGCCACAGTACTATACAAAGTAAAATCTGCGATATTACAAAAATGACTATCTTCCATAAACAGATACATTAAAGAGACATTTAAGTGTGTAATAGTGCAAGTCCAGGGGGATGAGTCTGATAATGGGGAAATCGAGGTCCTTCTCTCGTCACAGGTGACCCTATAGGAAAACCTTCAAAAGGTGTTAACTAAGATTCACACAAATCCTTGTGTGAGGAAATGTCAAACAAGTTCTGTGGCTATTTTGCTGAATTCATTGCGGCTCCTAGCGGACAGATTTGAAATGGAGTTAGATATTACACCAGATTGGACACTAGAAATCGCCAGCTTTCCAATGATACCACAATTTCCAAAAATTCACTGTGGGAATTTGGAGATATTTTAGCTTAAACTCCACACATATCATGCGATGTTGCCCACTTTCGTTGCGCCTCCTAGTGGACAGCTTTGAAATGGTGTGCCTCGGGTGTACTGGGGAGTGGGTAAGATTTTATTGGCAGGCAATCGTGACCGTTGACTTGCGCTAGCGAGCTAACCCAACTAGGATAACTGAATGACATGTGTTGAAAACGTCTCCGGTGATAAATAACGCCCTCACTCACTTGGAAATGAGGTTCACTGTCCAAAATTCCGAACTATCGCTTTAATGCGATTTCGATGATTCCATCTGAATCTATCAAACAAGTGTTTTTCTGCAAGTAATCTGATATACAGTCTTGTCCCAATTACTTGTTACATTACTTGTAACATGGTACAATCCAAAACTACAGCAACAACCAACGATTTTCCTTTTTCCATTTACTTTCTCCCAGGTTTCAATATTGATGTGATGGTATCGCTGCTCCGTCAAGAAAATGCAGTGGACATCTGTGTTATCAGAATACCAGAAGAAATCTCTTATTCAGACTACATGATAGTAGTTAGTGGTATTTCGCCAAGACATCTCAGCGCAATGGCCCATTATGCTATTAAAGTGGTAACTTGATTTCTCAGAACCGCAGTATTTCCCCATATAAAAACATGCTAGGCCTTATGTTTTAACTTTCAATGAATAAATCACTCTTTTTTTTTTTTAAAGCATAAACATATGAAGAATGAGTACGAGCCCCATGCTAAACTTGAAGGAAAGGATGCTGAAGACTGGAAGTGTATCGACTTTGGTATATAAATCAATACATATTTTAACCTCAATGCATATCATTGTATAAGTAAAAGATAAAACTGGTAAATTGCAATGTTTATTTGCTCTCGCGTCCTCAGGGTGTATGGTTCTTCACCTCATGCTGCCAGAGACCAGGCATGTGTATGAACTGGAGAAGCTGTGGAGTCTTCGCTCCTTTGATGAGCAGCTCAGGAGCCTTCCTGCTGAGATGCTACCAGAGGACTTTATCTATGGTTTAGAGGAGACCAAGTGAGAATCATTGACTGAAATCAAAGGCACATGAAAGTCCTTCAAATGGTTTTTACTTGTCAAAGTGAGAATCAAAGGTTGAAGTGTTTCATAGGTTGTGTATATTCGTAATACCTTTATTACAATTGTGCATAAAGAATCAATTCACTTTTTTAATAAAAAAATGTATTATAATTAAGACTTTTAAAATAGTATTTAATAATATGGTTCTGCATCCATGTGCATGCCATAACCATCTTTCATGTATGGGTTGACACATGTGGACAGGCATTTGCACATTTTTGCATAAACTTATAAACAAAGGTGCAAACAGGAAAAGTATTTTTGATATTGATAATATATTGTCTATAATCCTTATCTGAATGCCCTGGTAATGTATACAAATATACACATTTGTGTTTTTTTAATCGCTTTTAATGATTTTGAATTATGGCTTAATCTATTAATATAGTCTCCTCACACACTTGTCATTGCCATGACTGACCAATATTAGGACTTACAGTTGGAAAACATGATTATCTGCCATGTGGTTGAGAGCAATTCTCTGCAAATAACCTTATAGTTCAGCACGGCAAGGTTCTGTAACTTATCTGGGGGCCATTTCCTCAGTCGTTCTTCGATGGTGATCAGAGTTTAAGCCCCAATTTTCTGAGAAAAACTAAATTCTTCCCGACCATGCTCTTTAGACAAACGGGTGCCTGCATCATCTCGAGTTGGATATTCAAGGTTATATTCTCGACTAGTTCATCTGATTGTGTGTAATTCATTGCCTCGAGCACATTGATAGTTACAACCATATGACCTTATGTGTATGTCTTGACATAATGAATTCCAGTAAAGTTTGAGAACAAATTAGGAAATGGGACATTCCTGTGCACTGAGATGTTAAAATTACGGAAGTGGTAATTGTATTTACGGACGATGAAAAAACACTCTACCTTTAGAAAAATGTAATACATCCATTTAGGCGTATATGTTTATATCTGAGAACAGTAAAACGAGTCAAGGCCGAGATATACTTCTCCGTACTCCGTTTATGTTACTACGACCCCTCGAGCCTTGCCAGTTCTCCGTCGGTAAAGTACACAGGTTGACGTTCACAGTCGCTTGATGCGTGCATACAGCAGATAGGAATTAAAAGGGGATAACATGGTAATTAAAAAATAAATGCTTTAATTGTAGAGAACAAACTATTCACAAAGTAGTGCAATTTGCCAGTTGTAGTCAAACCGGAAATGTAAATCCGGAAATGAAGTTTTTAGAGGACCAATCACAGCCCTTGCCGTCTCCGTTTTCCCTCGACGGAGTAAAGAATATCGGATGCGCCCGGAGAGGGTCTCCGAGAGGGTCTCTGTTCTACGGAGATGGCTCTCCGTGTCCAGGCTTTAAGTTCCCGTATAAACCAGGCTTTAAGTTCCCATTTACAGTCCGCACACTCACTGTAAGACAATGATCGTGATGCATTATTACAATTGAATACCTGTTTATCAATATACTGTATGAAAAATATGCTAAGCCATAAGAGATAATGCTTTTACTCACACTTGTACTGTTATGCGTTTACCTCAATGCCATTGAATATTGCGTCAAGTAAAGGGATGAGTCAAAAAGAAAAGTCCCAAACCACTTGTTGTCAGTCCACCCCACGGAGAGGAATCTATTGTCAATATTAATCGCAAAACCTTTTTATTAACGTGGAAAGGAACGTTGACGGCGCGGATCTGTTTATCCTTTTGTTCCAAAGGTACTATGAACCCTCTAAGAAACGATGCACGTTTCATTTGATGAATGGGCTGTTTCTCTCTTTTATAGTGACGATCCTAGAAATATGGGACATACCTTTGACAAAAGAAAGGATTTACTAAATGGACTAAAAAGTCAATGTCCAACTGTGCTAGACGTCTTATATATGCTGTACATTATATCATTGAATTATACATTTAGGCTTAAGGATTAATTCTGAATATAGTGGAGGTCTTTCAGTCTTGCTGCATTATTGATCGTTAAGTGTCGGTGGTTGAACACAGTAGTCACGCTTTCAAAGCATGCGTTGGACATGCAACTGCGCATATGGTGATCCCCATATGCTTGTGGTGGAGCCTGGAATACATGGAATAGACATGACAGTATGACTGGAATACACTGAGACAGAACGATACTTGGGTATAGTACAACATCAAATAATACATTTAGTGAAACTTAAACCGCACAGATAGCTGGCGTGTCTAGCTGAGTGCGTGTTGTCATGCTATCAGGACCTGCTAGCTTTAGTGATCAAATAGCCTGTCAAATGAATGGCTACTAAGCTAGCTGCATTGGAGAAGTTCAGAACACAATTCAGACTTGGTAAGTTCAAATATATAGGCTTGTTTTACATATCAGCAGTGAAGGCCATTAGATTATTTATTTGCAAAGCGTAACTTCCCCATGGCACACGTTGTCTACGCCTGACACGAGAAGCTAATCCACACAGCTAATGTGTGTGGTTGTAGTGATAATGTGTCTGGTTGTAGTGATAATGTGTCTGGGTGTAGTGATAATGTGTGTGGTTGTAGTGATAATGTGTCTGGTTGTAGTGATAATGTGTCTGGATGTAGTGCTAATGTGTGTGGTTTTAGTGATAATGTGTGTGGTTGTAGTGATAATGTGTCTGGTTGTAGTGATAATGTGTGGTGATAGTGATAATGTGTCTGGTTGTAGTGATAATGTGTGTGGTTGTAGTGATAATGTGTCTGGTTGTAGTGATAATGTGTGGTGATAGTGATAATGTGTGTGGTTGTAGTGATAATGTATGTGGTGATAGTGATAATGTGTCTAGTTGTAGTGATAATGTGTGTGGTTGTAGTGATAATGTGTCTGGTTGTAGTGATAATGTGTGGTTGTAGTGATAATGTGTGTGGTGATAGTGATAATGTGTCTGGTTGTAGTGATAATGTGTGTGGTTGTAGTGATACCTACATATGGACATAAACCACACAAACCACTCACACGCGATGAAAACAAGGCGACAGGCGGTGGTCAATTGACGTTCAATTAACTTGTTCGGTTATGGCAACCATTGGGAACACAATTGAGCTATGTCGATCAATGTAAGGAGTACACATTACTGCACGTACCCGTTCACTTGAATTAAACTTGACCAGTCCCGAACACGTAGTTTAGTAATACGTTTGACTTTTTGATCACTGATATTGGCAAGGGTTGTCATGACCCTGAATATTACTCTAACATTCGTTTGAAATGCCAAGGACAACTCGAACCAGGGTTTGGCTGACCAGTTATTTCAGGTTTTGACTGGCGGTAAGAGTACGCCAGGGCTGTTTTAAGTGTAGAGAAATTATCATAGTTTGAACAAACTACCATGCTTATGCTACCCGAGTTAGGCTGCCATTAGATTGTATTGTGGCAATGCATTGGCTGCTCACATTTAACTTAACACGGTGCCTTGGACAAACTATCACGTTGTAACTACTTGATTTATTTAATATGACCGTGCTACTTCTTTTTTGTTCAGTGTTTTATTTTTTTTGTTTCATATGTTGTGTTTATATTTGAAGACGTTTGATTAATTTCATTCGTTCAAGTAATGAATTCAGATGTTGTACATGTTAACAAACCAGTGATTGTTTTGTGAATGAAAAGGAGTGAATGTCCGCCCTGTAGAACGCATCAGACCCGTCTGAGCAACGACTGAAAGGGAGACGACAACCAATGCTTTTCTTCTTTTATCCACCACTTGTTGTCTTTGGTACCAGATGAGTTCTGCGTAGAGAACGGCTCTCTGGCCGACTACAGTACTGGATTAGCACACGTCTTGCTGGTGAGTGAGTACATGTTTCTATCAGAATTAGTTTTGATTGAATATGTATATTTTTCGTCCTTCTACTTTGCCGTGCTCTGTTTAGTCAGTGTGTTTGCAAAGTGCCCCGCAACCCACACCCACCCTGTGTGTGACTGGCCCAGGTTAACAGGCCCTGACACACCAAAACTCTCCTTGCCAGCTTGTGTGTGCGTTCATGCATGTCGCTGTCTGTCTGTCTGTCTTTTTATACACACCTATGTCTATTATATACATACGTGTGTGTAAATATGGGTGTGTTCATGTATGTATACATACACACGTTTTCCTATCATTTGACACCATTTCCGCTCCGTTGTTTTTGTTATACTTTTGACTGAGATGACTTCATTAAATGATCAGATGAGATGAATGGCGCTCTTTTTGTGCGTGCCCTCTTGACAGTCATTTGCTGCTTTGTTCACTCCTGTTATTCTTCTGGTGCATTGATTGCCTAAACAGCCCATCTGAGTGATTTCTTTCAGCAGCAGCCTCAGTCCCGTATTCAACATTCTCAATGGGCTAAAGAGCCAGCGTACAGGCGGGCCACATAGGGCCGACCGTGTGGGACACTGCAGAAACAAGGGGAGTCAGGCAGGACTCTGTTGTGTTGGACTTGATCCCGCTGTCATTCTTTCATGAACTCTTGTTGTGCAAACACAAACCCAACAGACGGAGAGACACCCAGACCTCTAGGATGCTTTTCCTCTCTTTCAACATCAGAACTCTTTTGGAAAACAGAAAAGAATGTCAGTGTTTGTTGCCAGCCAGTTTTACTAAGGTCATATTGGATATGTTAATGATGCAGCTGCTTTCTCACTTCATTGGGCTTTTGGTGAATAACCAACGAAGAACCAACCAATGACTTTATCATTTTACTTTTTGATTTCCCTATTTGCTGCAGAGGTTGCTGCTTTCTCTTTTCTCTGTTTCAGATGCCACCACCTGACACAAACCTAGTTATTGTTTGTGTCTGAATGTGTGCCTGTGTTCTCCTCCAGCCATGCAGCAGGTACTGGAGAACCTCAAAGGTCTGCCGCTGAGCGCCGGAGCACAGGACATAGACCTCCTCTTCCTCACAGGGATTATGGAGAGCCCTATCGTCCGCTCTCTTGCCAAGGTTGTTAGTGCTGCACTCCGACTGTCCATTTCAACCAACACACCCGTGCCAAGGCTTGTTCACATTGCTGTTGTTATTGCACTCTCATCGGTACCAAAAGGGGTATATTTGAATGCAAGTTTTGGTCAAGAAACATCTACACAGTAGTGTTTCAATTATGCAACTGCACTTGACACTAAGGAATGCCTATAGTTGTACATTTTGGTTTGGCTTTTGCGGTCTTACTTTTCTGTTGAAGTTATTGTGTTGGTGTGGTGTCAGCGGTTTCTGATTGTGTGTGAAGGCCCATGAGCGTCTGGAGGTGGTGAAGCTGCACGCGGTGGGGGAGAACAACGTGGAGCTGCTCACCGACATCCTGGAGTCCCTCTACAGCTTGGCACCGGAGGACGCTGCGGCTGCTGAGCTGGCTCACATCCTCGAGGAGCCCCATTTTCAGGTAAAACCCCCTTTAACTTTCTTAGCACACTGTTGTTCATTGAGCTGCTCACCTTTCTTTCAGAGTAGGCCTTAAGCTATGCTGTTGCTGATAGAACTCTTGTTTGCTCAAAGTAATCAAAAGAGTGACCAGCTGCACCTTCATCACGGTTGGTGAATGCACTCCTTTTTTTAAGAAGTAATAATGTGGTTCTTAACAAACTCCAAGAAACATGTACACTAAGGTCTCTTAATTTGCAATAGTATTGAGCTAAGTTAGCTATGGCGCCTCACCGGACCAGCATGGTACATCAGGAGTTTTTTTAACTACTTAATTGACATTTTTGCCTTTTGTGAAATGGCTGAACTGAAAAATCTTGACTCATTAAAGTTCTAGACTCGGGATTCAAACACTCTTTGGGGAGACGATGGCTAAGAAAGTTGGCCTATAAATAATATTGCGATATCTTTAGGCTATATCGCTATATATGATATATATTGTGATACTTAATCTCCTCTAAGAACTTCAAAGTGCTTGATGCAACCCTTTTTTTTCAAAAGTTTTCCTTTAGGCCTTGTTCATCTAACAGCTCATTGTTATGAATAAGCTAAAACGAACCTGTCTGTGTTCCGCCTTCTTAACCTCTGTCAGTAGTGCTTCAGCTTTCTCATGCAGGTGCCGATTCGGCCTTGTGAATACATCTGCTGACAGCTTAACGGCGGTTCATAAATTACTTCCCATTCTGTATCTGTGCGTTTTGCACAGAACGAAGATAGAATACAGGTGCAATGGCCCTACCCTGAAAGGGCAGTGAAGGTGTTTTGATTTAGAAGTCGACCAAAATGAATTAGGCTTTAATAAAATACCTACAGTATATTGGGTTGCTTTTGTGTCTTCACTCTGCTTTCTTCTACTTGCGCTGTCAACCAGTAAGAAGCTGTGTGGGAGGTGGGCCAGCCAGTGGGAGGAGCTTTGCTTTTTTAACCCAATTGCAGGCTCTGAACTGTGGGTAAATTTAGGGGAGGGGGAACGTCATCTAGTGTTTCTGCAAATGCTTAGATTGGGTGATGCATTTTGCCATGTCACACTAATTCTGTGCTCGGCTCCTGAGGTAAGAACAAACCTCCTTCTGTTTATTCCATTATTGTTTGACTCTCTTCATTTAGTTTTTTTGTATATATTTGCTGAGACAGTTGTGACTTAAATGATAAAATGGCTGGGGGGGGGACGGCCATTCATACTTTGTCTCCCTTGCCAAGTTCAGAGAGTACATCATAGTGCAAGTTCATAGAGTACATCATAGTGTAAGTTCATAGTGCAAGTTCATAGAGTACATCATAGTGTAAGGTCATAGTGCAAGTTCATAAAGTACATCATAGTGTAAGTTCATAGTGTAAGTCATAGTGTAAGTTCATAGAGTACATCATAGTGAAGTTCATAGTGCAAGTTCATAGAGTACATCATAGTGTAAGTTCATAGAGTACATCATAGTGTAAGTTCATAGTGCA
>JAOPJJ010000008.1:522717-533590 GCA_027122795.1 Enchelyopus cimbrius
CTACTTCCGTCTGTCGAATAGTACGCATCATCGTCTTTCCGTCCCTCCTCGTTGGATTGGATATCAAATAATTGCAAATTCTTGCGCAAGCAACCAGGCATATCTGGCAGTTCGAAACTTTCGAGTGCGCAAGGCAGCATGGGTATACTCAGGCTAGTGTGCATATTGATTTTTGCCGCATTCCTGTATTGACGCAGTTGGTTATGCAGGGGCTCAGATGGATACGCTATATTCACCGGTTCTGAACTAATGAACTAGATCCCTTCAACGGCAGGATCATGGAGACACATTCATTTGATAATCAACTTCACTCTCCCTGATGTTAACACGTGCTGAATGAGCTCTCCTGCGGAAATAATTGGGGGGTGGGTTGGTGAAATAAACAGCATGAAAACAAATGGGTTTCAAATCAAGTTGAATCAACGAGAGATGAGCCCGTCAGCCCATTCGTTAGCTGGTGAGACAGCAGGGAGGGCAGAGAAGGAGAATGATGAGGGAAGACTGGAAACAGAAGGGAGGCACTGAATCTCCCAAGACATGGAGAGATACAGAGAGAGAGAGACAGATAGAGACAGAGAGACGCAGATAACCGCGAGAGAGAGACGGATACAAAGAAAAGGACTATACTGCTGTCGTGCCTGTGCAGTAGTCAACCGCAACAAGTTGTCCATGCACATGCATTAGCATATAAAAGACAATACATAAACAAACACTGGCACGCATGCATGCGCCCACACAAACATGCAAACACAAAGGAGGCTTTTTTTTGTTTCATCTGGTTTGGCTTTTGACACTCACATTTGGCATTCACTCACACACACACACACACACACACACACACACACACACACACACAGACACACGTTGTTCTGTTCATCTAACAAAGCTTTTGACTCTCACTCCCAAGGGCCCCAACATTAAATAGTCCCGTGATTCTTTCAGCTTGTATAGTTTGATGCCATTTCTTATAGCAAACTGGTTTGACCGAGTAGTCCACAAACATATTTAACCTGCCGCTAATTGCAAAATAGCATGCACTCAATAAATATTTAATGGTTATGAGTTGAAATTTAAATCAATATTAAATGTTGTTTTAATATTTATACGTACATTAAATGTACTGCTGTATTATGGGTAAGCAAACATGGGCTGAACCTGAAATGTAATCCGTTAATAACACAGGGCTCAGCGATGCATCCAGTTAGACTGTGGACCTTGGGGATACGGCCTGATATCTTCAGAGAAGACATCAATTTTTCTGTATCTTGCTGGTGGTACATCAGTTCCATGCAGACACATACATCAATGCTAAAATAATGTGTTAACCCCAACCCTTTGCATGGGATATACAAACAAAAAGACATTGTATTTTTATCCAACCACATCATTTCACTGCAATCAGAATCAGTTTGCACTCTATTTGCACACTTGCACATTTGTTGTAATTACAATTTTGTAAATATCTGTAATTCCTGTACAGTTTCAACCTTATTTATCCCACCACGTATGTCTTTTCTGGGTAAAACTTTATAATAAGGTGCCATAATAAAAAGCAAACTAGTAATTATCTAACCCTTTGCTAATACTAGTAAAATATCTATTTGGCACAAGTTAATAGTTTTTTCATCATTGGACACATACACAGTCTTTCATTAAAGGCCCACCAGTCAACATTTTTAGGTTAATTTAACAGTTTCTTAGTCACTCATGATTAAATGGCTAATTACCGAGTGAATGGAGCGTCTCTCAGCCGTCTCTAAAAACATTGCCCTTGTGAGCCTTTAAGAAACCTATTAAATCTTGGTTTCAAGTCACAACAACAACTAATATTTAATTAATGATGGAAAAACGATTAACTTGCGCCAAATAGATATTTTAGTAACAATTAACAAATATGAACAAAGGGTTAGGTAATGACTAGTTTGCTATTTATTATGGTACCTTATTATAAAGTGTTACCCTCTTCTGTTTATATAATTTTTTAAATGTTCTATATTTCTTTATTTTCTTTTTTATAATGCACATTGTATAGATACAACAGCCACTTTTTGTACATTGTTTTTCATCTTAATGTATGCACCTTCATACCATGTCAAATTCCTCGTTGGGGTAAAACCCTTCTTGGCAATAAACCTTTTTCTGATTCAGATTCTCTACTGAACACAGATTCTTCGACATGTATAATGAGGGTACCTACCATGAACACCGAGCCCCACTCACCCCCAGCGTGTGCTGACTTACTTCTGGGAGAAGAGGTCTCGGTAGGGGCTGCCATGCTGCAGGGCCACGCCGTAGCCCCGCGTGCTCATGCCGTTGCCTGTCACCGTCAGGGTGCAGTCACCGTCGGTCAGCGCAGCGTACTCCACCACCGCCATGTCCCACAGGAAGGCAAAGGGCTCCCGTTTGGTCTGGGGAAGTGCATGCATACAGACATACAAAGACACACAAATGCCTCAGTTAATAAAACTATGAATGTAATTATGAATGGCTCAAGCCATGCTCACAAACGCTCAGGAAACCTGAAACATTTCACATTTTCTGTGCTTCACAAGGAATGACATTTCTTGGGGAAAGCTGAATTCTTGTCCTAATAGTACGCCATTTCAATGTTTCCAAGCGTGAAGTATTTTTTCAGGAACATTGCAGTTTTCTGGCCTAGAGCACAAATGTCTACAACCAACATCTGAGGTGTGAGGGTTGTTTATATATAACTTTTTTTTCCTTTCTGGATGTCCTGTTCTGTCAGTTTTCCCTCTGGACCTAACCCATACTTTTTGCTTTACTGTTGTGTAATTTTCCAATGAAACTCCAATCCGCCTCCATGCCTCACATCGGACTCTGACTGCATCTGTCCCAATATCTTCAGACAGGCCTAAGAAGAAGATGAACAAGCCATTTTTTGGCAAGGGAATAAAAAAACATTTAAAGGCCCTGTCCCTATTGATGTAGGTCTCTCTACTACACTAAGGACCATGTACAGCAAAGGCAACAAAGCCGTTTAATGGAGTGACATACGGAATGGCTCTTGCAGAGTGGACCATTATTATTGTGAATGAAAAATGCCGGTGCTCTTGACCGGAAACAGCCACCGTCCTGACTTATAATTAGGGAGAGCATATACAGGCAGGTGCTGCCACCAAAAACAACCCTCTGTCCTGATCTCCTGTTGGTGCGCCGCCGTGTGTTCCCTTGGGTTTCCACGGTGTACCGTCTGGCATGTATTTTTAAGTGGTATCTTATTATGTTCAGCGTTGGTTGTCTGACACTACAGGTGATGGGCGCACAATCCCTGTGAGCTCCCTCGTGTCTCTGGTAACTCTGTGTGAACCTGTCTGATCCCATTTGTAAGTATCCCAAGAAAGGTCAATTATTTATGTTTCCAAATACAGTACATGGGTTGTTCATTAAGTTGTGTAGCTTTGCGTTTAGATTCGATGCAATGGGTTTTTACAGGGTTTACACTACACTACGGTTATATTGACTTGCTTGAAAACAATTCCTTGAATGACAATTGTTAGCAAAGCCAGAAATACCTTGTACTGTGTTGTCATGGCTCCTATGTTGTTTTGTCTCTTCCACAAGTCATGGTCGCACTCTTTTGTGCATCATTATCTTTTGTTATTTTCTTTGTCCTTTGTGTGCTGTTCCCTTTGTGTGACAAACCTAAAGCAGGCTGGTAAGGTGCTCGTAGTAAGTCACCCCCCCTTGCAGCCGGCACATGGCAAACTCCTCTTATGTTATAATTTATCTTGTCAGACAAGCCTTCTGCATTATTCTTGTTTCATTAAACTGCTCTCAGTAATTGTGTGTATTATTAATGCAAAATGTATATGAATAAAACAAATTTTGGATTTTTGGATTGTAACTATGTGTTTGTGTTTCATTATTAGTAGATTAACTGTGGAGTAACCGTTTGATAAGCATCTCTTTTGTGATGGGCCCAAGCTGGTGTTGTTTATTGAACAAGGCCATACATCCACCACCCGCTTATGTTAGGACCTCTTACCAGGATTTTGTCAAACACATCATGTGTAATTTGTGATCGTTCAGTGCATTTCCAGTGTCTCCTTTTGTGGAACATTGAACATTAACCATTAGACATGTTGCAAAGCACACCACACAGAAAAAGGAAACGGTAAAAGCATGGAAAAGCGTAAACGCTGCTCTCAACTTAATGGAACTAATTTATACACTCTAGTCTGCACACTAATAAAGTCCCCACTTTGCTAAAATATTTTAGACCCCCAAATACAGAAACTGCTTGAATTAATGTGTTTGCACATTTGATTTTCTAAATTGAGCAGACTGCCGCTCTGTACCGTCCTGTTGCTATGGTAACCGGTGTGCCGGCAGTGCCGGAGCACAGCGCTTTAGTGTACCTTGTAAACCTCAGTGTGAAGTTGAACAAAATGAATGGTATCAGCAAGGCAGACATTTTTATTTTAGGTTATATTCTTCATTGAAACCTTTTATTAAAGCCTCAGGTCTTTGGCTGCCACATGCTGAGCTATTGAAGGGCTGAACACGATAAGAAATATATGACATGTATCACTATGTATTTTGTCGAAAGCAACCTACAGTGAATTGAGATCCATGTCATTATTAGGGGATTAGAGCATGCGGCTCAATCACCATCTCTTCATCTGTAACCTGCTGCTTATTAATCCCATGCAGACATACAAGTACATGTAAAAGTAATACATTTTCCCAATTCTTAGAGTGCTTTAGTACAAATAAAATGAGAGATGAGTAGATGTTAGATACGATGTGTCTAGATACGTGGAATAGCACCATGCCATAATAAACAAGACCACTCCAGAGGGGTTGCTGATCTGTTTTGAAAATCCTCCTGTTCCATGAGCTGACGGAGGTGTTGCTTGCGGTAATGACCCGCCGCAGGCCTGTTATTTGCGCTCACCTTTTTGATCCCATCGGACGGGCTGAAGACAGAGTTGTCCTGGCCGTGGTTTTTGTTGATGGTCCTCCACAGCTCTGCGAAAGTACTGTCCTGCTCCAGAGGGTTGGTCCCCTTGGCGCGGAAATACTCGTAGGCGGCCGAGTCACGGACGGTCCCGTACACCAGGTCCGACTGCTTGGACAGGTCCTGGAACGACCTTCGGCGTTCACAACAAATATGTTAACTTAGCGCAGAAAATAAATGGCTTGTTGGGATATTTCGCAAGTTCTCTTTGATATAATGTTGCATCTGACTTTTTTTTTTTACTTGGATGTTCTCTACTTTCCCCCCCACGGAACCGTAAGACCCCCTGATACTGTTGAACAAAACAGATGGCTGAAAAGAAGAAGTGATTTGGAGATTTGGAGAGCGAGCAACAAAGACCAAAGTGATGAAGAACCCAGCATGAACTCACGCATTAGGGAAAATACAAACCAAATAAAGCAGATGGGCACCGAAATGTTTTGGATTATTTAAGGCGTTTTTTATGAAACGAGCAAGACATGACCATTAAATAAGCATGATGCTTCAGAGGGTGATGCAATGCTGTATGTGTTGCCCCCAACATGTCATACCCCTGTCTAATACTTAAAATGCTACACTCACATAAGGTTTGTCATGAAAATGAACCTAAAATGGACTGTGTGCCAATGACAGGGGTACCACACTTCTTAGCCTGCCTGGTCAAATCGACTGCAAGGTGCTGGAAAGGAGGGTTTGTCCGATAGCCAACACGCAGATTCAAGAGGAACAATGCAGATTCAGTTCCGGGTGTGGAACCGCCTCTTTACTCTCGCAAGGATCCTGGAGGGGCCCTGGGAGTACGCCCATCCGGTCTACATGTGTTGTCTGGATTTGGAGAAGGGGTATGACTTACTGTGGGAGGTTCTGCAGGGGTATGGGGGAGGGGGTGTGCATCCAATCTGTACATCCAAGGGGAGAGCTGTGTCCATGTTCTCGGCAGTAAGTCGGATTCGTGGGGCAGGGGCTGCGCTTTGTCACCAATACAGTTTGTGGTATTCATGGACAGGATATCAAGGCATAGTCAGGGTGGGGTGGGTTTGCAGTTCAGTGGCCTGGGGATAAATCTGAGGCCATGATTCTTAGCAGGAAACCGGTGCATTGCCTACCCTGGGTTGGGAATGAGTCCTTACCCCAAGTGAAGGAGTTTTAATATCTTGGGGTCTTGTTCCCATGTGAGGGGACGATGGAGCGTGAGATTGGCCAGAGAATCGGAGCAGCGGGGGCAGTTCTACATTCGCTGTACAGCATCATTGTGACGAAAAGAGATCTGAGCCGGAAGGCAAAGTTCTCGATCAACCTGTCAATCTTCGTTCCTTCCCTCACCTATGGTTGTAACGGATGGGTGATGACCGAAAGGACGAGATCCCGGATACAAGCGGCTGAAATACGTTTCCTCAGAGGGGGGCCGGCGTCTCCCTTAGAGATGGGGTGAGAAACTCAGCCATCCTTGAGGAACTCAGAGTAGAGCCGCTGCTCCTTCACGTTGAAAGGAGTCAGTTGAAGTGATTCAGGCATCTGGTAAGGATGCGCCCTGGGAGCCTCCCTAGGGAGGTGTTTCAGGCACTTCCAATGGGGAGGAGGACTAGGGGAAGACCTAGGAGGAGACTAGGAGGAGCGTTTAGGAGGAGACTAGGAGGAGAGATTATATCTCCAGGGGAGCCTGGGAACGCCTCGGGATCCCCCCATTCAATGTGTCCCGGGAAAGGGAAGTCTGGGGTCCCCTGCTAGACCTGCTGCCCCCACGACCCGACCGCGGATAAGCGGTCGACGATGAGTGAGTGATACACACATCTATATATCATGCTCAGATAACAACTCCATTTGTCTGACAAATCGGACCTTGGTAGGACTGCTGGATTCAAGATAACCAGAACGTGAAATGAAAGGAGTTTACATTGTTACTCAATTCACCAGTATAACTATGTTGTTAATACTGGTGGTATATGCCATTAAAAAAAATGTGTTTCAAAGTTGGACCGACCTGTCAATGCAGGATTGCACTAAGCAATCTATTCTGATTTATCCAGAGAGAGTAATGTTTGTATCATGTTTAATCAAGAAACCTCCCACTGATCAAACTTTCAATAATTTCCTTCTTTTCCATGTTGATGTAATATCCGTCAATGAACTTTGAATTTAATGAATAAAAATTCAGTGATGACTTTCAGCAATATTTAAAGAAGGTAAGAGAACCTAAACTGCTACATATTTATGCATAAATAAAAGGTAACAAGTACATATTATGAGTTTACATAATTAAGTATAAAGTCAGCATCTCCTCCACACAGCTAGATAACATCATCATCATCATCATCATCATCATTTAGTCTTTCCGCAACATGATCTCTTAGTTTCTTTGCTTCTTGTCATGCTTCAAAGTAAAGTAAATCCTATGTTTCCCACTGGCAATAATCAGTAATGAACTGGAGAACGAGGGCGAGGGGACTGGGGTTAATGGGCGAGCTATTTCCTGAAAGGTCACAGTCTTCCAGGGTTTAAAGTGAACTACTACAAACAACGCAGTCTGCATAATTGCTGCAGTGACAGTCACAGCAGACTGAGAGGCTATGGATTCTGACAAGCAGGCGGAAAAAAAACAACCTTTTAATGAATGAGAGGGGGATGAGCTGTGAAAGGAAACTCAATTTTCATACACCCCCTCTCCGCCTCCATTACCATCCCCACCACCACCGACACACATTTCCTTTTATATTATTTGAACGATGCCTTATCGGTACAATCCCTGCATAAAATGCAACCGCACACCCACCACATACTGATCAACCCGTCCCAGTATAGAGCTGAGCGGATGTTTTTAATGTTTGTAGAGAGATGGAGAGAGAAAGAGAGAGAGAGTGAGAAAAACATGAACAACTACCTGAGTTTGCCTTCAGTCAAATTATCTTAGAGATGAGGGGATCAAAACAGTGGATGAATCCTGACATTTGATTGGCTGCAGGTCATGTGAATGTCTGTTGCTGTTGTGTTGGGAGACAAGTGACCCATCACTCAGGAGGAATTTCAGGTGCTCTCTCTTCTCGTTTTACTGAACAACGCTGTGAGCCTGGTGGCTCAGCTCCATCGGGATTATAGCACTGTACAACAGCTGTGGAAATAAATGCTCATTCCAGATGTGTTGGCCAATGAGTCTGAAACATTCAAACTTTTGCATTGATGAGACCATTTTGATTAGTTTTTTTCCACAATCATTTGTTATGTCATGCTAAATCCTGAGTCAGTATGTATTTTTATATTGTTTGACCTTTGTTGTTGACAATGTCCTTGATTTCTCTGTTCAATTAATTCTATTATCACAAACACAGAAGCCATGAATAGCCATGAAATGTGGATGCCAACATGTTAATCTTTGTACTTTCTAACCAGCATCAGAAATGAAACCACCTATATTAAATGATTACTGCTCACAATGCATGTGATCAAGCCAGTAGAGAAAGGCTTGCATTAGTGACACTGACCCTTCTCTGCACTTATTCTGTGCAAATAATTATTTCAAACTCTGGTTTTGTGGAACTTTCAGACACAAATGTTGACGTGTTGATGTGCAAACGTGTTTACTGTTCAAACAATTCTCTGAGGTGAAGGTAATAATGACCAAGACTGAGAGAATTACAGCATCTCCAACCAAAACACAAGTGTGACAACTGCAGCATCTCTCTCTCACACACACACACACACACACACGTGAGTCAGCAAACGGCGATCCACCATGAATACTAAGAGGGACACAGAGATGGAGATTGTATTTATCAGCTCAGCCTATTCAACTGGCATGCTATTGTGAAATTAATCAAATGTGTTGGCCTTTCACCACCAGCCATTGAAACAAAAAGCGCAGAGATCACTTGGTTCACCCTAGAGCATTACAACTACTTGGGAGTTACCACGCAATCCACGCAACGTCTTCCTTCCTGATTTCAATTGCCGCCACGGTCTTGGAGAACACGAGGAGCAGGGAGCTGCTCCTGGAACAGCCCCAGAGCCAGGCCTTCCTTCACTTACCCGCTTGCGTACGAAACGGTGGTAAAAATAACTATGTTGTTTATACTGGTGGTATACACCATTTAAAAACAATAATATATATATTTAAATGTATCCATAGAGAGTATCACAATGTTTGTATCATGTTTAATCAAGATACATCCCACTGATCAAACTTTCAATAATTTCCTTCTTTTCCATTTTGATTTAATATCCATCAATGAAGTTTGCTACTGCTACATGTTTATGAATAAATAAAAGCTAGCGAGTAAATATTATGAGTTTACATAATTAAGTATAAAGTCAGCATCTCCTCCACAGCTAGATAACATCATCATAATATTCTTTTTCAGCAAAGTGATCTCTTAGTTTCTTTGCTACTTGTCATGCTTCAAAGTAAATTAAAGCCCATGTCTCCCACAGACTGACTATTGCCTGAAAGGTCACAGTCTTCCAGGGTTTAAGTGAACTACTACAAACAACGCAGTCTGCATAATTGCTGCAGTGAAAGCAGACCGAGAGGCTATGTCACTCACTCATATCTCGCTTTATGTTGTTTTATCGGTCGTATACATCATGTGAAGTTTTATTGCATATTTCTGAACAACACGGACAGTGGTAGAACTGTCCGTGTTGTGAGTGAGTTTTGTGAACTTAATTCACTTCTGCAAGTTAATACATGACTATGCTGCCGTCCCACACATCATTTGAGATGCATTTTTAGAGAGTTTTACATTTGAAAGATAAACAAAGGCAGTAATTAACCTGTAATCAATTGCTCCAGCTAAATTGTTTGAATCAGTTTAAGGAATTGCATTTTTCAGTAACGAGGTTGTGTGAGTCTTTTAATATCAACCTGTATACGCAGCATCAACAATACAATAGAATGGCTTATAAATTATACAAAATTACTCATCTGAAAGTTGTGCTTCAAATGTGCTGAAGCATTCAAACTTTCAATATTTTGGTTTCGAGTGCAATTTTGCAGTACCACTACACAATCGCAAAACTGTGATTCGGAAGATTAATCACAAAAGGAATGCATTCCTGGCCTCATTCTTCTTCCATTTCAGCAAGTCATGTCACGCCACGCTTGTGAGGAGACTTGAGAGGACATGAAGCGGCATGTAGCATACACCCTCTGCTGCTGTCGCCTGGTGCACGTATTTATGTCACCTTGTTGTTGAAAATTGCACGCAGCAAAAGATCTCCAAGAACATGTTTGCAGGAGCCATTATAAGTACAAAAATATCCTCTAGCATTCGGCAAAAATAATGGAGGACGTGTGCCCCATGGTATTCTCTTACACGCTAGACTTCTTTAGACCAACATACCATTTTTATTTTTGCCTTCACGGTTTGCCCACACCAATTTCACAGTATATCGAGGCCTCCAAACATTTCTACGGTAATCGTGCCAGAGTTTTTCTGCCACTCTCTCAAATTAAATAGAGGAGCATCAATCATAAACGCTGCGCAAACACAGCATCCAGTTTGAAGCAGGAGCCTTGCCGTCAACCAGCCACACCACAGTCACGCTCCTTAGAAATACACGCTCTCTAGCCTCTTGGCACCGGGGCATTCCCCCAGAGCATTCAGTTAAGAGATGTTCGCATGACATTATTGTCCATTTTGTATTTTCTGAGGTTCTATAAACATTGCTGTGATTACACTTGTAGTTTCTGTGGCTGCCGTAGGCCAATATCAGCTATACAATTTTGTTTTTGCACAGCATATATGCCACTTACGCATACAGAAACACATTCATCAACCAATTTACACTCTCTCTCTCTCTCTCTCTCTCGCTCTCACACACACACACACACACACATAAATGTAGCACTCACCCCCTCACATTCAATTCCTCCTTTGCAAATAGCAGCTTGTTTGTTCT
>JAOPJJ010000008.1:627556-639337 GCA_027122795.1 Enchelyopus cimbrius
AGTGGGTGGGTGGGAGGGAATCGTGTCAATAGTTATTTTTGTTTATTTGGACATAGTTATTGTAATTTTACAGATTTTTTGTGAATGTATAGTACATATTTATTTATAGTAGTTTCACTATTTTAATTTGGGTGTTTTATACTATTGCAGTTTGCTTTTTTGTCCAAATTGCATAGGCGGAATAGCAAAAAATGGGATTCTTGTGTGATTATGCCTGTCTCATTAAATATCAGAACATCTGGTATGCTATCTAAATGGTTCACAAGATAGCCCAGAGGGTAGCCTTTCATTTGAGACCAAGATTATGCGTCTACAAGCTTGGGTTCATGTTTTGTTTACAGTATGCCTTTTTGGTAACCAGGTCTTTTTTGGAGTCTCCAAAAGGACCCTGACCAAAACGCATGGACATATCATTACATAATATAAGCTGGAGCCTTCATCTTTTATGCTTTCTTGATCAAATTTTACACAGAGCATCACAAGACCTAGGGCTAGGGCTCCAAGGGATATGGAGTTACCAGGGTACTACAATCAGCTTGGTTTTAGAGGTGTGATTAACCGGCTGGAAGGAAAAACAATATTGTGGCCTTCTCAGCACTGTGTCAGTACATGATAGTTATTCTGATAATGTCATAACATTCTACAGGGTCTCAGCTTTCGAAAGAGACCAAGCATATGATTATAGATCGTACTATGAAGGATCAGTGCTCTCTAGAGTAGGCGTGGTGCAAAAACCTCAATAATGACAAAAAAGGAGGATTAATCCAAGAGTCACATGGGATGAATGCTTTTGCACTGAATGTAAACAATTACAGATAATGTATTCCAACCTTGAGTATATTCAGTCTAGCCAGCAACTCGCTTTCGATAAAGCCACCGTGGTGAAGGAAATGTAAATAACTGAATTGCATAATAACATGGGGCATATTTGATTGGTCCTTGTGTATTTAACTCAGCCATGATGGTCTTGATCTTGTTCACCTCCGGAATCTCTCCTGTGGGCTTGTTCCGTCTCTCCTCTGAGTGACGGCTGAGGGAAGGAAGAGAGCAAATTAGGATCTCAGACAGCCATTTCAGTCCTGTGCTCCCCATTATCTTTATAATTCCTCTTGTTTGCCAGCTGGGGTCTGTGGACACGAAGAGAAGAGAATGGAAAAAGAGGATGTTAGACGCTGTGAATGACTGGCAATATCTATAATGAAATGGTACATTTCCAAACCAACTGTCTGAGAGTAATTTGTTTTCATACGGTGGTCATTTTATGAAACCCGAGGTCATTTTGTTATGGAAGACAAGTCATTCCAAGGCATCTCTGGTGTCTCTCGAACAACACGAGTTGCTAGTGTTTAGGGTCCAAGTCGAGCTTTAAATAATTATGACACAGCCATCAATAATAATAATAACAATAATAATAACAGCTATCTGATGTTCTGTTGTGTTCTCAGTGTTTTGGTCTGTAGTGATGTCTGTTGTGTTGTCAGTGTATTGGTGTGTAGTGATGTAGGTCTGTTGTGGTCTCAGTCTGTTGGTGTGGGTGTGTGTGTGTGTGTCTAGCATAGGGCAGGTTGTATTAGCAGCTGATTCCCATTCATATGAAGTCTGCTGCTCACCTCCACCAATCCCACGGGATGATTCCTCTCAGCTGGAAAGAATAACCACATTAATGACACCGATTGAGCAAGGGGGTGGGAAGCGAATGGATTCCAGTATTATGTCCATGCGACGCAAACCTGACTCCAGGTGAGGAAGAGCATGTGAGGAAGAGGAGGCGTGAAGAAGAGGTGAGGGAGAGCCGATGGGGGCGAACAAAGGGTCAACAGCTTCTTTCACATGAAGCCCATCTCAACTGGGAGGAGATATAAAACTGGATTTTACAACTGGGGTATTATTGAAGTGTTTTTAATGGTTATGTTGAACAAACAGCAATCCAATCGATAAATACAACAATCACACGAAACAGCACCAACCGCCAATTATCTTCCTGAAACAATACGTCTGTCTCCAAAAGAACTACTTTGGGTTTCCTGTGACCAACTGTCAGCTAGTTCATATTTCAGAATCTTAGAATGTCGCCAACTGGCCTCCAACAAGGACGAATGCTTTTGGGAAGGGAGGTGGGGATGACTTGATGGAACAGCCTCTCTTGGATATTTTCTATTGGTGGATGTTGTATTAAAGTTGATGAATTGTAATCAGGTTGGTAGAAACTAAATTCAGCTCTGCCTATTGACACAAACGCTTCAGCAGTCCTCTTCACTGGCTGAGTTGCTCCTGACTTTATACCATCTTTATGCTAATTCCTTATTCGATTCATGAATCATAATCACACATGACAGACCACAGAATACCACAGAATATCAAATAAAGGATACATAAGTTACACCACCAGCAATATGTCGGAAACAAGAATTTGGTTGGTTCATATTTCCCTTAAAAGGTTCAGTAGTATTCTACATTCATGTTCAGTATCCAGTATTTACCTTTAGTTCTGTTCAATACTAATTGCTATCTGCCGGAAACAGACAACATAGGTGAGTAATACCATCGACCATCTCCATGGCAATGTCAGGGTTGAATACTTAAGGACGTGAATTATTTGTTTGAGTTTGCGTGACTTTCTTGATCATCTCCAGCACTTCACTGCTTGATATTGACTTGTTTAGAGAATGAAGACAGAGGCATCGGGTGGCAAATGAACCTTTCTATTGCTGCAGTCTGCTAGTTAAAGTCCTGCTGACACAGAGACAGACTGGTCCGCCCTACCAAGTGAAGGTCTCTCTGGAGATATGACGGATGTTTGTTGTTACCTTAAATACAGTGCAGTCTTGCTGATGACTCCCTGGACAGGGGGCATTTGGTGGTCACTGCTCATGTTATTAATTCAATCATTCAACAGTTAAAGTCTACCCCAAATGTTTCAGTCTATTTTCTTCATTGTGGCTGTGTGTATAGGTGTTTGTGTTGGGTAGCATTGTGCGTATGCATATACAGTAAGCATGCACAGTGTGCACGTGTGAACCCCCCTGCTGTGAGTGTGAAAGCCCCTCTGTGTGTGCCATCATGCGGAACAAATGTACTCTCCACATGTTGGGGGCGGTCAGTTCCGTCCTGATCTACTGAGTAGTTAATGTGGAGCCAGGTGGAAACGCGTTTAACCTTCTGCCTCCACTCCATGGACCCCCCAGGGACCACAGATGACACTGAACGCTCTTGGATGGGTCTCTCTCTCTCTCTCTCTGAGTTCCTCCAATCCCCCCCTCTCCTTGTCTCGCTCTCTCTCTCCTTCTCTCTGTCTCTCGCTCTCTCCTTCTCTCTCTCTCTCCTTCTCTCACTGTCTCTCTCTATCTCTCTCATCTCTCTATGGTCTCTCTCTGTCTCTCTCAGAGTGTCTGTCTCTGTGTCTCTGTCTCCGTCTGTCCTTCGATTCTTCCCGACAACCCCACGTCAGATCAAATTCACACTTGGCAGTGGTACTGCTGAGCATCCAAGAAAGTGCAGTGTGTGTGTGTGTGTGTGTGTGTGTATGTGCGTGTGCACAAGTGTGCGTGTGTGGCTGCGTGCATGTGTGCGTGCGTGTGTATGTGTGTGTGAGTAGTCCTCCTAAAGGCTAGTACAGGCCCTTGCAGAGCAATGAGTGTGGATGTGATTAATGTTGTCCTCTACGTCACCCTGCATAGGAGATATGTTCTGCACCTCCTCTTTGCTCCCTAAATCATGAGACTATGGAGGAAAAGGAGGAGGGGGAGGATGATGACGAAGAATTCAAGGGGGACGAAGATTAGGAGAAATAATGGAGCGCAAGGATGCTGATGGACGGAGACAGGTGTCACTCATTTTGATGGAAAAATACAAACGCTCTGCAAACCATGAAGATCTGTCTGGTTGTTAAATGTTGAACCGTCAACATGTGCCTTTATATTTATGTTCAAATCCGTTTCAGCCAGACCCAGATGTTATGCATCATCTCAGATGTCTTTCATGAAGCAAGCCAATCATCAAAACGAAGCAGCTCCAAACACATCTCTGCGCTGCTTCGTGACCAAGATTGTAATACACAACTGGTCCGGGAATGTCCACACAAGGTGAACATATTTTCTAAATTTCCCAATATGATATTCTCAAATGAATAATGTACTATGTATTCCCTACTGAGTTCATTATTGACACATTTTGGTTATTTATTTGAGTTGTGAGGTGAAGCAGGTGTTATTCACAGTAGAAGTCCTCACCTCATGACTACCAACAGCCAGGGGGTTAGTCAACATGCTCTCAATGCAGGCCACCCTGTAGGAGTCCGCAATTCATGACTTCCACCAGCAGGGGGTTGAGTCAACAAGTGTTGAGCTTGTTGTGGTCGAGGATTGATGAAGGATTGGTCCCTCATAACCTAAAACCCAGCGTGTCCCTCTTACACAACAGAGGGTCTCGAACACCAACAGCCCACATCGAATTTTAAAAAGGAGGAGGAAAGAAAAGAATGCATTCCTGGTTCATGGTCTTCCAGACATTCCACTCCTGTTCATTCTCCTCTCCTTTAAAACCACGCTGGGAGTTTTAATGGCCAACCAACAGACTCTGCACAACTCAGCCATCAAACTCTACCCCCACTTAGCGCAAATCCCTCTTGTGTGAAATAATGTAAGGAGTACTTCAGACATGCTGCTGGTATTTCAGGTATTTAACTGACATTCCAGGGACCGACTGAGCTGAAACCACATTGGGCAGAATAAACCACTGATATACCGAACGTGGCATGTTCTATAGTAAGACGCAAGCTACATGGGTATCAGAGTGAAGGTGTGTGTGTGTGTGTGTGGAAAGAGATTGGCGAAAAAGGGTGAGGTTTTATTGCCATTTTTTTTCTAAAAAGGGTGAGAGAGAGAGAGAGAAAGAGAGAGAGAGAGTATAGAGCGAACATTACGTTCCCGAGATGAAATCCAACAGGTGTGGGACAGACTGGGGGCCATCTTGGATATGAATCAACAAGACGATTACAGAGTGAAGCCAGGCGTGGAAGAGCCTCCACAGCCAGGAGTCAGGGTTCACGCTGTACAGATCAGGGCTCCTGTCAGAAAGCACCCAGCCAGCGCTGTTGCACGGCTTTGTTGGTACAAAGCAGCACTTTGTGAGAGCGCTTTTATTTTGACAGCGCTTTTAGTCTGCAACGGCGCTTTTACTTTTCAATGGCACTTTCAGTTTGCGAAAGGGGCTCTTTAGGGTTCGACGGCAATAGACGTCAACACTGAAGAGTCTACACCTTCAGAGAAGTGCCAGAGGAACACATTAAAGCCCCTCCCCCTGCAGTCTCTGGTGGCTGGTGATTGGCTGACAAGCGTTATTTATCATCATCCTGGTCAGCTTGTTGATACGGTCAATGACCCACTGTCTGTGAGAGGAGTGATAATTAAGGGTGGGGGGGGGGTCCACCAATCAACCTAGATCCACCAGTCTTCCCACCAAAGATTATAGAGCGGAGCAAGACAGATCAGGGGCTGGAAAATACGTTGAGAACAGTGAAGTATGTTCTCGAACTCCAGGGGCACCATTTTAGTAAGCTCAGGGCCATCTTGTGGTTGATAAGAATATGGTGGAATTGCCCAGCATAGCTTTTGCGTTAAATTATATGTATTTATACAAGTTATGTGTTGAGTAAATATGTTGTTTTCCCTCCCAGATCTATGTTCTCTCCTCTCAACGGACGTCCGCTCTGGGTTCTTGGTTGCGGGTTTGATCCTGGGGATTCGGACATCCATCCCAGCGTACGGACAGCAACAGCCTAATCATGGGGGAGGATTTTAGCAAACAAGATAAAGGAGACATAAACTCTCTTCCACCACATGGCGTTTTCATTCAAACTGATTAATGGGGGGCGCTACTGAGCTTCAATGGCGTAGGACGTGAGTTTGACGCTCCTGTCGATTTCAAATAAAATTGTAATTCATCTGTGCTATTTGATCACATATTTAATCCAGTCTCACTTGTGATGGAAAATTAAGATGTGTTATTTTCCTTTGAATCATTGAAAGCTGTTTCTCTGTATTTGTATGTTATTTTGTATGTTATGGCCATTCTATTTGCTCCAGGCCATTTGTGATTGTCTTCCTGTGTTCTGGTCACATTAAATCAGTGACCCCTGGGCCCTGAGGAGGAAGGCTTGACCAGGAATGCGTGATTGTTGTCTTATTAATTATCCTGTTATCCTTTGCCTCACGAAGGATGTGGAATAATACCCATTTGAACACTTGAGGTAACAAAGAGAGACCCCCTGAGGAGAGGGCCAACTGTAAAAAGGACTTTGTGAAACTGTGTTCTGGGCTCACTCTACTAGAGAGTAGCCTCTTGTATGCATACATTAAACTAGCGTCTACAACTGTTGTGTGCTTATTTTAGCATTTAGAAATCTCATATGTCCTAGATGCAATATCTCATAAAGAAATTGCCACGACACACTAAGCAGTACTTTTTGACGGTAAGTTTATCTCTTAACTGCATAACATGTCTGGAAAGAGCTCTAAAACTGGCATTACTATTCAGAAACAACTGAGGCCTGGTCTACAAACCGTGACCACATCCTCAAGTGAGCCGTAGGCACCTGCAGAGGCCGCCTCGACGAACGCTAACCCTGACACCGCTGCTATCAAGCTCGAGTTGCTGGCCTCGCTGAGGAAAGAAATTGCTGACATTTTTAAAAAGGAGCTCCAGGAGACTCTCGAGGATACTTTGTCTGCTATCAAGCTCAATCTGCAAGCGGTAAAGACACAGCTAGCGAATGATAAAGCTGCTACCGAGGCTACCATGTCCAAGCTAACAGTCGGAGAGATGGATCATGCACTCACCGAGTGCAGCGATGACATCACCGAGATGAAAACTACTATCAAGTGCCTTACTGCTAACGTAGCCAAGCTGGAACATAAATGTGAAGACTTGGAGTCCAGATCACAGTGTAACATAATGATAGTGGGAGTACCGGAGGGTCCTGTTCTGGTAACCCAAGCCCGGTGATCGTCCATGAGCTATTGTGTGCAGATTTAATTATCACGGACATTTTACGCCGCGCCAGAGAGCTCCGAAAGATTAAAGTCAGTGACCTGACCATCTAAGTCTCCCCTGACCACACTGCCCACTGCATTCAACGAGTTGAGGCGCGAACTTCGTTGCATCGACGGTGCTCGGTATTGTCTGATTCATGCAGCGCGACTTCGCATCACTTTCAACGGTGTCGAGAAGGACTTTGTTTCAGGGGGAGGAACTGATGTCTGTCAAAACCTTGATTTCTGGGTGAGCTCCAATAGATTTTCAGATCTGTGTTCTATTATCGCTCAGAGTTTGTGGACTCGCCAGCCTTAATTCTTTAACTGTGCAGCATTAGGTGATTTTCTGGTTTGTTGCATGTCACTATTGTTTGTTTATAGCAGGCTTTTTTCCTTCAATTTTACTGGATAGGCTACTGTTATATAACAAGGCTATGCCATATTTTGTATTTTTGTACTCCAGATCAGATCAACACTAACTCATTTTATGCTCTCTGCATCTATTTGTACAGGACTGAGGGCCTACTGTTATTTGTTAATTTGCATTTTCACATCCATCTGATCTATGTGGAAATCTGATTTGTGTTATTAAGGCGGTCATCTTTGTTATTTTGCTGGAATGTTCACCTTTAGATGAAACAATATTTTGTGATGTGAGTTCTCTATTTTTTCCTTTTTTCAATATAACGTGTTAATCATTGCGCACATACTGTTAAATAGTTGATATCGGTGGGAGTTTTTTCTTTTTTTCTCTCTTATTTTTGTTTGCTCTGCATAGTCTCCGGGTTGTTCAAACTCCATTGTGGACAACCTTTGGGTTTTGTGGGAAACACTGTTGTCTACTTTGTTCTGTAGTTATATGGGGACTTATATTTTATTGACAGTACTCTTAATGCATGTGTAAATTCCTCTATTTGGGTAATTTCTGACCATTCACCTTTATCATTAGATATTCAACTTTCTACCTATGAACATAGCCCACCACTTTGGAGATTTAACTCTCTTCTTTTGGCAGACAAATAATTTTGCGAACTCATTTCAAATTCTATTGATCTTGTCTTTCAATCAAAATGACTCCTCTTCATATTCACTTAAGTGTCACTTAAGTTCTTACTCTGCTGTTTCTAATAAAAATATTAATGCTAGGCTTAAGGAACTTACATATGCGATTAGTAACTGGCAAGTGTCTTTACAACGTTATGGTTTCCCACACTTAAAAAGGGAAGGATTTGACCAGACTCTCCAGATTTCACTCTTTGCTGCGTTTATTGACCAGTAACAACGAAGCAGGTGAAAAACCTTTGAACATAGAAAAATAAAACAATTTCATTAGATAAGTTCTGTATTCCCAGTTAAAACAAATCACGTACCAAGTGCAGAATTTTAAATAACACAATCCCAATTAAATTCAGTATTTCCCATCAAACACAAAGTACATTAAATTAGGCAAAAGGTAAGTATATTAAACATACATTAACCATTATTCCATTATTTATCAACTTGGGCAAATTACTATAACTAAGGTATTAGATAAACAGAAAGCCAGAGCCAGTTCTACTTTTAGAACTATTTACTTTTAAATCAACCTGTTATTGGTTTTAACCTTATGTTTTAACCAAGATCATTTCACACATTTTATCATTTGTATCACGATTCAACACAAAGCGTGCCCTCCAGGACTGCAGAGGGCACTGAGGAGTCAGCGCAAGAGTGACTCAGCTGAGCTGGTGAAGAAGTGAGCAGCTATGCTTAAAAGGAACCCTGAATTGTTTGTCAGTGCTCATTCATGGTTTGCATGCTACGGATGTTACTTCCCTTGGAAACTTCTTTGGAACTTTGGATTTGCCTTGGTAAATCCTTTTCTGTAAATGAATGAACCTTACCTTGACCTAAAAAACATTGATTGAACTTTAAATTGAACTCTGTTGATAGCGTGTTTGCCAGTTCGACATGGATGGCTCGACATGACATACAGCAGAAGAGTACTCCCCATACTCTCCTCTTGACATCATCCTTTACTTGGTATGGTCCAAACAGGTTGACAGACGTGAATTGAAATGGTGCAGCCGGACTCCACCTCTCTTCAGGTAAGTCTCCTATTATTTGCTGACAGGTTCTTGCTTTAGCCTTCTTGCAAACGACACACTTGTCAACGACTTTTTAGGCAATAATTCTTCCTCTGATGACCCATGCTTTCTTTCGCATCCGCAGCAAAGTTCCTGCTACTCCTTCATACCCCTCACTGTGTGCTTCTCGGGCTAGGAGAGTGGCAATCCAGGCCTGGAAATGTAGCAGGGGAACAGCTCTGTGGCCCTCTTTGAAGGTCTGGATCCTGCCACCACACATCAGGAGTCCACTTGCTTGATCAACCAGTCTGTCAGTTGTTGTGTTTGGAAAGTGTACACCCTCTTGTGCTGCAAGGCATATGGTCTGGAAGACATCTTATTTTATTGCTTGTGATGACACCAGATGAATGTACTGCCTCCCACTTTTCGTGATCTCCAATGTTTGCACACAGGAACTTCTTTGCTGCTCTCCAAGTGCACGCTATCTCCCCGACCAGCCGTCTTAGACTGCCAAAGCGCCTTTCGCTTTTGGACTGCTGCTACTGCCGGTGGTCTTCTGGACTTGGACTCCTGTCTCCTGGATTCTGATTGGATCTTGTGTTTTCAGTTGACTTCGGGTGAGTGCCGTGACAAATGTTTTCCTCTATATTTTTGTGATATTGTCTCTTGCTTGTGCAGCAACATCTTTTGCTGATCTTTTCGGCCACTCACTCTCAGGAAGCTGAAGGAACTTTGGACCCGACTGCCACTCGGTCATCAGGACTGGCCTCTCTGGTGATGTCTGCAATGTTCGTCGGCCCTGGAATCCACCACCAATCTCGGATGCTGGTGCTGCCCTGGATTTCGCCAACTCGGTTTGCGAAGGTCTGATAGCCATAACTTTCATGCTGTATTGCAACTTTCAACGAGATGGTACCACTTCTCCACATCGATTCGGCAGTGTTTCTGGAAGTAGTGCTTCAGCCGAGCTGCAAAGACTGCTCCACCTCTCTGCCTTCACAGGGTTACCCTTGTGGTCTAGAGGGGTCAGCTTGGCTTTGGACTCAACTAGCCTCACAACGACACCATGGCTGCAACTCCAACGTAGGTACAGCACAGCGCCATACGCGTGCTCACTGCCGTCAGAATGTGATGGCACATGGTCTTCCAGCTGGATCTGGCGGCGTGAGGGCTCTGGTGAATCTGAGCAGGCTAAGATCAGCATACTGTTCGAGGAGCTTTATGGCGTCTTCTGAGTTCTTTGGACAAGGCGGCATCCCAGGTGTCTTCTACGCAGTACATTACTTTCGCTTCTTGAATGGCTCTTCAGATCAAGATGGCTCCCTTCTGTTTTGCTTGAGCCACAAGGCCGAGTGGATCAGAGACCAGAGACTTGACTTAACAGCACTTAAAGTGTCCACATCAATGGCATAGTGCCCAAAACACAATGCAAGCGGTATCAACCATGGCATAGGGCCAAGTGGTGTGGGAGAGCACAGGCTTTATTCACCCGCCCCTTTTGATTGTAATTGCCCTCAGCTGTCATCACTGGGCCTGCAGGATACTCTACAGGAAGGGCCTGAGCAGAGGGGGGGGGGGGAAGAGAAGGGATTAAAATCCTCATACAAAATAACTACATATACCAACCCGATGTTTACATTGAACGAATACGTTGATAATGATGAGCCAACCCACCTACGTAACACCTCCCCCCATAAAAGCGAACCCAGGGGGTTAGCACACACTATTGCATACAAAACATAAACATCAGCTTGATATACCCCCCCAAAAAAACTATACTCTGGATAAGGCATCGGCCACAACGTTGTCCACCCCCTTCTTGTGACGTATCACAATGTTGTAGCCTTGTACCAGAAGAGCCCATCGCATCAACCGTTGTGGTCAGTATTGTGGTCTGTATAGAGGGAATGTTGTCTGGCAACAGCTGAATAAAGATGTGAAGGTAGTGTTTGTGCATAGATGTTCACGGCATGGATATGCAACTGACTTTTAGCATGTTTCGAGAACTTCTGGATAGCCTTTTTCCAATTTATTTAAAAGCCTACACTCACAAAGGCAGGGTCACACTTGATTGCACATTTTGACTGATTCAAAAAAACCTTGGCACAGTGAAAACATATGACCCTTGCTGTAATGCATGTAATGCACTGTAATGGATTAAATGCATTACAGTGCATTAAATGCATTACAGTTTAATGCATTTTCACAATTTACCAGCTCTGGTTTTGAAGACCAAATCACCACGCCATTCTTTCCAATGGGAATCGGGACGGTCTATACTTTCAACAAACAATTTACCAGCTCTCGTTTTGAAGGCTGACAATAGGGGTATTTACCTCCTTTTCGTCAAGATTTTTACTCTTTTTGGCTGGTGTCGACCAACAATGAAAAATGTCAGTGTCTTTCTCCAACTATTCATCCTAGCGACTGCGCAAATTATACAGTTTGGTAGAAGAAAACGGTTGGGTAATACCAAGTAGTCGGTGGGCGGGCGGGGAGGGGGGGGGTACATTACAGATGATTAAAACATGACACATTGGCTGTGTTCGAAACCGCGTACTGCGTACTGGCTACTACCGTACTGGATACTGCATATTTGAATATACGTCACCCAAGTATGCCAACACCAGAACTGTGCATACTTGGGACGGAGACACGCGTTTGATTGGCTTCACGCGCTCTCG
>JAOPJJ010000008.1:777943-791172 GCA_027122795.1 Enchelyopus cimbrius
ATGGCAGAATGGTGGTGCGTAATGGCAGGCTGGCAGGTCATGCCGGAGCGTACGTAAACATATTGCCAACTTTGCCTTCCTACAAAAAAATGGATTGTGTTCAAAATACACACATAAAAACCATAGACTGATATTTCTGGGTATAACGTGTTCAGGAGGGATAGAAACAAGGGCAAGGGTGGGGGATTGCTAGTATATGTTAAAACACAATTACATGTAACCTCAATGAATGGTCACAGGAAATAGATATGGAATATATTGGGTTGAACATGTCACTATCTCCTCAGATGTCTTTCATAGTCATTTGTCTAAATCGACCACCATCATCCAATAGCATATTTTATGAGCATCTTCATAATATTCTTAAGCAATGTGATGTTAAAAAGGAGTTAATACTAACGGGCGACTTCAATATAAACTGTGGCAAAAAAACTTTGAGATAACAACAACGGTCCAACAAGAATAATCAACTCCTCTCAGACACAAACTGATCTGATATTTACATACAGACCTGAGAGAGTAACTACATCGGGAAACATGCTGACTGGTCTGTCTGATCATAGTATCACATTGCTGGTAAGGAAACTAACCAAAAAACGACTTGGAAATTCTACCATAAGAAATCAATTCTATGAGAAAATTCCTAAAAATGAAATAATCAACTTGGAAAATGCTATGAACCTAATTGACTGGTCTGATCTTCTAACCAGCAAAGACACTGAAATTAGCTGCAGTACTTTTTTCTCTACCATTAATGAAATAAGTGCAACCTTCACAAGGAAGGTGAAACAGAAACATGGACAAAAGACCACCCTACCATGGCTAAATGACACTCTCTGGCAACAAATGAAAGATAGAGATTCTGCTTTAAAGAGGGCTCTAAAATCAGGGCATAGTAGTGACCGGCTTACCTTCACAACTCTCCAAAATAAGGTATTAAGGAATTTAAGAAAGGCTAAGGCAGATTTTTTTATTATAATCATTAATGAAGCACACGGAAATAGGAACCTTATTTGGAACTTAAAGTGAACTTAAAGTCAATGGAATCTTGACCAAAGATAATGATATGATAGCAAGAACATTTAATGATTTCTTTATAAAATCAGTCAGGGAGTTGGCTCAAGGTATCCTAACAGAAACTGTACCATCTATCCCCATTGATTAAACTAAATCTATAACCTCCCTGAGGAACTCAAAAGCAAAGGATTCATATGGTTTGGATACCATATTTTTAAAATCACACAGGGACGCACTTGCTTGCCCCATTGCTCATCTGATCAACCTGTCAATAAGGGAAAGCACTTTTCCAAGATCATGGAAAACAGCAGTGGTATCTATAAGTCTTGTGATAAAACAAGGGTGTCAAATGAGTGTGTTTCTGGACCTTAAGAAGGCGTTTGACACCGTGAATCACCAGACAATTTTATCAAGATTATCTTATTTTAATTTGTCAGTTGAGGCCATAAAATGGAGTCCTACGTAACTAATAGGAAACAGTGTACATATTGGTAATTCTTATTCTTCATACCTCGACTGTAATATTGGTGTACCCCAGGGGTCAGTACTGGGCCCTATCTTGTTTAGCTTGTACATTAACAACTTACCTTCAGTTTGTCCTTCTGTTAATATACAAATATATGCAGATGATACAGTTCTTTATGTGCATTCCAAAAACAAACAGCAGGCTACAACTAAACTAACTGAAACACTGGTACATGTTTCTGACTGGCTAAAAAGGTCATATCTACATCTTAACATTAATACAACAGTCTGTATGTTCTTTTCCAAGAAATCCTCAAGTGCACCGCAGGCTGAGGTTTATATTAAAGGAGAAAAGCTTGTGGTTGTGTCTGATTTTAAATACCTTTGCATCAATTTAGAATCTAATTTAACTTTTGAAAAGCATGTTAAAAAGGTGGCTAATACCATCAGATATAATCTGGCTAACTTTAGACACATAAGGCCATATTTAACAACAGAGGCAGCTAAACTTTTTATGCATGCCATGATTTTCTCTCACATATCGTACTGTTTCACAAGCTGGTCCCAAGCAAAAAAGACAACTCTTAAACCAATAGAAACCCTTTATAAGCAAACTTTATGAACACTAGACCTAAAACCTATCAGATATCACCACTGTCGTATCATTACTAAATACCATTTATTTAATTTTGACAGTTTTTCACATTATCTAGATGCCCGTCTCATTTTCAAAATATTACATGGGCTTGCACCTCCTCCACTGGGTGAATTTGTCCAACAGAAGAATAGCAGTGGCAGGGCAACGAGGGCAGCCACCAGGGGACACTGTGTTGTACAGTACAGACATAGTGAGTTTAGCCAAACAGTCCTCTCAGTACGTGCCTCAAATTATTGGAACTGCCTTCCAATTGAAATAAGAGACGGCACCAGCTATCTATCATTTAAAACTACATTTAAGAGATGGATTAAAAACAATCAAAACTGCACTCATTAAGAGCTGGTTTACCTCATTTTAGGCACTGCCCCTCTTTGAATATATTCTATCTTCTCTCCTAATTTGCTCTTTCCTGTATTTTTTTAATTAATGTAATGTGATGATGTGTTGACCTGCCAAGGGCCCACAGGTGAAATGTAGCTTTTTTGTTAACTCTGGCACATTTACATTTTGAGTGTAAACAAAGAATGTCAATTAATGTGCATTGTCCCTTTTAAATAAACAAATAAATAAAAGCCAGGCCACCGTCAGCAACCGGAAAATAGATTGTTTACATTCTGAAAAATAGTAACAAACTTCTGCTGGAACGCTTACTTTGCTCAGATTTTTTTTTGGTCGAACACCAGTGACCACTCGGTCACTGGCAAACATTCAATGTTGCTTTAGGACCGATGACGCTTGGTCCCGTTACCTCTACACCAGCGGTCCCCAACCACCGGACGTTCCTAACCGGGCCGTAGGCGTCATGAGTAAAAGATAAAAATTCAAAATTAAATCCCCAAAAATACTTTGCAATACTGTCTCTCTTCTACATGCCATAAGTCTATACATGTGTTTGATTGCATGGCAAGGTCTTACATTCTTTTTTTAGGCATGACTGTCTTCTGTCCCGCCCTCAACACGTATTGGCTTCAGCGGCAGCGCAGCCTCAGCTCAATCACTTCACTTGATCAGTTCCTGGCCAACGGTAGCCGTACCTCTACAGTGCGGCTACAAAAAAGCTTAAGTTAAACTCCAAACACAGCATTTCGGCGAAATTAACACCTGAACCGATTTATTTCATCATAAACAAACTGGAAATAATGCTTAAAGTGTAAAATACCGGAATACTCCATTAATAAAATAAATTTGTGTATTTGTGCTGTTGTGTATTCTACTGTGCAATGTAATATACTTAAAAAGTGTGAATAGGAGGTAACTTTAGTTTAGGGAACACATGGGGGTTAATAAGTGCCAAATGAATTGTGAATTAAATGTGAACAAAGACCCAACTTTAGAATAGAGAACATATTCTCCATTACAAAGAGTTCATTATGAGTTATTTGTACACTATTAGCACTCTAATAGACCATCTTTGATAAGTATTATTAGGGGTGAATAACTGTTCTTGTGGTACTACCACTTTACAAGCCCCATACTGAGCCATGCATATTTAGGTCATAATTCATATGCAACAATTTACTTAATAAATGAATAAGGGGTAATTAGGGGCTTGCATATGGGGAAATTCTTGCAGAATAAGGTATTAATTAGTGACTTATAATGACTAACAAATGGCTAGTATGCTGCTAATATTCATGTTAGTAAGCAGCTAATTCATGGTGAGAAACGCATATGTGTGTCTTAATATAAAGTGTTACCAACATTTTCTATAAAATAACAACTGAAATGTTATAAGTAGATGTTTATTTACGGGGACGGTCTGACGGTCGCAGCGTTGGGCACTGGTATGTGAAACTATCCTACGAAATATGTAACTGAGTGACATAAGTGGGGCAGCAGTAGCTCAGGGGGTAGAGTGGGTAGTCGAAATGGCAGTTTGAACCCCGGCTGATCCTAGCTGAGTGTTGAGGTGTCCCTGAACAAAACACCTAACCCCTACCTGTTCCTGACATGCTGGCGCCTTGCATGGTTGACCCGCTGTCGGTGTGTGAATGACAAGAATGTACTAAGTTGCTTTGGATAAAAGCGTCTGCTAAATGTGAGTCGACCTTGCCTCATCACTTGATTAAAGAGCTGAGCAAATTGTACTTTTGCACCAACACGTACTCAGCGCTTTGAGCCCCAGCCCCTCTCTCACCCCTCTCTCTCTCACACAACAGAAGGAGAAGACCTAGAGAGCACGCCCGAGGTATTCTGAAAACCAGTGGAAGAATTCAGGCGACATTTCAGCGCAGTTTCACATAGCATAATATTTACATAACATAACGGCCAGCTAGTTGCCTTTCGTCAACATATGCTCTGAATCAGAATTTGTGTTTACCTGTAAGGAAGTACGTTTTCCTAATATCCTGCATTCTTCTTACCGGATAAAATATTTCCCAACCTGTTAATAGTATCATCTTTTTGCATGACTATCCCTCTAAGGTTATCCCTCCCGGATAATCCTATTACCCTGAGCTCCAGAAGACTTTCATTTTTTCAATTTTACAACTTGCTATTAATTAGGTTCAGTGTTTAATACAATTTATTTTCAATGTTTCCTTCCTGATTGGTCCAAAATATTCAGAACCGCTCTAAAAGGCCATGCTATTAAAAGGCAACCGCTTTATGTGTAGCATTTAATAACGACTAATAAATACTTTATAATCTGTATAAATGCTGTATAAAGTAACACAATGTTAACCATGTTTCTTTCATAGCACAGCCTTTGAACTCTAAACATTTCTGCAATAGTAATAGTCTGAGTGGAACACGCAGCGACTTTGTGTTGGACACACATTTGGTAGATTGAGGATTACATTTTCTCAGGGTCAGATAGTGCCCCATATTGTGTGCTGTACTCTATTTGAGTTTGCCAGTCTAGAATTAAAATGTAGTTAGAGTGAACGTCTTAAAATTCACTTCATTCGCGTTTTAAAAGAAGACCCTGGTTTTGTTGTGAACAGGGGAGACCATTATAACTGTTTGTGTGTGTGTGTGTGTGTGTGTGTCTTTCCGTCTGTCTCTTTGTCTTTGTCTGTGTCTGTGACTGTGTGTGGGGTTTTGGCGGTCCAGATCAACGAGCCCAATGTGTATGGCAACACGCCGCTGCACGTTGCGTGCTACAACGGACAGGATGTGGTGGTGAACGAGTTCATTGAGTGCGGCGCCAACGTCAACCAGGTGAATGAGAAGGGCTTTGCTCCACTCCACTTCACAGCCGCATCGCGCCATGGTGCTCTCTGTCTGGAGCTGTTGGTCTGCAACGGCGCAGACGTCAACATTAAGGTGAGCTGCGTTGGACCCCCCAGCCCCTTAAAGAGTGCTTTTCTGTTTTGTGTGATCGTTTGTAGTGCCCGTTCTTGTCATATTTAGGAAGATGTGTTACAAAAAAGTTATTAAATGTGGTTGGTAGGCTTGGTATAAATTGTACTACGGTATTAAAGGAGTATTCAGGTATTTTATTGGTCTTTAGGACCGATGACGATTGGTCCTATTTTTTTTTTACAGTACCTCAGGTCATTAAATGTTCGTTTGCAAAGCGATGCAAGCGCATACAAGTGAACTGGCTTGGAAATGAACAAACCAACAAGTTTTGATTCCATATGTGAAAAGATCGCGGCTGCGTTTTAGGCAGTGCCATTAACTTTCAATAACAGTTCCATAACACATTTCGCCTACACTGTCACAGCGTGCAGGAGGCTGTGTTTCTGTGATTAGAATGGAGCCTAAGTCCGAGTCTGCCGTGCATTCCTTTCTCGTGCCACAAATAGCGTATTTTAGCAGTCTTGGACGCACAATACATTTAAAATGATCTCAACTTTTCAGTACAAGGCGCACAGTCGCACCACTGCTCAATGTCACATCATGCCCCCTACAATCTTCACCAAGTAGCACAGCAAAGGGAAGAGCGTCAGCTTGAATATATTTTTTCGGTTGTTCGCGTTTGATGAACAAGCAGCTGCCAGCTCCACTGCGCCGCTGTGTGATCGGCCCCTGAGCGTTCACTCATGATCCAAAGTGAAGTGCTGAGTTCCTGGTCCTGGTCCTGGTCTGTGCCGTCCTGGTCTGTGCCGACGGTGAATTTTGTTCAGCCAGATTATTTTAGTTTAGATATTTTAAGTGGGTCAAAGCTAATTCCAAAATTCATGCCCTCGCTCATGACCAGGACATTTGTCATTCAAGAATTATTGCTGCTGACAATTCTCAATCCGTGTGACCAAATAAAAATAGTTTTTTACTTTGTTGGTTAGTTTGAGGGCATTATTTGGGAAACGACGTAGCCTGGGCTGTTATTTTTTTTAACACTTATGTAGAACAAAAGATGCAGCTATGGGAGCTGTTGACAATACGTCAACAATAAACTCATCGGGCAGATCTTTGATGGCTTTGAGATGATGTTAAATGACGAACATGTCATCAGGGACGTCACTAGGATTGAAAGACTGGGTGGGGCTTGAACCCTAGGAGTTAATCCAATCGCACCCAGTGCGCACCAAAAATAGCTAATATTAATATTAGTGATTATAAAAGCAATCTGCGGGGACTGATATCTGTCATAGGCTATATATTGCTTGTTAATGCTAGCCTGCTAGCAGCTACATTGCTGAACTTATTCTTGGCTGCTCTAAAAGTACATTTGTGTTAAAATTTAAACTATAATGTAGCCTTTACTTTCCCTTAAGTAGACCTCAAGCAATTTCACATTAGAACCTACTTTGAATGTCACTCTCTTCTCTTATTTCTTAACACTGTCGAGTTCCAACCCGACTCTTCAAAAATGGTACCGTTCAAATTACCCCTCACCCCAAGCCCCTCCCGCCAGTGCTCTCGTAAACAATTTTAATCCAAATTAAAGACAACTTCTAATTGAATTATTATTTATTTCAACGCATAGTCTGTCTTATTATGTTGAGTGCAGGCATGTTACGATTACCTTGACAAAAAAAAAGAAATATATATATATATATACATTATATTCTTTTGGGGGGCTCTTTCATCATCTGAGGCCCAACAACGTCCCTGCATGTCATCCTTTTTTTTTTCAGTTTAATGTATGTTTTTGCAAGTATTAGTAGTTGGTAGCTCAACTTGAACCTTTCTCCACCAATGCAGAGTAAAGATGGAAAGACTCCTCTCCACATGACGGCCATCCACGGGCGATTTTCGAGGTCTCAGGCCGTCATAAAGAATGGTAAACATTATTTCCTGTTAATTACCATCCTTCAGGCTTTTCATTCTTAATCAGGGCATCCTGTACTTTTAACACTCTTAGTTGTTCGCAGCTTTCAATTGTCCTGCACACTCTTTCTCTAGGGGCAGAAATTGACTGTGAAGATAAGAATGGCAACACTCCATTGCACATCGCGGCCCGATACGGCCATGAGCTGCTTATCAACACACTCATAACCAATGGAGCTGACACAGCCAAGTGAGTGCTGCTGGCCGGAAAGAGTGTGACACACATTGCTGTATTCATGTAATAGAACTAAAATGGTCCCTGTTCGATAAATGACACTTTAAATGTTTGTTGCAGACGAGGCATTCATGGGATGTTCCCACTGCATTTGGCAGCTTTGAGTGGATTTTCTGATTGCTGTCGGAAGCTCCTTTCATCAGGTACGCATGCTTTATTACCAGTGTTGGGAACGTTACTTAAAAAAGTAATTACTTATAGTTACTCACTACTTGATCCAAAAAGTAGCTGAGTTAGTAACTGAATTACTCAATAATAAAACTTGTTACCAGGGAAAGTAACTATTTGTGTTACTGATTAAAAAAAAGTTGCTATATATCAAAGACTTCAGATTTTTATGAGCAGTTTTCACAAGTAAGTTGAAATGAGTAGAACAGACTGGTGCTTGTACATAACCTTCGATATTTATTGCACATCGGCAGACAGCAAGAGGGTTATCCTGAGCTATCGTCTGTGGTGGAGGTGTCAGTGTTTTGGGCCACTGGCTTTGTAGATGCCTGTGTCATTGTGGGATGCTTCATTAAATTGGAGTTGCTTACAACGGATGACGACAAAGTCTTCGCTCCTGGAGATAATGTACACATCACATGCACGTTCTTGCCCTTGACCACAATGAATTTAAAGTAGTGCTTATATCTCCACCTTGAAAATGCTAACTTTGCATCTGATTCCGCCAGGCTCGCCATCTCTGCTGCTTTATCTAATGTGTATAAACACTGGCTCTGATTGGCTACCATGAAACATGACTCTACCTTAGCCAATCATAATAGCTTCCCTCGTTATTAACCCGCGTCCTCACTGTGTATGGAGCCAGGGGTGCATTAGGATTACAGTTTATTCAATCCATGCATAGTAACGCACGCATTCAACGTTCAGTAACGTTAACGCCGTTGTAACGACTGAAAAAGTAATTAGATTACCCCGTTACTGAAAAAGTTACGTTGCTACCTTCCGCCGTTATTTTAAACAGCGTTATTCCAAACACTGTTTATTACACTTTTATCTTCTGGCTTTACTCCAACAAAACCTAGTCAATGTAATGACATGCAGTAAATGAGTATTTTTATGTTTTGTCATTTATTATATTTCCAGGTTCTTTGAATCTAATTGTCATGTATGGTTGCATATTTGATGGAATTTCCTTAACTGATCGAACAACAATTTTTACGGTTAATTAATCGACCAAAACCATTTACACAGAAAATACTTGCCTGTTTGTAATTAAAATATTTATTTTCACACCAAGATTTTGACAAATGATCATCCAGTTTTCCCCTATATGAATTGTCAGCACCACTGCAAAACATTTATTTCAAGGCACATTTGCACAATGATTTGGTCAGCAGATACCTTGACTCTGTTGGTTGTTATGTCATATTTGGAAGCACAATCTGTACATTTGAACCATTTAAAGGGTTAGTGTTAGTAACCATTTAATGGGTTCGTTTTCAACATTTTCTTCCGGGGGGCGTGCCCCCGGACCCCCCTAGCGTTGCTAGGTTACCAACTCACAGCACCACTGCTACAAAAAAATCTAGGGGAAACACTGAATCATCAATTATTAAAAGTCACGATTAATATGCTTATTTAATCCGACTCACACAATGACTCCTATCCAAACTCTGAGCAAACCTACCGATTCTTGTTGAGGAAACTAAGCATGTCACCATTACTGGAGGGTGAGACGCGCAGCCTGGTGACATCCAGGCATTACAGGCTGTCTCCAGTCTTCTGCTCATGTGATCAAAATTCAGGGTATCGCTGTGATGCCATCTTCTGTCTCCCAAAGGATTTTTTGTTTTATAGAGCCTAGAGCAATGTCTCATTGCTGCCACGTAGTAAAATATTTCCTCACATTGATACAATTTAAGATGGCAGTACAGTTTTTCATAGTATTTAATTTGATACCGATGTTAACACAATCAAATTCTTAATGACAAATTAATTAATATGTTTTAATATGTTTAAACAGCTGAGCTCATAAAATATAGTTTTATCTGACAAATGGTTAAATGTGGTTCAAAGAATGAAATCGTGGTTAATATGTCTCTAACTCTCCTTTTCTCTGTTGCAGGCTTTGATATCGACACTACGGATGACTTTGGGAGGACCTGTTTACACGCCGCGGCAGCTGGGGGGTAGGCTGAGGACTGTTTCACTCCAAGTCCTCATTTCCTAGCGTAGTATGCAGTCATTTAAAAAAGGATGTTATCTTCTTATCTTATAAACTTATTTCCTTTGTTTTCTGCTCACAATTGTTCACACGCCTTCCAGGAACTTAGAATGTCTCAATCTTCTCCTCAACACTGGAGCAGACTTCAATAGAAAGGACAGCTTTGGCAGGTCTGTTGTACATCCACAAGTGCTTGTTTAAAAAAAAAAAGAAGTAAATTGTACATTTATAGTGATAATATAAAGTAACATAGTTTTTTTTCCTCATCATATATTGTGTCTCCCCCTCCACACACAGAACCCCTCTCCATTATGCTGCTGCCAACTGTAATTACCAATGCCTGTTTGCCCTGGTGGGCTCTGGGGCGAGCGTCAACGACCTGGACGAGAGGGGCTGCACAGCTCTGCACTACGCCGCTGCGTCCGACACGGACGGGAAGTCAGTATCATCCGTTTCATAACATTTCACCTCATAAATGGATAAGGCGTTGGCCTTGTGGCAGTACCTTAGTCCCCTGTAGGAGCCCATGACCCTTTCCAATTGATACAAGTTGCAGTTGCATTGACTTTGCGTTTTCTTTTACTAAAGTATATCTCTGGTTGGAACAGATGCCTTGAGTACTTGCTGCGAAACGATGCCAATCCAGGGATCAGGGACAATCAGGGTTACAATACTGTGCACTACGCCTCTGCATATGGACATCGCCTCTGTCTGGAGCTGGTGAAGACCTGCAGCTCATTCGCATTCTTTCATTTCCATTGTCCAAATCCATAATCTTGTCTAACGGTTGATCCTTTACCCTTTACAGATAGCTAGCGAAACACCTCTCGATGTGGTGAGTGTCTGTTATTTCATGTATGTACACAAGAAACAGCATCCTGTGTATTAGGTCCTGTTTGTTCCATGTTGGTACCATTTGGTTAAGTACTAAATAACATTACATGAAGAATAAACACCCAACATAATGTTAAATTATCTTAACAATGCATTCTCATCTGCAAACTATGGCTGTAAATCTTGAGCTGCATATAGAGCTACGACGCCAAACCTATGATTTTGGTTTAGCAATCTGACTTGGGGGGAAAAATAAATGCTGAGGGCTAAGGAAGAGTTGTTGTTTAAGTTCAGCATTTAGAGTATGAATAGTGCTGTCAACCACTCCACATGTTGACAGCGGGGATCTACAGCTCGCTCTCGCCACTCGCCATCCTCTGCCCTTTATGTTGGATATATAATAAAGTAGAATAAAGTCCTGCTTATATATAGTATCACTGTTTAGAATAATTATATGGCTGTGACCCAAAAATACTCATGCATTTACAGGCATATTTTTCTCTGTCTTTTGTACCATTAACAATCCGAACCGTGCATGTGTTCCCACCAAAATGTGTGTGCAATACTTACATGAATGTTTACACCCTTAACTGTGGATGCTGATGTGCTGTTTAATCCAACCAGCAATTTGATTTGGGAAGAAATGTTTTGACTTTTTGTGGCTTGTTCAGTTAATGGAAACCTCAGGAACGGACATCATGAACGACTCCGATATCCGAGCTCCCGTCAGCCCGCTCCACCTTGCCGTAAGGGACACTCACACAGCTTGCAGAAAGAGAAAGGCTTGTGGTTGCCAACAGACAGATTCAGTGTGACTTATTTGTATTGATTTCTTCTTCCCTTAGGCCTACCACGGCCACAACCAGGCCATGGAGGTGCTGGTGCAGTCCCTGCTGGACCTAGATGTGAGGAACGGCCAGGGGCGCACTCCTCTGGACCTGGCCGCGTTTAAAGGCCATGTGGAGTGTGTGGACGTCCTCATTAACCAGGGAGCCTCCATTCTGGTGAAGGACTTCACCCTGAAGAGGACACCCATTCACGCCGCAGGTGTTTGGACACTTGCACACTACTTTTCTGTTGAGGTTAACTTTGGTCAGAATTTTCAATCTTTGTTTGGAGATTTTTTTAACTGCAATTCTTCCCTATCTTCTTCCCTATCAGCCACCAATGGTCATTCAGAATGTTTGCGTTTGCTGATTGGAAATGCTGATCTGTCGAGTGCTGCTGACATCCAAGATGGGAATGGACAGTAAGTAAAGCGGTTGAACTCAGCATTATTTGTGATTGTGTTTGTCTTAAACCCCACGTTTGAGACTGTGTTGTAATTCTCAGAACCCCGTTGATGCTATCAGTGCTGAGTGGTCACACAGACTGCGTCTATTCCATGCTGAATAAGGGTGCCAGTGTAGAAGCCAAAGACAAGTGGGGTCGAACAGCCCTTCACAGAGGAGTAAGTAGACCTTATATACATTCATTCATAAAATATCAGTGGAAATGTGTCTGAAAGAAATATCCCCCTCCTAAACATCGGAAAGCTTGGCCGATAATACATGAGGGGATATAACGATACATTTTGGACAAATGATGGGAAGGCTGTGATTGGTCCTTGTGATGGGGAAACACCATGTCATTTGGAACCCTCAGGCGGTGACGGGCCATGAAGAATGTGTGGAGGCCCTGCTGCAGCACAGTGCCAACTTCCTGGTCCGGGACTGCAAGGGGCGAACCCCCATGCACCTGGCCGCAGCATGCGGACACATGGGCGTGCTGGGGGGTCTGCTGCATGCCGCCCAGTCTGTGGATGCACTTCCTGTCCTCACAGACAGAAAGGGCTACACCCCTCTGCACTGGGCCTGCTACAATGGTAATGCATCATCCTTCCAGTCCAATGTGCACCTCGTTGTTTTGCTATTGCTCATTTTGTGGTTACAGAAATAGTTTCACATTCCAAATTCAAAGTGTCACTTTCGAAACTGCTAAATTACATAAATGTAAATGACCCATGTGACTTGACGTTTTCTAACATTGAAAACATGGATGATGGATTAAATGCCCCCCCACACACACATCCAGGGCACGACACATGCGTGGAGCTGCTGCTGGAACATGAAGTGTTTCACAAGACGGAAGGACATTTGTTCAGTCCCCTCCACTGTGCTGTGTAAGAGCCTTTTCGGCCTCCCTTCCATCAAAGTCAATGGATAAGGCCATGCCTATGGAATGATCCTGATGTTAATTGTAACTTCCATTTTCTTTTTGTCCAGTATCCATGACAATGAAGGAGCTGCTGAGATGCTTATAGACACAATTGGGCCCGGAATTGTGAATGCAGCGGACACCAAAAACAGGTAAGACATCAATCTATCAATCTATCAATGTTTTTTTGTGCAAAAGACCTTTACTTTTTGCACCAAGTAAGTTTGAAGTAACAGCGTGGCAAAATGTTTTCGTATGACAGGACGCCGCTCCATGCGGCAGCCTTCACAGACCATGTGGAGTGTGTCCAGCTGCTGCTGAGTCACAACGCGCAGGTCAACAGCATGGACTCCATGGGAAAAACCTCGCTCATGATGGCTGCAGAGAACGGCCAGACCAATGCTGTCGGTACGGCCGCTCTCTTCCAAACA
>JAOPJJ010000008.1:995295-1006096 GCA_027122795.1 Enchelyopus cimbrius
ACATAGGGTAGGGTACAGGACATGGAACATAGGGTAGGGTACAGGACATGGAACATAGGGTAGGGTACAGGACATGGGACATAGGGTAGGGTACAGGACATGGGACATAGGGTAGGGTACAGGACATGGAACATAGGGTAGGGTACAGGACATGGGACATAGGGTAGGGTACAGGACACGGGCGATGGACATTGAACACTTGTGTGAGAAACTTCAAACGTTCACTGGTGGCACATTAGTATCAATATGCTATCAGTTTATGAGTGTGTGTGTGTGAGTGAGTGCATGTGTTTCTTTTGTGCAATTTTCTTCTTGTGTATGTGTATTTGTGTGCGCGTGTGTGTGTTTTGTGCAATTCTTTTTCTTGTGTATGTGTGTGTGCGTGCACGGTGCATGCCACTAGTTTGTATGGTGGTCGTATTTATTGGACCTTCTTGTTAAAGGGATGCTTGTTTACACACAATTAGCATTCAGATATAAAATATATCAGAAAGATAGAAAGTCATGGTCATTAATTCCTGATGGACAGAAGGAGAGCGAGAGACAGAGAGAGAGCGAGACGGAGAGAAATTGATTGAGGTTTTTTTTCTTCTGCAGGAGTCAGTGGTTCCATGAAGAAGTTCTGAGTCAGTTTAATTATTCTTAATGATCTCCTCCTCCCCGTCGCATCCTTCATCGTCCGCGCCGCCAAAGCCCCCTCCCTCACCCTGTGCCATTAGTCTTGTCGGCGCTTTCTCTTCATTACTTTCCCCCTTTCTCTTTTGCTTTGTTAAGTTTTTAAAGAAGCGCTACGTCCTTCCAGGAGCCACACATTAGTACGTGTGTGCGCACGTGTGTGTGTGTGTGTGTGCCATCCATTCTGAAGCCATCCCACCTAGATTGGACCGCCTCCTCCTCGTCCATCTCTCCTCCTACCCCCCCTCCCTAAGTCGCGCCCCCGGCCTTCTTTCTCTGTCTCTCTCTCTCTTCTGTGGGAGCTGGCTGGGCACACTCTCCGCTTTGCCCCATGAGTTTCCTCTGCGTTTTCCCTTTTGTTTCCTTCCGTGTTTCCTTTCCCCTTCCGTCTCCTCTGATCCGTGATCCGGGCCGGCCTCCCCGGCCAGCGTCTTCAGCAGCTGGCTGAGCAGGCCAGGGCGCCCGGGCCGGCCTCCCCGGCGCCGGCATCAGCGCTGGGGGGCTGGCCGGCCACCAGAGGGGACTCCAGCGTCAGGGCGGGAACCTGGGCCACGGTGAGCCCAACCACCGCCGCCGTACCCGGTACCGACATTTGCGCCTGGGATACCACCGTCACGGGCGCCAGACTCGTGAACGGAACCACGGCGCCAGCTGCAGAACCTCCGCCGCTGCCACCGCCGCCGCCGCCGCCGCCGCCGCTGCCGCCGCCGCTGCCTCTCCAGTCGCGGGCGTCCCTCTCCCGGAGCAGGTGCACCAGGGCGGCGTGCTGGGCGCTGAGGGTGGCCGACAGGTGGGCAGGCAGGGCGGTGAAGCCGGCGGTCAGCTGCTCCACCCGGTGCTCCAGGGACAGCATCTGGCGCTCCAGGTCCTCGCTGCGGTCGTTGAGCTCCGACATCAGCTCGTACATCACGCTCTGCATCTGATGGGGGAGGGGAAGGATTAGCATGTTGTGGTTATTGAGCCATATTAGCAGACACTTGTAGCCTAAGTGACAGGTTTTTTTTTGCTTTAGATGCATGTTGCTAGGGAACAGGTGTGGGTTAGGGTGTCTTGCTGAGGGATGCCTGCAGGCGGAGTAGAGGCTTTGGGGGGGGGGATCGGAGCCCGGGAACGTCACCAGGAAGACTATCAGTCGCATAGTTGCGATTAGGAATGGTGTGTCGACTGAAGCCCTTAGAGACGGTAACTGTGATGAAGGGCTATACAAATGAAATGTACTTGACCTGCATAAATTATAATGTGAATGTTGGCCATGTTTTTTTCCGATGAAACAATTTTGTAAATATTATTGAACTCATATTTAAAGTCCTGTCCAGCCAGCATTCAGTCATTTCAGTCAGTCGCTCTGAGACCACCCTAGAGGGAAGGATTCTTCGTGTATTCCTTCTGCTGAGGGTTCACGTGTGACGTATGGGTTCAAGGTTTAGCTGCAAACTTTTGGAGACTTTAGTTTTGATGATTCTTTGAATGAACAAACTTTCGATTTGGACTTTGGCTCAAAAGTCGGTTCAAGCCCATAGAAAGAGAATAGAGACGGAAAATGCTGTCAGTGATGTGTGAGTGATTTTTGAAGCGGGGGTTTAAGTCCATCTCCCGGAACACATCTATCTACGCCTTGATGGATGGGAGCATCGTTTGAACGGATGGATGGCAGATACGGAGATTGGCTGGGTTGAAATATGATTTACGTATAGATGGATGGATGGATGATTGACAGCTAGATGATGATGTGCCGTATATGCATGGGGAGACACAGAGCGACGGGGTGGGATAGTGGATCAAACGGGGGAGGGGGATTCCTTTACGAGGGCCCACTACGCAGGCATCGCCATGGTGATCCCTATCGACGCCGCACGGAAATCAAGGGACAGAAGGATTAGCACAGGGGGTACTGCTTTGCCGATCGGTATCCACGGCAACCATGTTTGTTTGTTAGTAGGAAGCTGGGACACACGGAGACGCTCAGGAAGAAGTCAGAGCAGGCAGAGCAACCCTGAGAATTGAGGGAAGAAGAAGGTACACACTGATGGTTTATAAAAAAAAGATCAAATATCTTGAATGTTATATTCTGCTGTCTTTTCTCTATCCCTTCGCGTACACGCACAAACACGTACGCACACACACTCAATACACAATTATGCAAAAAAATCTCTGAGACACCCACACAGAAGCAGAAAAACACGATTGCAGCCCCCCCCACACCCCCGTCTGTCTCTCCCTCCCTCCTTCACTCCACTCTGCTCTCTCAGTCATTCCTGCTCCAATACTTGTTCTGGTTGCTAGGCGACCTGGAGCCACAGAAACAAGCAGGTCAGCATGGCAACGGAACAGCAGCGCTACATTAGCCAGATGGGGGGGTGTCCCAGTGAATGTCCACTCAGTAAACTAAACGGTGCTTTGATCACATGATGCCATCCTTGTGCTTGGCGTCCCTTCGAATCAAAAGAACTGACACGCGACGGAGTGAGTTTGTCGTTGATGTTGTTGTGATGTGGGCGTTGTGCGTCGGCGTGCTTTACCTTTGAGAGGTCCACCAGCGTGTTGGCCTGATCACTCAGCTTACGCTGCTCCATCTTGACACTGCGTAGCCTGCACACACACACACGCGCACATACACACGCACACACACACACACGCACACACACACACACAGACACACACACTCACGCACACACACACACACACGCACACGCAAATGAATGAATAAACAGACAAACCCAAAGTGACATGGCCAAGGCCCAGTTTGAAACTGTAGTGGGGGGGGGGTGGTGGTGTTTCAGGTTTCAGGCATGCAGAGCTGTCCCCTTGTGTAATTTTACATCCCCTCCCTCACTCTCATCCATATCATGCGGCAACGGCAACACTTACACACATACATTTTAGGAATGCAGTGAAAAAACAATGTTTCGATGTAGTTCATGGGAGAGAGCATCCTTGTTAACATGATACAGGCGAGGGATGTACATAATACTGTGCACCCCCCCTGCCCCTGTGTTTTTAATATTCTGGAATGGAGGGGGGACTTGGCTCCCTTCATTACCTTGGAGTATGCTCCCAACAAACGCCTGGATGTGACATTAGCTTTTTAAAACCCCCTCATGACCAACATCAACGAGCCTGCCTGTCATAGGATTCCTCTCTGTGATCCATTGTTTACGGTAAGTGTATTTAGGCATGTTTGTGTGTGTGTGTGTGTATGTGTGTGTGTGTGTGTGTGTGTGTGTGTGTGTGTGGGGGGGGGGGGCAGATGATTGTGTGTGTGTGTGTGTGTGTTTGTGTGAATTGAATCACACTTGATCTGATTCAGCCAACCTTGTGGGTGTATAGTTAGAGGGTGCTATCGTGGTGCTCCAAATGTACCAGGTCAACAACTTGAGTGATGTGTGCGTGTTTGTGTGTGTGTGTGTTTGTGTGTTTATGCATGTGCAATTTGTGTGTGTGTGTGTAAATGGGTGCTTACTGATGAATAGCCTGCAGGAACTTTCTCTGGTGCTTGCGGACTCTTGAGTGGTCAATCTTCTTTGCTAGTTTGGTGTGCTTGTAGATGAGCCAGGTCTCCCTCAGAACATTGGCTGCAGCGTTCTTTATCTGCGTTCACACACACACACACACACACAAAACACAACATTAGCTTTAACGACAGGTAACCATTGGTAACGGAAGACAACAGGTGTATTCAGTATTGCATGCTCTGTATGCATCACACTGCTTACACACTTGAGTCTGACGAAGACAAAAAAGAAAAAACCTTTGTTCAGCCGCAAATTGCTGCGCTCCTGCATCGCGTTTCTTAGAAGACACACGCATTCCCAGACCATGCACGCACGCACACCCACACTCACAAACGCACAAGCATGCACACACGCACACGCATGCACACGCATGCACACATACACACTCACACACACACGCGTGTGCACACACACACACACTGACTTGCTATTCATACACACATAAACAGCTCCGTCTTCAGGGAGATCCGTTCATAAGAAACAACAGCTGAGTCTCCCTTGACGCTCTTCCTCTCTTTTGCACTCTCTCCCCCACACCCCTCCTCCGACCCCCCTCCCCCGACCCTCCCCTTCTCTGGGTTCTCCTCTCTGTGATTGTGTCTGCGTGCCATGTGCTATCTTAACTCAAAGAGGCGTCATTGTTTGCTGCTGACACATAGACACACACTCCGTAATAAGGATTCATCTGAATCCCCCCCGTGTGTTATTAGAGGGCGGTACACCATGGACAAAGAGGAAACGCTACAGAGTTAGCCGCCGCAACCGCCCGCTACGCAGCCTAAACACGGCTAAACGAAACAAACACACCCCATTGTGACAGGCCTTTCCACTCACACAACACAGAGGGACCGGCTGTCCCTTCAGTTCACCCACAATCACACCATCATGGCTGTCCATTACCGTCGGCACACAAAGCGCGCGTTCCTGCTAAGGTAGGAGCGGACGCTATACTGTAGCTATAGGGGTCATTGTATCTGTGATGTCACAGCGCTGGTATACGTCATGTGCTATGCAGTGATGGACTGCCATGCAATTTACTGACATAAAGAGAGCTGAAGAGAAAGCAAGGCTGGAGACCCTCAAGAAAAAGAGAGAAAGAGAGAGAATAATATAATAATAGAAAGGGCATTTTTAAGGCCATCAATTGAATGAAAGACTTCAAAGAGGAGGCTAAGCGCAGGGCAAAAGAACAATGGGACCCCCTGTAGAGGGCCACAAAGGACCCTGGGAGCTGGCGAATTCCACCCATCCAACGCAAGGGGGGACACCCACCCAGACCCACACACGCACACACACTTACACACAGACAGACAGACACACAGGCACACACACACACAATGAGCAGCACCATGACCCTGACATATACAGTTTAGAATCTATGAAGTCGTAAAAAAATAATTTGAACTGTCCACAGTGTGAATGGGGCTTTTCAAATGCTGTTTCTTATGTTCCAATACAAATGGAAATAGAGCGAAACAAATGACAGAAAATGGTTCATCAGGTAAAAGGTGGACAGCATAGGGTCAGCTCAGGTTAAAAACCTGATTTGTCTTTTAACAATACAGACTGTCCAGTTTCTAGAAGGGTTTCCGTAATATTATAAATATCGACAAACCCATCCGCAGATAGGTGCGTCAAATGATATTTGTCAAAGGATTGATTACCGCAGGAAGTGTATGATGTGATAGATGATAGCGTCTCGGTCTGTTAGGCCGACTCACTCTGAAAACTTTCCACTAAAGTCTACAATATCCACTGCTAACAGCCAGGAAAGGTAATAAAAGCCTGTCTCCAAGCTTGGTTATTTTATTACATTTTTGGCTCGTGATCAATTAGGACTCTTATTTAAATAATAGCAACAGTCGATTGGATACAACAAAAAAATCAATAATTCCCTTCATGTATTTGAAATTGTGTATGATTATTATATTAGTCTTCTGCCATATGGTTGGTAGTTAGACGGCCATCTTGATGGCATATGGCTGGTATGTAATTGTGACTGAGGTCAGAGGTCAGCAATCTGCTCTAGCCTGTTCCCTCCATGACACACCTTATGGCAGGTTGATACAAACCATGAGGAGAGAAGAGAGAGGGATTGCCACGTCAGCCACGTCAACAGGGCAGAGGTCCTTGTTTTGATGAGGTAAAGAGAATCCATTGGCGACAAAGGCGGTTTTTTTCACCAGGGATACAAAGAGTGCCGCCACCTACACAAAATTCCTAAAACATCCATAATACCGAAGTGCAAAGGGGCCCTCGGAGAGAGGGCCATGGGGGCTCAACCACCGCTGAGTGACCTCATTCGGCCTCAAACTGCTATTCCTCTCCCATTTAGATCTCCGAGATTCCATCTTCGACCAAACATTATCGTCACTCAATCAGCTTTCTGTCTGGACCGGTCGTTGTGGGAAGTGTCTCTGTTGGAGGGCATGGTGGCTGAACGGGGCTGCTGGTGGGGGTGGGGGTGGTGGGGTGGTTGAGGTGGGGGGGCAGATCAGCACCACAGCACCCATCCTCTGAGCCTGGCTGCGCCCTTAATGACCAGGGTGTTTGTAATCAGGGATAAGCACCGCTGCTCTCGCGCTACAACCTTTAAAAAAAAAATCCAGCCGATATGGTTAGGGGCAAAAAAAAGGCTTACAAACTGCCCCATTACCGTAGCAACAACGGCGCTCCTCCCCCCACCCACCCTGTGAGCATAAGGGAGACGTGGCCCTCCGATTTCTGTTCCCCCGAAAAATCACATGCATGATTCTGATGGAAGGGTAATCTCTCTCTCTCTCTCTCTCTCTCTCTCTCACACACACAGACACACAGACACACACACACATAAACGTGTCACACTTACATAACCTTTGTGTTTGCTTAGTTTGAGGGGGGGGAACGAGAAGGTTCCCAAGGCATTGTGGAATGATAATAAATGATTACTCAGATTCTGAGTCATATGAACACTGACATATTTGACATCCATGTCGTATTTTGCATCCATCTCCCTTTGCATCAAAAAGGCACATCATGGAAAGAGTGCCACTACCATCTCTGAACCACAGACATGGGACTGGGTTATCACAGGGACATTTCTCAAATGTTGAATGTTTTAATTTAAGATTGCACTTCCTGTTTGCATCCAAGTACAATAGCTTAAAACATTCAAGACAGTGTCTTCGATTAAATTGAGAGACAAGGTTTTCATGTCAAACCCACTGTTAACTATATGCTCACAAACACTTTGCTCTTACTTGCTGAGAGCAAAGTTGAACAGTTCATAATTAACATCCGTTAATTGTCTTAAAGGAAGGAAAACCACATTTAAAAAGCACATTTATTTAGTTCTTTCTTTCTATAATTGCTTCACCCCAATGCCGAATTTCTAGGCAGAATTTGTGAAATGTAATAGAAAAAATAATATATATAACTTGTGGAAATTGTGCAGGAGCATAGTTTCATAATCCCTAAATAACAAAGTTAGTTAAAGAATAAAAAACTTTCGGTCAAACAGAGGCATTAAATATGATCCCTTAACCAGGCAACTCAATAAAATGGTCGGGGCCAACTGAACATTGGACAAACTGAGACCGAGAAAAGTAGCTCACTTGAAAAAATGAACTACATAAGGAGGTTACGCTAGCATTTTGTGCGACTCGTCTTGTCTAAATATTCAAAAGATATTTCTGGCTGTCCTCTTTGGCTACTGGCCAGGACTAACACTCCGTTGAGCCAAAGATACAACCTGTCACTCTCAAGAGCCCAGCCCCCTATAGACAGCATGACACTGAACCCAGAGAGGCCGGTCCCAAACACACACACACTCAAACTAGCGCTCGGGGAACCGCAGTTTGCTGGCTCCAGGCCAAATTGATTTGCACTCATTTGAGAAAGCCTCTTTAATCCGATCAAAGGGAAAGGAAACACAGTTGTTTAAAGTACACACACAGGGTCACTGTGTGAGTATGTGTCACTTTGTGTGTATGTGTGTCAATCGGTTTGGGGTCGTAGCCTGCATGCCTGTACGATGAAGATGGCTTGCTTGTGTGTGTGTGTGTGTGTGTGTGTGTGAATTATTCCATTATTCATTAAAGCGCTTGGGGTGATTGGATTTTTTTCTGGTAGACACGCTTTAGCCAGGAATTCCCGTAACTATGTTCATGAAGGGATGTACACCCGGCTACAATATTCATTGGTCCTGCCGTTATTGAGGACAGGACAGCAATTCCACACAATACCTAGGACCCTTTGAAGCAAAAGTCACACAAACAGATCGGATTTAGCGAAACGCTCAGCCAAACCGCAATCTAGGGATTTACGTTACGAGGAGATACAGAATATTGGGTACTTAGTTTTTTCGATACGGTCAAAGTTTGTTTCAACAAGGAAAACGACTCGGGTATGAAGCAGAAAGTCAAAAACAACCGATATAAGGTTGGAGAGTATAGCTCTATCTCTGTTTATTCGTACAATTGTATTTCAGTGTTTTGCAGGCCCTGCTTAGACCATAACAACAATTTGATTGCCTCCCGTCACAGGTCAGAGGCGATTCTCAAATCCCTTGTAGGAATGAGGTCTATTTCTGCTCTATCGATATTTCATCCAAGCTGAGACTATTGATCATGGCTGGATCATTCAGTCACTCATATATCCCCCCTGCCATAATGTACACTACATATTTGATATGGGAAGCTATTTTTGCAGCTTGGGTCTTTCAACTTGATAAAAAATTGAATAGATCTAGAGGGAGGAATGGGTGAGTGAGAGAGAGAAAGAGAGAGAGAGCGAGAGAGAGAGAGAGAGAGAGAGAGAGACAGAGAGAGAGAGAGAGAGAGAGAGAGGGTGACAGAGAGAGCAAGAGAGATGGGGCAAATGCCAGAAATGAAAGGAAGGAGGGGTGAGTGAGTGGGTGGCAGGAAGTGGGAGAGAGAGAGAGAGAGAGAGAGAGAGAGAGAGAGAGAGAGAGAGAGAGAGAGAGAGAGAAGGAAACAGAAAGGCTGTGTGAGCCAAAGGACAGGGGGAGAGGGAGAGAGTAAGAGAGAGAGAGAGAGAGAGAGAGAGAGAGAGAGAGGGAGAGCAGGAGAGAGAGGAGGGTGAGTGGATTGAAGGGAGGTCATAGAGATTAGAAGGTGTCTTAAGGGAAAGTGATGGGGCTGCCTGGGCCATAGCCTGGGGGGAGAGAGAAGATGAGAGCAAGACATCAAGAGAGCTGCACATAAAAGAGGTGAATTTCAAAGAGAGAGAGAAAGGGAGATGGAGAAGGAGAGATTACTGGTCTAAGAGAGTGACACTGTCTAAGCTGCGTAGGATAATACAGTGACTCTGGATGCTTAGAGGGACACCATCGGACTGACCCCGTAGCCCCTCCCCCTCCATTGGTGGGGGCATCGGGGGAGGACTGTATCATTCAAGCACATACATGCACAATGCAAAACTTTTACCCCACACATATTGTGAGAAAACACAAGTTCTACGAGTTACAAAACTCTTTGTGGGTGGGGTGGGGGGTGGTCTGTCCAACCTTGCTCTCCCCTGTCACCTTGTTCACCTTGCGCCCTGAAAAGTGACGAGTCCAGAAGAGAGTGTGTGCAAGAATTTTGTGTGAAAATTATGTGGGTATTTTTATTGTATCCTGTGTCAGTATGTGTGAGTGGAAGTGTGTCTCATGTGTGCGCACATACAAGTCGCAAGTGTGGTGTGTTTTGCTTGACAGAAATTCGTCACAGACGAAAACATTTTAATATGGACTAGTGTAAATTCCTTGAATTCAGTGTATTTATTGAATCACACAATTTTTGTTGGACTTATTAACTGATTAAGGCTGTGAATAATTGTAATAAGGGCAATTTTCTTGCTGCACTGGCAGATCATTTTGCTCGAAATAAGTAATTTTCCTCGAAGTAAGTAATTTTCCTCTAAAAGTGGCTATGTTTTTTGCAATGACAACCGAATGATGAGTGACAGACCCACAATTCAAACAGCCTTTTGCGATGCAACATTCCTTCTGTGTAGAACACATTCATACATAACCATAATTGGACTGCATTTTTAAAGCGCTTTTCTCCAAAGCGCAGTACAATTAATCGCATACACCCAGTTATACACACATTGACACATCGACAATGGGTGAGCCATGCAAGGCTGCCAGTACATCGGGAACAGGTAAGGGTTACATCGGGGGTAGAACAGCTTGCTCAGTAACTGGAAGGTTGCCAGTTCGATCCCCGGCTCCTCCTAGCGGAGTGTTGAAGTGTCTGATCCGCTGTCGGTGTGTGAATAAAAATCTGTAAGTCACTTTGGATAAATGCCCTAAATGTTAATGTAAATGTAATGTAAAGGGGTTAGGTGTCTTGCTCAGGGACACCTCAACACTTAGCTAGGAGGAGCCAGGGAATCGAACTAACAACCTTCCGGTTGCCGTACAACTCTACCCCCAGAGCCACTGCTGCTCCATGGCAGTACACACACATACCCTTTTGGTGAGCTGCGTGTCCATCATGAAGTTGTGCACGTGTTTCTCCGCCTTAGTCAGCTCCAGCTTCCTGGCTACCACGGCAACCACCAGGGCAGTGCAGCCAGCACCCTGAGAGAGAGAGAGAGAGAGAGAGAGAGAGAGAGAGAGAGAGAGA
>JAOPJJ010000008.1:1497641-1511194 GCA_027122795.1 Enchelyopus cimbrius
GGTGTAGTTCGCTGCCGTCGAAGCGGTGTGTCTTGAGGCAAGTTTTTAGCCAACCTGGGCCAACAAGAGCCAACGCACCTGTGGGACGTTGGGCGTTGTTTGTTGGCTGGGCGGTCTATCTCTGCCTTAACACGCTCCTCTGCCCCCACCCCTCTTTCTCTCCCTCACCCCCCCAGTGTAGAGCATCATCAGATAGTGGTCTGCTCGTCATGTCTGGACAACAGCGAGAAGAAGCTGCTCTCTGATGCTCTGCAGCCTCTGGGTGGCAGGCTTGTCCCCTCCTGGACTCCAGACTGCACCCATCTCATCATGTCATCTGTCAAGGTCACCATCAAGGTCAGGAATGTATTTCTTTGTATCCTTGTCGGTGTTTTTCCCGCTTAGTGTTTGACGAATGTAGTGTAATTGTGTTTTTGTTTATTTGTTGTGTAGACCATTTGTGCTCTGCTGTGTGGTCGGCTCATCGTTAAGCGGGATTATTTCTCCGAGTTCAGTAAAGCCCGCCACCAAAGGTTACCCCCTCCTCAAGCAGAAAGGTGAAGTTCAAACCCTGGCCTCTGTAGACATATATACAGTATATATACAGAAATATGTACATGTTCACATGTTCAAAATCTACTCCCAGCCGAGGCAGGCACGGAGAGCTCTCACAGTGGGATATTGATCATGTTGGTTCTTTGGGGGTGTCTCAAGTTTCATCCCGGAGATCGATGAGCCCAGCTTGAATAAAGAGGAAGTGAACCTCGGCCCGAACCCTGCGCGCGGACGTCTCTTCCATGGAAAGACCTTTGTTTTCTTCAACTCAAAGCAGGTTAGACCCGCAAAGCCTGACTTTATCAAAGCCAGACAACCAATCAAAGGCCCCGTTCACACCGCAAGTCTTAATGCTCAATTTAGATTTTTGGGGGGTCAAGTGACCAGGTCAAACCTCTTCAGAAGTAGTGTGAATACTCAAATCTTGCTCAGATCGGATTTTTTCTAATCAGATTTAGACCACTTCAATATGTGATCCTGAATCAGACCCAGGTCTGATTTTGTTCAATGCGGCCGCACTGTGAACAACCAAGGTGGATTTAATGCGACTTTTACATCATTCTACATCGACGTTTGTCTTCCTCCATAAGCTCCCCAACTTTAGTGCAACAGCGCGCTGCGTCTGACGTCATTGTTATTCTTCTTTTGCGCATGCGGGTCAGTTTGCAACTGCAAACAGTTCACACTGGAATCTGATATATAGTTTACAAGGTCATGTGAACAGCCAAAGAAAATATCGGATCTGAGCAAAAATGTTTAATTGAGCATTAAGACTTGCGGTGTGAACAAATATTGTTTTGGTAACTGTGTCTAGGTATCTTCTCCATCTCGCTCTCCCTCTCTGTCCCCCTGGCTCTCCCTCCCTCCCTCCCCCTCTCTCTCACTCTCCCTCTCTCTCGCTCTCTCTCTTCCTCTCTCTAGCTGAAGCGCCTTAGTGCTGCAGTGAGCTTCGGGGGTGGGGAGAGCCAGCTGTTAGAGGAGGGCTCGTTGCCAAGGCCCCTGCTGGAGTCTCCACAGAGCTGCGTTGTGGACGGAGCCTCTGGGAGCTCCCAGCCTGGGCTGCCCAGCTGCACCGCAGGCTGGGTGGACTCCGTCAAGAGGATCCTGCATGAGTATGGCTCAAATCGCCGTTGTCCACACACCTCCATAGAGTCAAACCCGCTATGATGACTCACCTTTTACAGTGGAGTTTTGCGTTTGTGTACGTACACCGCTGACGCCCTCGTGGTTTCCACTTTGTCTTGTCCCCGATGCAGAAGTGGCTGTCGACTAATTACGGAGTCTGAGATTGGATTAGCGGCGATCTATGCCTCCTGCGACAAGTACTGCAATCCGTCCATTGCCTTCAGTGATTCAGGTAGGCGGAACAATGTCACACTGACAGAAATATCTAGTTTACTTCTTAGTTTGTTATTAAGGGTTATCAGGGCGCGCAATGGGCATGAAAAATGATATCCATTCCAGTCTCACGTTATCGATTTCCTTGTATTCTTCCAAGCCGATTTAATGGAGCATTCTAATCATCTTCCTGGCTGCTAAGCACCACAGGCAGACTTTTACGAGAAACCAAGAAAGTGACGAACTACCATGCAGTCCCTTTAATGTAACGTGAGATTTTAGGGCCAAGACTGACTGTATGAGCTGATTTAAGATAACTTTACATAAACATCTTTTAAATATACATTTTTGTGACTAAATATTTGGTAGGTGCGTAGTTAAATCATCGCTCTGTGATATGTTAAAGGCAATTTTAAATATCAAGAAGAAAATGTTAAATAACCCTTTAAATGGTGAGATTTAACCCCTTTCTGGTGAGATTTTTTGGGGGGGAAATGTACAGATCGAGCTTCCAAATATGACAATTTTTTTAAATTTTTTGTTGCAATTTAGTATTTTTTTGGCAGTGGCGCTGAATGCATATAGGGTAAACACTTGATGTGTTCTTTGGTCTCTCCTTGCCTTTATGGTCATGTGTTTGTTTGTCAGACTCGGTCCAGAGCGTGGGGCCGAGGATGCTCCCCACCGCCTCGCTTTCTCAGAATGTGGCTGTGGAGGAGACGGTGCTGCAGTCCTCGTCTGTGGACATCACCGCATACGTGGGCAACACAGAGTCCTCTCAAGGGTATTCTCCTTTGATTTATCTCGCCCAGATGATACCTCACTTGCCGATCCGGTTATGGTGACTAAACAGCCAACGCTTCACTTGAGTGTGAGTGTGATTGTGTGTGGCGACACACACAATCACACTCACACTCACACTCACACTCGCACGCCCTCATTGTCCTCGTTTGACTCAACTGCCAGGCTGCCAGTGAATGAGGCTGCAGGGCTGGAGACGGTCGGAGAGACCCCAAAGAAGTCCCACCAAGCACAGCAAGCTGGGGATGTGTCCTCTGTAGCCAACACAATGAGTCCCTCCTTCAATAACGCACGGGACGCAGGCTCACAGCGGCAGAAACCAGGCCCCACACCGCAAGGTAGATGCATACGTTTAGTTTGATCTTGTTTCTGTTGTGAGCCTTTAACGTTACATTTTGAGATTATTCATTGTTGGTCATTAAGGGATCTGGTCAATCTGAGCCCTGGGTAAATTGTTTATGTGGTCAACTAGTTCATTCAGATATGATTAACACTCCAAATGTACAATGTGACAGAGATGGGCAGTTTGGATTGTGATAGAAAACGTGGCACGACTAGGCAAGTTGTATTTTGGGCATTATGAATCCAGAGCAACATTTAAAAAGCCGTGAGCGCAAATGTTGGAGTGGGTGTTTGTTAACAGTTTGGAAATCAGCGTAAGCATTCACTTGTGAAATCAAATTAAGTGCTCAGTTCACTAGTTGTATTTATTTATGGAAATGCCTCAGATTCTAACTCTGCGCATACACAGTGGTGTGTCAACACAGAATTGGAACTTGTGGATTTGTTATTTTTGGGGCATTTATGGTGGAAAACTAGCATAGCTAAGGCACACAGATATACCGAGCCAAACCGCTGTTGAGCTGCTCAGCACGGGTTTGTGGTAGAATGGACATCAATGGCTCGCCAACTTCCCAGTTTTACAACGTGCCTCCACCATGATTGAGGTTGACTTAAGCAAAAAGGGTCTCATTTACATGTTGACATTGAAACTGTCAACAGTGAGCCCGCGGGAACAGTATTGAAGTAATGGCACCGTCTCCCTTATCAGGTGTTTCTTAGTGTGGAAAACAAAGGGAAGGATGCGGTATCTTTTGATGGCTAAATGTATCATTACATACAGTACAACAAGTATTTTGTAACTAAATCCACTACTATGACATACACGCTTACTTGACTACTTGAGGTATAATAACTAGTTTGGAGCCAATTTGCAATATAATAATCAGTTCAATATATTTTACTGACTAGGTGCAAGGATTGGTGGTGTCTTGCCATGCAATCAGATGACCAACATCGGTGCGGGAACCTTCTCCCAGAAACTATCTTCCCAGAAACGGAAGACCCCCCAGCACGGGTCCCCACAGAAACAGGCCACCCTCACCACCTTCTTCCAACCAGTCAACCAGAAGAGGTACGTATGGTTGGTTTTAGGTTTACGTTTACTGTTCACTGTTGACTCAACTAGGTAGACTGCATGCATTGGTTGTCAAATCTGGTATCTGGTCTCAGTTTCAACATCAACATCAACCCTTTGCCTCGCACCCCAGGCTTCGGACGGACGAATTCTCTGCTTCAGAGTCGGAGCCCAAAAGAACCGCTCGACCCAACCCCTCCTCCACCACCGGCACCACCACACCCGCCCCCAGCGCCTCCTCCACCACCGGCACCACCACACCCGCCCCCAGCGCCTCCTCCACCACCGGCACCACCACACCCGCCCCCAGCGCCGCATCCCCCTGGAAGAGCAAGGCCGACGCAAGGGCCGGCACTCAGTCCTGCTCAGGGCTGGACCTGTTCGCCAGGCCCCCGGACACGCCCGCCGCCCGGTCAGAGGGACCCGCCCACCAATCCCAGCAGGGCAGGAAGAGGAAGGAGCCGGAGGCGGCGGAGGAGGACAAGGAGCCGGCGGAGGAGCGAGCGGAGGATGAAATGGACATGGAGGAACTGGAGTCCGTCATGTCTTTGCCGATGGACGAGTTTGACGAGCCGTCGACCGCACCCCCGGCTCCACAGGTGCGTCCGGCGGGGGGGCGCTCTGTCGACAAAAGGACGAAGACCCCGGCAGGCGCCACGGAACCGGAGGCGGCGAGCAAGAGGCCGCGGGTCGACCAGCGGGACCTGGGAGGGTCCCAGCCCGTGCCGGGGGGCCACCTGTCGGAAGTCTCCGGACGCGTGGCAACCAAAGCCCCCCAGTGCTCGGCAGCGGAGGAACGCCCCTCCTCCTCCACCCTTCAACAGGAACCTCTCCCCACCGCAGACCACCGAGAGGGCGGGGCGCGGCCCCGCGGGGGGCCGCAGGAGGCCCTCATGGCTGTTAAGAGTGAAGACGTGTCGATGGCTGTGGTGAGGCCTTCAGCAGCGACCGCAGCTCCTTTGTGAGGTGATCAAAGCAGAGCACCCCCCTGTATGTCACCCATGACTTTCTATTCTGCTAAAGGGTCCTTCAGAAGCGTCGGGCGGTGCAGCGCATGGGGGACCGATGAAGATGCTGGAGAAACCTCTGAAAGAGATCCAACACAACACCACAGTAAGGGGGTAGCTTTGATCTACTCTGGGGGTAGAGCGGCTTGTTCAGTAACCGGAAGGTTGCCAGTTCGAACCGTGGCTCCTCCTAGCTGAGTGTTGAGGTGTTCCTGTTCCTGACATGCTGGCTGTCGCCTTGCATGGCTGACCCACGGTCGGTGTGTGCATGTGTGTATGAATGGGTGAATGTGAGGTATTCATTGTTATTATATATTATATAACTACAGTCTGTTTACTTCATTCGGTGTCACTGTAGGGCTCTGAAGCAGAAGGCGGTCTTCCAAAGAGGCTGGTGTTGGTGGAGTTTAAATCCCTCACAGTCTCAGCGCCTCCCAGAGGCAAACCCCAGGAAACACAGGGACCCAGCTTCACCAAGAACTTCAAATGCTTTCGCAAAGTCAGTCGGGGATCTTTCTAATCTATGTACAACCCTAAAGATAAATTATGGTCATAATTAAGTGCTCATAGAAATGTGTGCGCATGTATGCATAGATGTATACATCTCAACTTACACCTTTATGTCATAACCATTTTTATCAACTGAAGTGTCAATTCACTGAATTGTTGTTGAAATGTGAAACAAATATGAATTTAAATCTGTACAATTCCAAATGAAATACGCATGTTGTCATGCACACATTCACACATTGTTCTCCATTCTGTTGGAGATTGTGTGTTAGTGTGTCCTGCGTTCTGCCTCGCGTAGCCACGTCCGTCGTTGATGTTGAGAATCCCTGTGTGCGTTCAACCTGGCGGCAGGTCCGGGGGGGCTGCGTCGAGGGGTCACCCCGGGTTATCAGAGGCGGGGACCTACTGGCCCACAACAAGGGCAAGAACACGGAGCTGGACGAATGGCTGAAGGATGCGGCCGAGGTGAGCCTCCACACTCGCCTGTTCTCTTCTGGCTCATCAGTTCAAGATAGAGATAAAGTATACTTTATTGTCCCCCAGGGGGGGAATTTGTTTTGGGCTGCAGTCACCGGGTCACAAACATACCACATAAACTATACACAGAAGTATAGACAATACTAACATGCACTTCCACAGCAGACACAATTACAAAACACACACAATGTGCACAACACAGTGGGGGTCAAAGTGTACAGTAGGTCACTTGTTGCTGTTGAGCAACTTAACGGCAGCTGGGGTGAATGCGTTTGTATGCCTCTTTAACCTGCGGTTGGGCGTTCTAAACCGTCTACCTGAGGGAAGCGACTCTATTTCCCCATTGAGAATGTGGGTTTGCTCATCCAGAATCTCACGGGCCTCCCTGAGCACAGATTGTTCATACAGTGACTGTAGGTAGCGCTGTTCCTGGTGTCCTACAAAAGAGTTGACCTAGTGTGGTATTTCTGATTGGTGCGTGTGTGTTTTGTTTCAGGAGGAGCGTCAGAGCAAACAGGACGAGAGTCTCAGAGATGATCTGTTTAGGTAAAAACAAATGTTTTTTTTCTTCAGTTTAGTTCCGAGGGACAAACTTGTTCTGCATTTTCCCGTAATAGAACAAAACTGAAAATACAACCTCATTTAAATTTGCACCACCGTTCAATATATAGTCTCGTCTTTCAAAGACGTCAAAGACGGTCGTTTTTATGTATAGGCACACAGTTCTTAATGGTTATGTTCCTTTCTGCACAGATCAATGCATTGCTCTAGTGCAGATAGAAAAGAACATTCTGATTACTTTTATCATGGTACTTATTTTGTTCTTGTATATTTATGCTATACTACTATATTTACCCACACAATAAAAATAAATCTTCTAAAATATCAAACAGAAATGAGGGTTTGACAGTGCCACAGCAGCTTCAAGACAGACACCACAAGACAACACCACACATTTCCTCAATAAGTTAAAAATGCAATAAATAATACTACTTACGTTACGTAACTACGATTACGCATACGTAGTACGGAGAAGCCTTTACGCTGGCCTCACTGAACAAGCTGTGGGTACTGAGTAGTCTCTAGAAACAAATTCACCGGTGGTGACAACAGTAAGGGCAGAGTTTAATGAGTGAGAAACAAGCATATTGAACTGCAAACTAAAGGACATGTCACCAAAATGGTAAAGTTTCCACCATTAACCGAATCATTTAAACACACATGCACACCGCATCCTGTCATACTTGACGCATTGAGGTTTTGGAGCCACTTCAGCCTGCGTCACATTCAACCTGTGAGAACGGTTCAAATCCTGCATGATAGGAATTAAGGATTTAAGAGTTACCATGGCAATGGAGATGATGTAGGCTGGCTCTTAGGGCGTTGTGTTTTCTCAGGCTGAGCTAAAAGGTGTGTGTCTATGTGGGTCTGTTATTGCATTCTGGTGTGTGTGTGTGTGTGTGTGTGTCAAGGCTGAGCTGTTTGATCAATGAGTCACCCTGCACTGTCATGCGTAAAGGGGAATAGATTCTGTCCCTAAGAAAACAATATTTTGGTCCATATTTTGGTTCAGGACAAACTGCCATGCAGAGGTGCTTCATTGGAAGGATGTTTGGTTTGACTTGTCCAAACACTGTCTGCAATTTGTCTGCAACTTTTTTTATGGTTTGTTCAAAATGCTGTGTGTGTGCGTGTACTTGTGTTTATAGGTACAATCCATCTAAGCTGTCCAAAAGAAGATGAAGCCTCAACATCTAACAGTGAGGAGGTTTACAGGAATCAATATAAATGGCTACAATAAATACACTCGCCTCTTATAATGTGACGGTAAATCTGCTCTTTGTTACTGTCAAAAACTTGGCATGCTATAACAACAAGGAGTGTTTTGGGTTGTATTTAAAACGCATACTTATATGTTTAACTAATTGCAATTTGTGTACAAAATGTATAAAAAAAGACTTCTGATTTGTTATTGAAGATTGTATTTGTTCATAATAAAAAATACTGTTTATAAAACGTAAATAATCCATTTTATTTGTACAGCTTTTCAGAGTTTGCATGCGCAAAACTAAAATTACTGTTTCTAAAACAAGAAGCAAAACGAATGCCCTTATTTCATTCAAATATCCTTTCCTTATTGGCTGTATTTATGTTTTTTCTTTTTTCATTACATAAGATAAACTTGCACAATATAAGGCACTTGCACAATGCTAGAGCAAGATCATAGGAGCAGAATTGTAGAGAGCCTACAATTCGGCACATATATTTCAGAGGTAATGACAATCTATTTTTGTAAGTAGAAATGTGGATTCCAAGACATAAAGATGGTAAAGATCTTGTCTTACATTCCAGAAGAGTCACTCTGCTTCCTGTTGTCACTAAGAGGCATTGCTTCTGTTAAAACAACTAAATCCTAAAAAATCTTTTTTACAACCACTTCCTTCAAATGACTATTTGAAGCAACTTAGATTAGCAGCACTATTTTGTGCAAACATTTGACTTAAACATGACTTGCTTCCATACCTTATTTCAACCTGCCCGACTAAGCAGCATTTTTGTTACAGACACTTGAATTCTACAAATTGAGGTGGTTTCATATTCTAGTTTGCTTACTGACTCTGACCCTTAAAAGCCTCTATTAGACACAAGACACAAGATCAGGATTACATTTTAGGGATTACATTTTATCTAAAGAACAAAAAAGCAAGCTACAAATTAATAATCAACGATTTGACACAATATAGTTTGACTAATAAGAGTATTATACCCTGGCCCTTCAGAAACTCAAGGCACCAGAGGATACTTCAGTGTTAATAGAGAATCACATTATTGTAAAATAATACATAAATAAAAAGTACAATTTAGTGAACAACCAATATTAAATCACTAGAAGCAGAGCTGTTGTAAAGTAAGGCCAAGTAGGAAGTTCTGTTAGACTTCTTCACCAATTAGCTCTGTTTTGTCCAACAGTTTTGGTGTAAAGTCCATAGGAAAATATTACATTTCACAGTTGTAGTTTTTTTTTGCCATCAACAGCAAATACTCTCACACTTACTAATCAATATACTATTTCCTAACATAATGTTAATCAATATAAATTGGGAAATATAACTTTCAAAAATGTTTGCATTGTAAATGTTCAAGGGTGATTGTCAAGAATATATTCTACTTCTAAGGTCCAACTGAAGGAAAAATGGCAGCAGATTTGCAGGCTCAGAATCCGCAGGATAGTGAAGAATTTGGAGCTGTAGTCGGTGTTTTCCATGTAACATGGCAAAAAATGTTATTTCTGTATTAATATGAGGGCAATACCGAGTGTCCAGCACATGCCATGCACAGTATGCATGCTTGTATGCATGCTAGTACAGCAATCCCCCACAAAGCTGTCAAAGTAGGCGGTCCCAGTCCTGTTCATCTTCAGTTCACATGAGGCTGTTGGCTTCTACTACTGAACATTTGAAGCCCAATCAAAGATGACTCTTATTTGATGTAATGCACCGCTGTCTATCATTTATATGTAGAGGAAAGGCTTAGGTTGTGATGACAAACACAAGTTTTAGATACACAAGTTTTTAGAAACCCCTGAAAAATAAGATCCATACCAAACACTGGAAAACTATTGCCTATTTATGAGGACATGATGCAACCTTTCACAATCTCAGCGCTTTCACTAACAAACAACCGACTAGGTTCAAGTTAAGATGACCACCACTGCATGATAAAGACACCTTTGAATGTTTTTCAGCCAACCCTTTTTTTTCTCTCTGTTCGTAACAGCTTTTAAAACGTGCGCTTCACAAGCCACTGCCGCTGACAGTAACATATTCTAGATGAACGTGTCCCCCCCACTGTCGATGCGCTTTTCAATTTTCTTGAGTCTCTTTAGCAAACAGGAGGCTATGCCTAAAGCCCCCCCCTTTAAAAAACGAACAAAGTTGTCCCCCACCAGGGGCCCCATCGCAAACAACCCAGGCTCCTTGGCGCACTCAAAGCTGAACGGATGGACGTCGATGGGGTTCTGCTTGCAGGAGATGGGCTTTGTCGTGTCAATACCAAGGTACTGGCCCTGCCCGTCTAGGAAACACAGGTTGGGGTTTGCCCCGATGAGCACCAGAGCCATGGAGATCTTGAACGCTTTCAGGGAATTGTTCCCCTGCAGTACACACTTCCTGTCCGGCTGAAAGGAGACGACACAGTGCTCTGGGAAACTGGTGTAGTCAGGGGAGCGGTTGCTGTCCCCGTTGGTGGCCGTGTTACCCGCTGCATGCGGGGGCTTTGAGCATATCCTGGCACACATCGAGGAGGCAACGCTCGCCGCCTGTGGGGGATTGGTGGCAGAGGGAGCAACCACGCTGGTGTGAACTCGGGAGCTCATCATGTTGTAGACCGTATGATATTCTGGGTACAGAGTCTTCGGCAGCTGTTTGAAGATGAGGTCGGGGTTGTCAATGTTTTTACGAAAGACGTGCAAGACAGGAATGTTAGCATTGCAAGCGCATAACACCGCGTCAGCGGCGCTGAGACCAGCGCCTACAATCAAAACTGGATCAGAGTTTGAATCCAGTTTCCCCTGGCTCACAGCCAAACCCAGGTCAGAGATGCTGTGAAGTACAAAGGGGAGCTCCTCCCCCGGTACGACTAGCCGAGCGGGGACATCCGACGCGCCGGTGGCCAGGACTACATTCTCCGCAAACAAGCAGAAAGGAACATGGGTGTCCTGCACCCGCTGGTACCCCCTCACCTCCCAGAGAGAGCCCCCCCCCCCACTGTCCTCACACTCCACCTCACCGCCCTCCACCCCTCCGCTCTCCACCCCTCCACCCTCCGGCCCCGAGCCCTCATTTTCCACACCCTCAGTCTTGTGGCCCCGGCAGAGCTTCCGTACAGACGTCACAAACGTGTTGTCGATGAAGTTCTTTTGCAGTCCCATTAGTTTCACATAATTACGGTAGTAGGACGAGATCTCCTCGGGGGTGGCCCTGTCATTGGTCACACCCCTAGGGAGAGGATCATAGGGGGGGGAGAGACAAATCAGTAGTCGCTAGAAATGTAAGGTCAGCGGCCGTCAACCTTGCTGCACCCAGCCCTCAATATCTCAATACCTGCATTTTCCATTGGTCAGGTCTCTGAAGTTCCCCCCAGGGAGCTCCATCCAGATGCCAAGACTAATAGTCAACATGGAGCCCTCCATCGCCTGTGAGAGAAGACACATGGGGATAAAGTGAAAGCCAATCTGTGATGGAGGTTAGGGTGAACAAAGGTGACTATGGAGATGCTGGCCTCAATAATGAAATATTTGACAGCGAGTTCCTTACATGCCAGGCACCTCCTGGTGTTGCGCTACCGAGCACCATATGAGGGATTTGCTGCTGCTTGTCCCGTCTCCACTGGAGGACGGGGGGGAATTCGTAGCCAAAGTCTGCGTTGGGGTGCAGTAGGGTGTCAAACAGCACTGCCACAGGGTTCGCCGACCTCCCCTCCAGGCCTTCGCTCAAATATTCAAGATCCTGTGGTAACACAGGGAGAGGCGTTTACAGAAGAGGTATTCACAACCTGTTTGTGGGGTTTCAGCCCCTGGACCGTGTTTACCTGTTCAGTGATGGGGAGCTGTTTGGCCTCCTGCAGCTTCTGGTATAATATGGGGTTAGGGTGCACTGCCCCAGGCTGTAAGTAGGGCTCATAACCATTCAGCAGGTAGGACAGGCAGATACCTGACGGCCCGTTGCCTAAAAACAGAATAAACCATAAGAGAGAGTGTTTAAACATAGAACAGGAAATGAGGAACGGGGTCATGAGTCGAACAGCGGCTCACCTATGATGACTACAGGGAGGGTGGGGGGGCGATCCTTGGGCAACGCGCTTCCTTCCAGAAGAGGCATGGCTGCGGTGAGGGCCAGATCCGCTACTGAGGAGGCAAAGGGAGGCGGGAATAAGGAAAACAGGAAAAACAGGAATAAAATAGAATAAAAGGAGCTGACACAGTGCTGTCTGTGTCAGCTGTAACATTCATCACCTGGTTATCTCCACCTCTGGTCGTTTATATTCCCATACATCCTCCAAACGCATGGCAACTCCTGCCGCAAGCTCCCTCAACAAGCGGTGACCCCCAGCCAGCCCAAGACCACAGACACCGCCCCCCACCCCCACCCCACCCCACCCCCATTTTTTTCCCCTATCAACATCGCCCGCGGCTAGACTGGCCTCTGTTGACTTCACTGTCCCTTCCAAAACAACAGGGACTCCCTGGTCTGGTTTGATGGAGGCACGCTGTCTGTGTCTGTTGTGGATTTTTTTTGGCCAGTGTGAGCGTGTGTAGTGTGTGTTAGTGCGACAGGCGACAATGCCATTGTGTGTCCGCTGGGCGGCAAATCCCTGGTGATCATTCCTCCGAGAGGAGCCTAATCCCATCGGTTTATCTCACTGCTACCCATTTCGACGGCAACAGGAAGGGAATGTGAATCCTGGCAGTGAGGAACCGTACTATCAAACCCCCCCCCCCCCCCCCAAGATCAAGCACTGTCTAGCTCCTTACTTAAAATTGGTTTATTGAATAGAAATTATATTACATTCGCAGTTTGAGGTGATCAAATATTGTTAAATAATTCAAAAGTCAAAAGTGTGTGTCTGTGTGTGTGTTGAAAATTATTTGAGAGAGAGTGAGAGAAAGACAAAACGAGATAGGAGAAGAGAAGGGAAAGTGTTAGGACAATTTGAAAGGCCTTTGCACTTTGCTTGAAGGTTATTTAACCAATAAGGTTTGGTAAGCATCATCTTGGACTGATATATTTGGCATTGGTACTTTATGGTGAGGTTAATTTTAAAACGTTAATTAAAAGATAACCCAAAAAAACAACCATATACATGGCAACATAAATATATATATATTAGAAAACCGAAAACAAACCTCTGTCTCTCTGTTTTAAAGACTTAAGACATTAATACCGATCCTTTAAAACGGTATTTGTGTGTACATCTGTTCTGCACTCAGCGGTCAGTGATGCTGAGCATCTGATTCCCAGCAGCAGATTACATCATGAGGTCAGTCCCGCTCCAACCAGCAGCATCACTTCAACGAACCACTGCGCCTCCAGACAGCATGGACACTCACCGCGGTGTGGTTATCCGTCGATTCTGCTCGCTCCTCTCAATGACGGCCGCGTTGGTTGCGTTTTTACCGGTACGGTAGACGGTAACGGTGCGGTAGACGGCACGGTAACGGTGCGGTGCCGACACCGGAGGGAGGATCAATGTAGCCCAATGCGTGCGATTGACGACAGGAGCCAGCCTCCCTCCCGCTCTCTCTCATGTTATTCCCTCTCTCCCCCCATCCATCCACTTTTCTCTCTCTCTCTCTCTCTCTCTCGCTCTCTCTCTCTCTCTCTCTCTCTCGCTCTCTCTCTCTCGCTCTCGCTCTCGCTCTCTCGCTCTTGCCTCTTTTTTTTTTGGAGAATGTGAAATCGGCCGGTAGG
>JAOPJJ010000008.1:1519594-1531763 GCA_027122795.1 Enchelyopus cimbrius
TGCGTTGGACTTTGTCGTCACGTGCGCGTCCCGCCGCACCGACCGGCGTAGTCAATATGAGCGCGAGCACTCTGTAGCTCGATCACTCCTCATCTTTGACGAATACAACTCAATACGACGTCTCCCTGATGTCAAAGCGAGACTCGTCAGTGTGACGAATGGAGCAGCTAGATCCTCATGAGCTCTAGTGCTACCGTGTCTTTTGAATCAGACCTACACGTGTTTATGTTTGTAATCTAATATTTGCTGTGTAGCCCAAGGTGGAGCAGCATCAGTACAATAAGAATGCTATTGATTCAATGACACCTTAGCAATTTCTACATTTCGTTATAACAGCAACATTATTTAACTTCCCAAAAGCAGTGTCTAGATTGTGTCAATTATGTTGGATGTGTTTTTGTTTGTTTCATCAGTGTCGTTTGAAAATAAGACCAACTGGATAAAACTTGAAAGTCTGAAAGTAATTTAATGTGCCAACATACGGCTATTGGACGGGCTTCATCGTTCCTCCAAATGATCCGGGACGCTTGGTGCCTGAAATACATTGGCACAGTTGTTAGGCTTAATCCGTTGTTGTTTTTCACCGTGATGCATAACAGGCCCCAGACTCCTCCTCGTCATTACCTCGAAGAACATGAGTCAATTGGACGTGCGAGCCTGTGAGTGGAACCCGTGGGGATGCTTCTGGGCGATGGACAGCAAGCGGATGTAATCTGCTGCGGGTCTGCTGCCCCCTGTACCTGCCCCCGGTCCCTGCGCTCGGCGTAATTCTGATTATGCTATAATCCTAATTATCTCACAGCACTCCCAAGATTGCTAACTATTCCTATGCCTCGGTGGATGCTGGTTCCGGAATGTTCTCCAATGTGTGTGTGTGTGTGTGTGTGTGTGTGTGTGTGGCCCACTGGCTAGAAGGTCTGGATATTTTAAAAGCAGGAAAACACCTTGGTCCTGTTCACACAGCGGTCAAAGGTCTCCTGATCATGTGATTTGCAGAGGACAACTGACCTTTTGTCTTCTTGACCTCATCTTGGATGAAAATCAAATGCATTGCAGTACAAGTCCCAATTAGCGCATTACATAATTGTGTAACCTTATGTTTTATTCCCTGCTTGATTTGAGAGGCTTTCCTTTTCTTCGACGCTAGTTGAGGTTGAGGATCACAGCAGCTGCTAGGCTGTAATGAACTGTTGAACTCTTTTTATTGGTTCAGTCTGCAGTGTACCTCAACCCACTCATCAAGGAGGATGAGGTTCTCTATAACAATGTACAAGAAAGAAGATGATATGTGATGCACCTGATTTGAGGAACCAAGGACTTGAAAGGTTTGAGATGATGATCAGACCCAAACCATTGGGTCTGATTCAGTTGCAGTGAAGTCTACATTAGACCTCAACACTGTCACGGCTAGACAAGTAGATTTCCCACCAGAGCAGTTCAGACATCGTTAGCATCGTTTGGAACAGGTTCCCCAAGCGCTCTGCATCATACTGCCTGAACAAGGCATGAAATGTTAGCAAACAAGCCTTCCGTCCTTTAAAGATCTTGAACAGACTGAATACGAATGACGGCATTCCCCTCACACTTTCCTCCATTTGATGAAATATCTAATCCATAATGTTCATCGTAAAAATTACAAAATCTTAACTGAAAAATAACTACAATTCTCAGGCTCAGTATGAAAAAACAGAAGAGTTTAAATCAAAGAAATATGTGGGATATTAACTATTAGCAGACACTAATCAGGAAGGGTTTAGGGGTCATTGGGGATTAAACCCAGGTGGGCTGAGCCCTTAGTGCTTACCCAGATCATTCCATGGATGTTTAAAGTATTGTAGTCCGTAGGCAAGGAGTATAAGAACGCACTCCATCACGTAGATGGCCAAGAAGCATTCTCCACCCAAGAGAAGTACCATTGGGGGGGGGGGGGGATTTAAAAAGAGAGAAGTAATGGACCAAAAAGTTGTAGACTTTAAGAAAAAAAAAAATGTCTTGATACCTATAATTAAAACAACACTCAAACGCCTAGGCCACAAAGTTACAGGTGTTGACCACCGAAATCCGCAGCCACCCCAGGCCCTGTTTGAGCCCCCCCCCCAAGAACTACTGGACTGCAGCTCCCCCGTCCTCATAGCACAAAGTGATGGGCGGGTGGGTGGGGAGGCAGGGTGTTTGGGGGACATCAGTGGCATCAGATAAGGATTACCAGCCAGTAAACAAGTGTTCACGTGTGTGTGTGTTTTTTTTGCCTTTTCAATCACCTGGCTTTGTAGATGTCATGGTTTCAATTAAGGTTTCCAAGTTTCCAACCGAGCTTTGCACAACTATACACGTTTGCATTTTGTTTAAATTCTTCAACTAGTGTTACATCAATAAATAAAGCGAATAGGCTTAAATAGCATTGCTGATAGTGGTAGTTACTAATTATACTTTACATCTCAATGTATTAATTGTTTCGGTAACGTATTTGGTCGTTAACCTATGGCTACGTCTGCGTGTTGCCCCGCCCCTTCGTCGCATCAACCAATGAAATAACAATAACATCTCCGTTCTGTCCAGTCTTCCGTTCCATCGGTGTTGCCAGATTGTGTGTGTGCGTGTGTGTGTGAGTGTGCGTGCGTGCGTGTGTGTGTTTGTGTGTATGTTTCAATTTGCACTACTTTACTTGTGGCCTGGTTGCGTCTGTGGAAAGTTAGTCTATGGCTACGTTTTAGGCAGGGTTTTGTTCGATTGGGCGGTTTTTAAGGCTGGTTGGGCAGGATATTGTCAGTCCGATCTGGCAACCCTACTTTACGCACAACCAAACACATGTCACCTCCAACACGTTAGCTAGCTTTCAAGACATGTGAACACTGTATCATTTCATATTACGATGGTTCATCTGAGTAGAATTTGCTACCGGAAGGTAAATGGCAACTGCAGTTTCATACAGTTTCATAGTCTTACTTGGTGTTTGAAGCACTGAGCTGTGCTTGCTATGGTTAGCTAGCGACCTTTCTTGAAGGTGCATTCCATTCATTATAGAATATATGTGATGCATGGTTAATGTAATGATGTGGTCTGTTCAGCAACATTTCATATCTAAAACAGCAAGCTGAATTTACCCTGAATTCATTCATTCTCATATGTCATATGTTTACATTTCAAACTAAAACAACACAATATTTAAACTTCTCCGTTGGTCATCGTTAAATGTGTACGTTGTGTTTTTAAGGACTATCCCTAGATTGTGCGAATGGGATCTTTAGGGAAACGGCGACAACGTCAAGGACAAGCCGTTCAGAAGTTTAGGCGCAAATATTGTCTTGTATAAAAAATATTATTTTATCATACGTATCCAGCTCGTTTTCAGTGTTGACTTGTTGGTATGAAGGATTCGTTTTGATGCTTACATTTTTTTCTACCAGTATGGGAACTTTGTTGACAACCTTCGCCTTTATGTGCGTGGAGGAAGTGGCGGCATGGGCCTTCCTCGGCTCGGAGGACAGGGAGGAAAGGGTGGAGATGTCTGGATGGTGTCAACAAAGGATGTGACTTTGAAACGCATGAAAGACAAGTACCCCCATAAACGCTTTGTTGGTGGCGTCGGAGTCAACAGCAGGTTAGCATTTTCCATAAAGCTCGATTTTGAAACATACCAATAATACGTATTGATATCGCTTAAGATCTCCACTGGTTCACTAGAATCAAAGCAATGTGATGATATAAACATCAATATTATTTTTGCAGCGTTCGAGGACTGAAAGGGGAGAAAGGAGGAGACATTGAGCTCCAGGTTCCTGTTGGCATCACTGTCACTAATGACCACGGCAGAGTTCTGGGTAGGTCAAATGCAGTGTCATAATCACCAGCAGCACCGTGTTGCTGCTGGTGATTATTGGATCATTGGACTCTCTTTCCTCCTGAACGGCGTTTAAGGTGAGCTGAATCACGAGGGGGATCGTTTGTTGGTGGCAAAGGGCGGACAGGGAGGGTCCTTCCGCTCCGCGTTCACACCCTCCAAGGGTCAGAGCAAACTCATCCGCCTGGACCTCAAACTCATCGCAGACATTGGCCTGGTGGGGTAAGTGGAGTTAATGCACATGTGGTCCTGGTGTGAATGTGCACATTGCTGCTCTTGAGTATGGACACGGCACCAGGTGTTGTGTGACTGATACCTCTATCTTACCCACAGGTTCCCCAATGCCGGAAAGTCCTCTCTGCTGTCTGTCATCTCCCACGCCTCGCCGCAGATTGCAAACTATGCCTGTAAATTGTCATCTTGCATAGACATTCCTCACTTCCGTACATCTGACTTTACATTTCTTCTTTGTCAGAACTAATATTGTTCCTCATCTGTATCATTTTGTCTTTGTCCTTTTATTCATGTCTTTCATGACCAGTTACTACATTAAGGCCAGAGATTGGTAGAGTCCTGTATGACGATCATAAGCAGGTATGTGGATTGTTCATTGAATTGTCCAATATTGCATTTGGAATATTCTATATTCTTTTCTGAATGTGGTGTTTTGAACCATCAGATCTCTGTGGCAGACCTTCCTGGTTTGATTGAAGGGGCTCACATGAACAAGGGGATGGGCCACAAGTTCCTGAAGCATGTGGAGAGAACGAAGCAGTTGCTGTTTGTGGTCAGTGGAAATGATTTTAGTAACTTCAAAACAGAATGTAGATCAGTCATCTTAAGTCTGATTTGTGAGACTCGGTCACTAGTGACTACATTAGTGTGTAGTGACTGTTAGGGTATAGTTGCTATTAATACAGTAAGGGTATTGTTACTAGTAACTTATGCTATAGTAACTAATTACTTAGGGTATAGTACTTAGTAACTAAGTAGGTAAGTAGCAAAAAAGTAAGTTTGGGTAAAGTAACTAGGGTATAGAAGCTAATAACTATGTGAGAATAGCAATGTACAATCAGTGTGAAAAATGTCTCATTGGGTCCATTCTTTTGGAGGTGTATAATGTAGTGTCATCGTGAATAAGGTATCCTGCCTCTGGCTTCAGGTGGATGTATGCGGATTCCAGCTGGCAAGCAAAACACCATTTAGGTCAGCCTTTGAGGCTGTGCTGCTCCTGACCAAGGTATGACAAACACTGTTTATTGTCACTCTAATTGGTCAGAAGATTATCATAGCACATAAAGTCTGAGTTGGACACATGCTCAAATTTCTCAAAAACCTAAGCCTAGGCTGAAACCCCTCTGCATTGTTTTGAAGGAGCTAGAGCTGTACAAGGAGGAGCTGCTTTCCAAGCCCGCCCTGCTGGTGGTGAATAAGATGGACCTCCCTGACGCAGAGCAGAGACTTGAGGAACTTCAGCAGCAGCTCCAAAACCCAGAAGGTGCATTCTTTGCAGTCCATCCGTGGAATTGTATTTTGTGTGAATCTTTTATAAAAATTAAAATAAAGTGTTAATATAATTTTAATTAAACATACATTAAATGTCATCAAATAAGCAGAATAACACCAAATGGCCAATAGAACTACAACAGATACTTGTGACAAGTATCCATTCAAAGGGTCATCATTTAACAGAAACATCTCTCGGGGATGTGTTCAACCTAGGGCCTAATGACGCGTGTATAAATCCCTGTCAACAATAAGGGAAAGGAGATTTGCGTTAAAAAAAATTCCCACAATTGCCCTCAAATATAAACCGCACGCTTTCAGAAGTAGGAGGTAAACCACCCAAGGTGCTTTGACATTTGAATGCGTGTCCAATAGTGATTCACCTGCTGTGTTTGTTTGTGTTTGCCGTTGGCTCCGGGGCAGACTTTTCCCACCTGCTGCCTAGCGACATGATCCCTAGGAGCAACCTGGCTTTCCGAGAAGTCGTCCCCGTCTCTACCCTCACGGGCCTGGGTGTAGATCGGCTGAAACTCCACCTGCGACAGTCTCTGGACAGAGAGGCCACAGAGGCCTGGGAGCCCGTCCACAGGGACCGGCTGGGTGCTCTGAGACCCAGCAGAACGCCCGCGCTGGTCTGGGGTGCCGCACCCGGCACACCCTGAGGTGGACTCGCTGTCGAGAGGTGCTGGTTTCTTTCAAGATGTGCTGGACGATCATAATGTGTATGGATCAAGAGTAGCATGTTACGCAGTACCGGACAGCGTACTCTGTGAGTCAAGTGTAAAATACTAATGTAATTAACAGATGAGTTGTTTTCAGTCTTTTTTTTACATTTCTGCTCTTTATTTCCGGGCCTGCCATGAAGAATATTTTTTAATTAGGGCTGTTAAGCAATGACCATTTTTAATCGCGATTAATCGCATATTATTTGTGAGTGAACTCACGATTAATACAATTTTTAAGGATTTTTTTGTTGTTCATATATTTCACATATCAAACCCTCTCCTCCATCTACCGACATGGTTGGACTAAGACAAGTACTAGTACTTTGTAATAGTTTGAAATAATTATGCAATGTTATTATTCCCGTGACTAAAAAACCCAGACAAATGCTATATAGGACGCAATTGTGACAGCCCTACTAACCCACCTCTGTGTTAAACAGAGGACAACCACAGACATTTCACCGTACACAGACATGTTGTTGAAAGTTTTATTTTATATTAAATATATTACAATACTGAATAATTAAGAGAAAAAAATATGGGCATTTGCATTGTCTATTTATGTACAGCAGAATGCAAAAAATCAAACAAACGATACATAAAGACCAACCATAAGTGTGCAGCTAGATTTGAAACTAATGCATCTAGTGAATGTCTGAGGCCGTTACTGGGGACCAGGTTGGAACGCCTTGGATGAAAGGTAACCCCCTGGCAGTTGGTGAGCCCGGTGCACTGGTGAGTGCTGAGAGTCTGCCTTTAAGTGTCTCCATGGGGGAGAGTGAGATGGAATGGATCTCTCTGTTCTCTAGCACTATAGCTCAAAGACATGGAAACCATGGCCATTTTGCCTGCAATCCCCCATCCCCATTGGCTGGAGCAATGTTTTCCCCCCGATATCTGTTGATGGACAATGACAGAAAAAGGGTAATAGTTTGATGTTGGCACACTATGTATTGCTTGAGCATTCCTCTTGCTCTTCACACTTCAAATGAAGCATGGCAGCTCTTGTAGCTAAAGAAAGACAATACAGGACAGCCTGTGGGTGCAGATCATATCGTTGTTATTCTCCATGCTACAATAGCTTTCCTTCATCACAGGAGGAAAGCTTGGAGCCTTCCAGAGACACATGCCCGAGTAATGACACAGGAACAACTCATCGTGTTTAGAGACTCAAATAACCCACCGAATCCAACTCAAACTAGCCAACACAAAGAGTGCACCATAATGCACTTCATTGAATTACTGTTCGATTGATTGCAGTGCAGGATACTGACAAAGGGAATACTATAACGGTAATTAAGCAATACAAAATATATACGAGTCATATCCAGTAACAATATCAACCCAATATTGTGGGGACATTAGCTATACAGTCATTGTGCTGACATAAATTCAAATGAACAGTGCCCACTTCAAACAAAGACAGGAATGTGGACGCACAAGAAGCATTAAGGCAATTTATGCACATGAAAGACAAAGACGTGGAGCCAAACAAGACAATTTGGTGATGGATCTTCGTTGACCATCTCAAAAAAACTACAAAAAAACATATGACCCCCCAAATGTCTTGAGGGTGTTTTTTTGCCTTTGCAGAATCCATGGCTGGATTTCTATCAAACCTAAACCATTTAAGATGGAATAAATTATTGAGCAGACTATCAATAGCCGGAAATTACCGTCAGTGCATTCTGTGGTATAAAAAAAACGATTAGCACAACTTTAATAAAGTAAAAATTATTTCATTTACATGCCTTTTTTTGCCCAAATATAGTCTTGCAGGTGGCCTACCAGAGGATAGACATGATCTGCTCATTGCCCTGCCATTCGTCGTAAAAGCTTAAACAGCAAGCACTATACAGCATATTTCATCATTTACATAGGTCAGTCCAAGCCATCACAGATAAAATCCAAAATGCACATTTTTAGATGTCAATACTATTTCCATGTTATTTCATTACAATTGTCATAATTGACTTAGCTAAGCGGCCTCACCTGATCCCATATGCTACATTATAGATTCCTGCTCATGGGCACACGCCTCATCCAGAAGTAGAAACGGGAGGAAAAACCAAACATCTTTACATGAATCAAGTGAGATTTCGGAGCGAAGTCGTCCATCACCAAGCTATTAAGACTAAAATGTGGCGTTCACATCTACAACTTTGACCAAAAAGACATCTTTCTCCCTTCAACGCCATCAATTTTACTAAAGTTGAATTAATGAAAAAAAGAACGGACTTCTTTACAAGCGACGCCATGACACTTCATGCTCTAGGACACGCCCCCATCGCTGTTTTGACCAATGAGTGCTGAGCAGTGTCTCACATTAGCATATCTCCCCGAGAAGGACGCCATGAGGGAGGGGAAAAGCTATGGGAAAGGTGTGTGTGTGTGTGTGTGTGTGTGTGTGTGTGTGTGTGGGGGGGGGTCACATGGTTAAACAGGAGCAGGAATGAGGTTCTAAAGCAATCAAAACAAACATAGATGACCTGAAGGAGTGTATGAAACCCTGGGCAGCTCCCAGCATTGTGAGGGGAGAGGACTCCTATCTATCGCCCATCCCCTTATCCTTCATTTAAAAAAGAGATCAAACACAGCATTACCATGGTATGTATCGAACTGTACATATTTACACCCAATTCTTCACTGAGTGGACCCCCTGCAGCCTGGTCTCACAGGAATCCGTGAAATAACCACGGGTAACACTTCACTCAAAATCCATGGTGGGCCCACGGAATCGCTGACATTTCCGTGAAACACACTCAGATTTCGCTCCAATGCAAGTGAATAACACTTGTGTGTGTCATTAACAAAACCTAGCCCTAACCCTTCACGGAAATGTCAGCGTCCGTTGTATTGCATTGAGTGAAATCGAGTGAGTTGTTGAAACGGGGATCCGTGTGTGGGCCACGGAATATGAGAGTCATTCACTTGGAGCGACCACAACGGATTTTGAGTGAAGCGTGACCCGTGGTTATTCCACAGGTGTGAGCAGGATGTGTGCAGCAGGTTGTGGGGTCCCTCCCCTCCAGACACAAGCAGCTCTGATAATGAGGGGTACATGGAGAAGCAGCGGTCTACACAGTGTAGAGGAAACACGGCCCGGCGGGGCTGGAGACCCTCGCTCCTCCCTGCATGCGCTGCATCCAGGTCCTACCAGCGCTTTTTGTCCAAGCTTGGATAATGGAGGGAGGTTGTGGATAAACAAAGTTGTCTCATGCATACAGTGTTAGGGGGGATTTTGTCTACAGTGGTTTTGCGTGCTTTTTTCAAATGTTTCCCCCATTTGGATCCGGGGCGATAGATTGACCTGTTACCTTGTGTCCCGCCTTCGTAGTGAGAGGAAAGCCGATACAAATATATAGTCAGGTGCAGACGTGAGAAACTGCGATGGCTGTGGGTGAGTGAGTCGGTGCGAGCCGGGGGGGGAGAGTGGTGATTGGGGGGGGGGGGGCTGAATCCCTCGAGAGCAACGCAGTCTGAGCCTGTGACTCTCCAGCGGGTCTGAGGTGGATCTGGCGTGGAGGAGGGTTCTCTCATCTCAAAGACGTCCGCTGTATGGACGGTGGCCGCTAAACAGGAACTAAACGGGTTCGTGTGTACACGCTGAATGCACGCGCACCTCGGGTCAGCGCTCGGGTTCCTCTGAGGTGCGCTCGCACTCCTTCTTTTTCCGGGTCAGGTAGTGTCAGCGAGTCTTCACTTCAGTTTGATCCATAGAAAAACAAGAGAAAAAGGGGGTCGTTCTCACCCACGGCTGCAGAGCAGAGGGCCGTGGCGTCTGTCATATTGAAGTCTCCCACAGCTGAAGAAGAAAATGATGTCACATTAAAAGTGTACACTTTTCCTTGTTATAGGCCCTTCCACACCAAGGCAAATTTTCAGCGATTTTTCCGAGCGAATTTCCGCACGGAATTTCGCTGATTAACAAACACGTGTTCTATTGAGTATAGTAGCTTGTGAACTACAGAGCAGTGGTAATGCTCCACTAACAACGTGTAAACAAAGTGAATATTAGCCAATCCCCTGCTGAGGTAGTATCAGGTCAGAAGTGTAGCCGAGCTACCAAGCTAGCTATGTTTTGCCAAGTGTAAGTAGCCTAGTCTGTTGACATCAGTAGATAAGTGACATCAACTTGATGCAATGCTCAAATGTCGTGGCTATATAAGTATTTCAATCCTCTGCCGTGAACCCTTGCCATCGGTTGAAGTGAAGAGTGAGTATAGGGCGTTCATCTTGCATTTTGTGTTTAGTATCTAAGGTGCAGACGCAATGGAAGAGGTTGCAGGACACTTATAGAAAGTCTACCACGACTGACAGTCACGGGCCACGGCACCAAAGCTGCGTGGAATAGAACGCGGGGAAAGAAATGCGGAATTTTCATGTGGAATTTTGCATTCGCTTTTTTTCTCGCATTTCCGCACTGCAATCCCAATCCGCCTCGGTGTGGAAGGGCCTTTTGTTTGTCTTTACTTCTTTCTCATTGGTTGTTCCTCTCGGCGCGTGTTTCAGTTGGTGATCCTGTTCTTGGTTTGAGATGAGTTGTGTTTTACTTACCCTAGCACTCTGCCTGTTGGCTTTCCTCTTGTCATCGGGGAGCGGGGGCATGGGGTAAGGGTACCTGCGGCTGGATGCGATCGACCCTGTGGAGGAAGTGGGAGACTTGGCAGGCGACAGCGTCCTGAGAAAGAAAGGAGGTCAGACAGGGATCAGACGCCACCTTCTCTCTCTCTCTCTGTCTCTCTCTCTCTCTCATTGCGGGCGTAGTGATACGTTGCCCAAAGACAGAGCTCTAACAATGGGGTTTTCGATTTATTAGAACAGTGTTCCCGAATTTCACTCTAGGTCCATGACTTTGGGCAACGTCTTGCGGCTGACTGGTTTGGTTGGGTCCGAAGTTTTACAGAGAGGTTGCTCCTAAAAGACGTCACGGTACAGGAACAGGAACAACTGGACCGCTGGTATTTAGCATTCCATCAAAACCCTTGTATTGTAACGCATGGCATGCTTTAGGGCAAAGCTCTCCATCTAGTGTTGAGGTAACGCAGCGCTGGTCTGGGGGCGTAGTCCTATCTCAACTCTTACCACTCACATCCACCCCCCCCTGACTCAACACCACCCTCCCTGGAGGAGGCAGCAGTCAACAGCAGGACTAGAAAGATATCTTTCAAGTCACATTGAAAAAGAGGTGAATCAGGGTGAATACATGAACCTGTTGAAGACGTTTGGATGAAACATGAGGTCTAAGTGGATATATTTGAAGACTGAGCGTTATGAGGGAGACAAAGACAGACAGACCAGACCTGCTGGGTATCAACCGCCCGCTTTGAGAGAATGAGAGGACTTAGAAACGCACAATACTGAAGCGTGACCTTGCTCTCCATTCTGGGTCCTCAGCTCTCCATCGGTTATTTTGACCCCTGAACTTAATACCATTTTGGGGAGTACGGGGTGTTTCTGAAGATGTGATGTTCAGCCATCTTCATGAGCTCAATTCTTAATTTGAACTATGCTAGCAAGCTTGTTTCTATTGTGGTTGATAAGTGATGTTGTTTTACACCATGAGAAGAGTGAGGAAGTCAGAACACAGCACAACACAGAGGAGGCACGGGCAGAGGGTGAATGATGAGCGACACACTTTAGCACACACATACACACATCTAGCATGCAGAAATAAGCAATGGGCTGCAAGAGTAGGACAGCGTGTAACACAGAGAAGAAAATCTTACAACCCAATATCAAATCCCAAGCAATAATCATTATGTCCACTGTTTGACTGCTTTTCCAAGGAGACCCGTACGCCTGAAGAAATCCAATATTAAATATTGAGGGAAGAGTCCATTGACAAAAAGGTAAGTTCTCTTGGTGAAATGCTTCGATGGGACTGCACTCGCCACACTCCAGTAGAGCTGGGGGAGTTTACTCTACGTCCACACGGGAACGTTTTGAGGACAAAGCGATAAAATACTTTATCGTTTTGGCCTCTCATCCACACGGCAACGTGGTTTCGGGTGTTCTGAAGCGATACTTTTTGAGAACGGGTCCCAGAGTGGAAAGATCTGGCAACGCCGCCTCTGCGTTGCCGTGTAGACGAGGG
>JAOPJJ010000008.1:1645038-1663067 GCA_027122795.1 Enchelyopus cimbrius
GTAAGTACGGCGTTCTCCCGTCTCGGGGGGAACTTAGTGAATGTTGCAGGACCATTCGAAAATATGACTGGGTTTCTCACAATGAAACGTGTAATGCAAATCAGTGAAGTGCCCCTTTAAATAATCGATCCTGTATTTAAAAAAAAAGGATTACACCACCACAATAACAATATCCTTGTAGAATATCTGAAAGATTGTCAGCTGCCTTCTCCTTTACCCCAAGTTTAAACATACACATGTGTATTTTGTATTTTCTTTTCTTTTTGTTAAAGCGGATGTCGTGCCTACTGATTGTGCCCATACATCAGGCTGTGGCTGTTGGAGGCTGTGGCTGAAGTTCGCGCCATCGTCTCCTCCACTTGCGCCATTCGGAATAATGAGTCGCTTTTGGTTTTATTTCACGTTTGTATTTCTTGCCATTAAAAGCCCGAGCTTGATGCTCTTTGTTTGTTTTGCGGTGTATGTGTACATTCACTACAGAACGAGGTGAATGTGGATACAAAGACTCCGGTTACTGGGGAACGAGGTAGAACTGGGTGGATTCGTCCAACAGGCAAGCGTTTACGTAATATTTATGCAACCTTGTTTTGAAATAGCCATCGCATAACAAACACGTCGTCAACATATCTCATGTCCTTGGCCACGTCGTGCTACTTGGCGTCCCTTGAAAGCAGCACCGCGCTCTATCCGAGGAGGAGGTCGCATGAAACCACCAGGTCCCTGGACCGATTGTCTGATTACGGTACAGAGCAGCGGTTACAGTTCTGCCCAAAACACGGCCGAGGTGATAAACTCGCGTATAAAAGACTGGAGCTCACTTCGAGAAGAGGAGCTTCAGAACCGACTGCTTGCTAGGATAGACAAACGCCTTAAATCCAACATTGAATGATCCTAGGTAGGTACTACTGCAAACCTCTGCCTCTCACTAGAGAGTGTATGTGATACTCCTATTTATTATGGGTGTTATTTTCACGATTATTATTTGGGCCTATATTCGGACTTCTATTGTTAAGGTGGTTGAATGGGCTATTAGTCATTGTTTTTACTTTTTTTTCTGTTTTGTGCAATCAACATTGAATGTATTAACCAACATTGTGACCATTACTATAATTCCTTTAATTTTCTGATTCCACAGTGGGGATTTAAGAGCATCAAGGAGCTGACCGTCATATATTGAAAGTTAACTGGCACTAATGGGTCTCATGCTATCGGTTTGGATGGCAGGGAGGACAGACAATGGCCCTGCCTCCTCTTCATCAGCCTTACAAACACTGGCCGTCCCTACCTCCTCCCGCCTGTCAGTCATGCTGCAATCTTCTCCTATTGGTTCAGGGGACACGCGATCGCACTGGAGTCCCTCTCATTGTTCCCCTCACTTCCTGTTGTCTCCTTCTCAAGAGGAAGTGACACGCACACCTGTGGAACAGAGCAGTGATGGGGTGAGGGCTGCGAAGGGGGTGACCTCTGGCCTGCACCTCTGGGAGGTACTATGGAGCCCTGCTCACAGGGGAAGCCATGCAGTCGTTGGCGTCTCCACAGCTAACTGCCCTCTGCAGGCCTCTGGGTACAGCGCCCTGCTGGGTGGGGACCCTCAGTCCTGGGGCTGGGAGCTGGGAAGCAACCAGCTTTGGCATGGGGGTCAGTCTACCGGGACATATCCGGTAGTGCATAAAACAACAACTCAGGGTGTGGGAAAGGGAAGGCTAGAGATTGGCTTAAAGACCCCAGGGTCAGCCATCGAGATTCCAGAGTGTGTTCTGCTGGTGCTAGATGCAGATGCTGGAACTCTGGCATACGTTGTTGATGGAAGCTGTCTTGGCGTGGCGTTCCATGACCTCCCTCGAGGTGTGGAGCTGTTCCCCGCGGTCAGCAGTGTGAGGGGCGGAGCCACCATACGACTGCGCTACCTGAACGGGGCCACACGTGAGTTACATAGTATTACAATATAGTATTGATGCATGAGTATGTTTATTTATATGTGTGCTATAGAGCCTTTTCATAGAGTTCTCGTCGTAGGAGATACACAGGTGTCAATGTAGTTTAGGGAAAGTCTATACTACACATGCCTTGAGGCATAAAAGTAGCTGATCAATATCTGGTTTTATGTGTACATCCTGCAACGACTTTTCTGTGAAGGTTTTGAATAGCGATAAAATTCTATTTGTTGTAGAGGATAAAAGGTCATAAATATGTCCTTGCCCGATTGAGGCAATACAATACACCTGCTCATTAAGTGCATCGTCCTTTGCTTATCTTTGTGTTTGTTTATCCTTTTAGGTGACCCTCCTGACCTGGTTTCTCTGTGCAGTCTTACCATTCGACATTCTTTGGGACCACAGAGAAAGAATCTCACACATGCACTGCCTATTCCCCCTGTTCTCCAACAATACCTGCTTCCCCAGCAATAGCCAACACAAACACATACACAGAAACATTCATACAAGCAAGTGAATACACCAGCATACACAAACGTCTGCCATTGCCGGAAATGTACATTACAACTGTAAGGTATCTAATTATTTGTACACTACTGTCATGATATGATGAGTCAAAGATGAATGGTTTAGATACATATTTGTATTAGTATATCTCATAAGGAATTGTATATAATACATATATATTTATTATGGATGTTATTATTATGATTAATATTTGTAAAAACGGATTATATTATATGTACAAAATTGTATTTTGATGTAAATACTGGTTTTACATTGTCTATCCATTTATTTACTACGTGGAAATAAATAACCTTTGTCTTTGAATGGTGTTTGGTTTGGCCTTAATTGACTGTACAGTGTACTTAAGTAAAGGGAAGTGAGGAAATATATAATGGGGTCTGGTCTGCATATAAAGACTATCGGCTTAAGCACATGTGATTAAACTGAACAGTTGCAACGACGTACAACAGAATAACATAGACTGTATAACGTTGTGTTTTAACCCTAGTTTGTACATGCTCAATTGTGTGTGTGTGCGTGTTGTTTTTTCAGCGTTAGGGTTTAAGCAGGCTCGAGTCAGACGTCACGTGACACAGGACACGTTGCAAACAAGACGGTGAAGCCGCGCGCATTTTTCGGCATTACGAAACGGCTGAATGTTCAACCGGCCTTAATAATACTGACTTAATAAGATCTACTTTTTCAATCATTCTGAGGGAAAGAGCTAGAAAACAACTGTTCAATTGAACAACAACAACAAACGAACGGTAGGTGAGTTTAAACGAGCTAGGAAGTGGAGCTAATGCTAAGCATATGGCTAACATTGTGTTTGTTGGCTAACATTTAACATTTAGGCCACATATTATAGAGAGGAGCAAGATAGATCAATGGAAACAGTGAAGTACGTTCTCCAACTCTAGGGGCGCCGTTTTAGTAAGCTCAGGGCCATCTAGTGGTCGATGAGAATGTGGTGGAATTGCCCAGCATAGCTTTTGCGTGAAATGTATAAGTGATGTTTAATCCTATGTGGCCTTATTCGCTTGAATCGGGCCTAGAATGTTGAACTGGCTTACTAAAATGGCGTCCATTCACCTCCATGACGCCAGTGATCTATCTTGCTCCGCTCTATAATCTTTAGTGAGGCTGACACCAAAGTGAGTGACTGGCATTCAACTGTTGTGGAAGGCATACCATGGCATTGCATAATGCTGTCAGACGGGAGGGGGCTAACCAGGCCAGCCTCAACGGAGATGAAGAGGAGGAGGAGGAGGAAGTGTCCCCTGAGGTGAGAGCTGCCAACCCCCACTGGTTAACACGTTTATTTCACCTTTATATTCTTGAACATCTCTCGCGTTATTGACAGGTGATACTGAGTATGTTGGCGCAGCACGGGCAAGTGGGCCTGTGCTTCTATGACAGCAAGGATTCTACATTGCATTATATGGGTGACACACCAGACAGCACTGAGCTTAACCTGCTGGAAAGAGGTAATGTGGCAAGGACGCCATGGAATACACTAACACACACAAAGATAGCCTTGCCCTACTGCCACATATGCTTTTGTTTATCTGTGTTTGTGTGTTTGTGTGTGTGTGTGTGTGTGTGTGTGTGTTTCGACTTGGGTGCGTGGGCTGCTGTTGGGTTTTAACCCAGACAACAATCCTTGTAATCTTTGGTGCTTATTTCTCTGTGTTCTTTCTCTGTTTTGTTTTGTGTTGTTTTGAAGTGATTCAAGAGATTAGTCCCCATGTCATTATTACAAGTGCCAAGCAGGAACGCAGCATGGTGCGCTTCATGCACACGCTGGGTGAGCACCGAGGGCGTTGGGTATTGGGACTGAACATGTGATGAGTGGTATTTGACGTGGTTGGTCACTGGTTCTGTTCAACAACAAATAATGACAACAATGGACTTCGAAGTAATGTATTTACATTGAGGATATAAAGATTTGTTTTTCCAGATCGTGTTTTTCATTTAACAAATAAACTGATTATATGTGGTTTAGATACAGTCCATTTAGAGCAGACAGTATTTGATACATGTTGTGTTGCGCTCCAATATCAATATCACTCACAATAAATATATAAATGCGGTCGATATAACAGTATGTGTTGGGTAGCTCATTCATACACCCTTCTTAAGTATTTTACCCTAACCTTTCACTTCAACCTAGGGTCAAATCCAGACTACAAACCAGAAGTGGTAACATACCCATATCTGGACTTTGGTACAAAATGAATTATGACTCAACTTTTAATGAACATGCAAGGATCTTATCATCATTGACATTCTTTTGTTGAATGGATGAATCACAGCACTTCTCAGGCCACTGAAGGCTTCCTCTGCTGCAGGTCTGGAGGTTAGCAAGCAGAGGCTTCTGTCTGCCCACCTTCCTTTTCTTCCGGCCTCGACCACAGAGAGAGAGAGAGTCGCCTATCTCACTTCCTACATCTCCTTTGACTCCCCCCTCATGGTGAGCTCTCACTGCCCACACAATGTCCTGTCAATACATCCATCAGTGTGGGGATACTCTGTGTGTGTGTGTGTGTGTGTGTGTGTATGTGCGCGCTGGGTTTAAACGTGTGTGTGTGTGCGTGCGTGCGTGTGTGTGTGTGCGCGCGCGCATTGGGTTTAAACGTGTGTGTGTGCGTGTGTGGTAGATGCGGTCATTAGGTGCTCTCTTGAAATGCTTGGACAGGAGGAGAGTGGGCGTTGAGCTTGAGGACAGCAGTGTTGGGGTTCCGATCTTACAGTTTCACACCTACACATTGTAAGACACACAAAGGCACACACATACACATGTTCAAGAACACATTAGCAATGCAACCAACCCGTCATGGAAACAGAGCTATAGAGCTAACCATTCTGAAATGTTTTGAGCATTAACATTGATATATATTGTACGCATTTGCTTGTTTGCTGACTTCAGTTTGTCCACAGTACTCGTAGTTACTCCTCATCCACAGCTATGTTTGGATGGTGTCATAGTGCTAGTACTATTACACGTGTTAGTGCTTTAAAGGTCATATCAGTGATTCAGTGTTTTTATAATAATCACAAGCACATCCTTGTGTTCAGACCTAGTTGTTCCCTGGTATCTGTCAGCAGGTGCATTAAGGGCCTGCTCAATATGTGATTACGATCTCTGTTCACTCACTGAATCAACTCTTTAGTTTGTGTTTGCGTTGTAGAGCCGGTGTGGTGTATGTGGACAGAGATACCTACAGGTAAGACCTCTGGAACACGGCTCATGGACCTCTTTGAAAAAGCTATAGATATATTGTATCGTATACTCATTATATATAATAAAGTTTAAAGTTTTTTTTCTGAATGCTCCTGCTCCAGCGTTCTGCAGATCTTCAAGTCAGAGCTTCATCCCTCCGTTTACAAGCTGCAGTCTGGGGAAAAGGAGGGCTTAAGTCTGTATGGTATTGAGATGCACCCTGACTGCTGTGCCAATGTTGTCGTGAGATGCTGTGTTTTTATGTTTTGCAGTACATACTATGCCCTTAGTGCGTGTGTTTGTGTCTTTTGCAGGGATACTAAACCGCTGCAAGTGCAAGTTTGGCTCCAGACTGCTGCGGTAGGGTTAAAAATGAAATTTTGAACCTAATTATGGTGGACATTCTTATGGACATAAGAATGGACATTTCAAGGGAATTCATTTCCCTCAAATCCAAATAAAAAATGTCCAAGTCTCCTATTTGGGTTATTTGCTTTTGCTCTGGTTCTCATTGAGAAGATTAATCACATCTTTCCTGACCAGTCAAGGACGCAGAACCACCCAGAAATAAACAGGAACCAGTTGTTTTGCATTCAGTTTGAAATTTGTCTTATTCTCTTATTCCCAATGCAGCAGTTGGCAGAAGAAGTTGCAGTCACTGAGGTGGTATGCTGTGAGATTACTGGTTGAGACATGTGCGGTCCACTGACCTTGCTTCCCATCTGTCAGGCGGTGGTTCCTGCGGCCCACCAGAGACATGGCGGTGCTGCACAGGAGACAGGAGGCCATCCGCTTCTTTACATCACCACGCAACTCTGACGCCGCTGGCACCCTGCAGTCCTTGTTGCGTAACATCCGGAACATTCCGGTATGCTGCGATCCAACAGCCTTGTGTCCACCTGCCCCGCAAAAGCTCTGCTTTCCCAGCTGTTACATCTGTGTGTGTGTGTGTGTGTGTGTGTATGTGTGTGTGTGTGTGTGCGTGCCCGCACGCGTGTGTGTGCGTGTGTGTGTGTGTCAGACCCTTCTGCGCAGAATGTCTCTCTCACACACAAAAGTACCGGACTGGCAGAATCTTTATAAGGTAGTAACTATGGTGCTTTGTAGGTTCTAATCACAAATCCAACTGAATATAAAACAACACTATAAAGTGAATGTGTGTGTGTGTGTGTGTGTGTGTGTGTGTGTGTGTGTGTGTGTGTGTGTGCGCACATTAGACCGTGTGCAGTGCGGTGTGCATCAGGGACACGGTGCGTCTCCTGCCTCAGTCCGTGGGACTCTTTCGTGAGATCAGCGAGGGTTTCTCTGATGACCTTCAGTACATCGCCTCCCTCATTAGCAAAGTGGTTAGTTCTCATGAGACAAAGACCCTCTCTTTGTTTCAGACACAAACCAAAGACCCACCACGCAGAATGTATTTATGCCACCTTTTGCTCAATTGTCAAAATGTGTGATTTTTGGTCCGTTTGTGTTGTGTGTAGGTGGACTTTGAGAGCAGCTCCACGGACAACCGCTTCACCATCAAGCCCAATGTGGACCCTGCTATTGATGACAGTAAGACTGGACGCGCTGGTTAAAGGGCCACTCCAACGGTTGAAACATGAATATATATTGAAAGTGGGTCATATTTGTAGTCAAATGGTATCAATTTCCAATTTGGTGCCTTCTTGACTGAGAAAAGGCAGAAAATGACTTTTTAGGGCTTGTGGATTGCAGACACCCAATGATTCAGCTCCGCTTGTTTGAAAACGAGGAACTCATGCTTGTAGTCTCACTAGAACCCCCATGAAACACTTCCTAGTACAAATGACGCAAAAATCGTTGTTTTACGTTATTTGAACTAGGAATTGTGAGGGGTAAATGCGTATTTCTCCCGTCTCAGGGGGAAAATGAGTGAATGTTGCAAGACTATTCAAAAATTCCTAACGATGCAACCTTTAATGCAAATGGGGAAGTGTTCCTTTAAAGAGCTGTCTAGAAAAACAGCATAAGTAAGATGTAAATAATACTGGTGTTGAGTATAAATTCAAAGAAGTCTGAGTCAGGACGGTCTGCCTCCTCAGAGAAGAGGCAGATGATGGGGCTGTCGGACTTCCTGACGGATGTGGCCAGGAGAGAGCTGGAACACCTGGATCCTCGCATGCCCTCCTGTTGCGTCATCTACATCCCTCTGGTATTGATGCCATTCATTCTACCTCACGTCAAGTATCTCAAATACATGCTGGAGACATGATTTACTACCTACACGTTAGGAGTGGCAATAATTATCCTTCTCATGTGCAGATAGGCTTCCTACTGTCTGTTCCCAAGTTGCCCCACATGGGGGAGGAGGATTTTGAGATGGCAGGTCTCGACTTCATGGTGTGTGCCATAGTTTACTGGAAACATTTGGATTCCATTCTGTATGTCATCTGAGAAAAAGGCAATGAGCTGCTAGCTTCTGGTTTAATGATTTTGTGTGTGTGTTCATGCGTTTTTGTGTGTTCATGGGTGTGTGTTTGTGTGTAGTTTCTGTCAGAGGAACGTCTCCACTATCGCAGCCAGAGAACTAAAGAGTTAGATGACCTCCTGGGAGACCTACACTGTGACATTAGAGGTATCACATCTGTGCGTTCCATCCTTCACAAGTAATGAATGCAGTCCAGTGGACTCCTGAGTATGTGGAGATGGCTGCAGTGTGCTTGGTTACCTTTCCGTCAGACATGGAGACTGCGGTCATGACACAGCTGCAGACAGCCGTCCTAGAGAAAAGCTCCTCTCTGTACAAGGTACCTGTAGCAACCTTTACAGTATGGTGCTCTTAATATGGAGGTTCAGTTAGTGGTTGCTGTGAACTGCTGTACAATGTTTTGTGAAGTGAGATGGATGTGTGCTGTAAAGTAATCTAGAGTTGAGTGAGGTGGATGTGTGCTGTAAAGTAATCTATAGGTGAAGTGAGGTGGATGTGTGCTGTAAAGTAATCTAGAGGTGACGTGAGGTGGATCTGTGCTGTAAAGTAATCTAGAGGTGATGTGAGGTGGATGTGTGCTGTAAAGTAATCTAGAGCTAAGTGAGGTGGATGTGTGCTGTAAAGTAATCTAGAGCTAAGTGAGGTGGATGTGTGCTGTAAAGTAATCTAGAGGTGAAGTGAGGTGGATGTGTGCTGTAAAGTAATCTAGAGGTGAAGTGAGGTGAGTTTGTGCTGTAAAGTAATCGTGAGGTGAGGTGGATGTGTGCTGTAAGGTGTGTCATGTGGAGGTGTGTTGCAGAGTGTCATTTGGTAGGTGTAGTGAGGTGGACGTGTGCGCTGTATAGGTCCTGGAGTTGAGTGCGGAGCTGGACTGCCTGATGGCAATGAGCAGTGCCTCGCAGGAATACGGCTACACCTCACCTAAGCTAGCAGCGCACAGAAGGATGCTCCTCACACAGGCCAGGTGGGCAGGAGCACACTGACCACCCTGGATGACATAGATGGCCAAACTGACACACATCCGTCCATCTCTCAAAGAGCCAAGTGCACGTTTTAAACACGTGTGGCTTTGTATTGCAGACACCCACTGCTGGAGCTGTGCTCTCCCGTGTTTGTGGCCAACTCTTTCCAGAGCTCAGAGTCTCATGGCAGAGTCAAGGTCATCACTGGACCCAACTCGTCTGGCAAGAGTATCTACCTCAAACAAGTAGAGACGCACAACAACCTCGCTCCGTCTGGCCTTCAGCTTGTGTTTTGGCACACTCACTGCCACTGTGGCCTTGTTTTGTTTTGTTCTCTCCCAAAACAAATCTATTTTGGGATTCATACTCCAATAACACATTTAACCACTTCCCAAAAATAAGCCCATGACCCCCTTGGGATGGTGACCCTGAGACGTCAGACGTATAAACACGTACGTACTCGCTCAGTAACATACTCTTCAATTGGCTCCATCAGGTGGGCCTGGCAGTGTTCATGGCTCTGATTGGCTCTGATGTGCCAGCAAAGGAGGCAGAGATTGGTTTGGTTGATGGAATATTCACACGCATGCAGAGCAGGGAGTCCGTGTCATTAGGCCTCAGCACCTTTATGATCGACCTCAATCAGGTACACACACACACACTACACAGCTTTTTACACAATAAGATTATGACTATTAGATGGCTATAACCTGTTCTCACTCAGCCGTCAATGAAATCTCATCCACTGACCACAGCTAAATCTAACACAAGCACACACATGCTTACACACACACATGTGCTGAAATTCCTGCAGTATTTTGTAGTAACAGCAAGGTTCACATTTTAGATGGCCCATGCTATAAACAGCAGCACTGGAAATTCCCTAGTTCTGATTGATGAATTTGGAAAAGGCACCAACACAGTAAGAACATTTTATTATTTCATGTCATACTCCTTTATGGTAATGTATGATACGTTTGTTATTACGAGTGTCAACAGAACAGGAAGGTTTCATATGTGGTACTAAACAACAGCGTGATGCTAGGTTGATGGGCTGTCCTTGCTGGCAGCATCAGTCTGTCATTGGCTGAAAGCGGCTCCTGGACTGGTTCCCCATGTGCTGCTGGCCACCAACTTCCACAGCGTGCTCCAGCTGGGCCTGCTGCCCTCCACTGACCTCCTCTCTCTGCTGGTACTGACCTGACCCACTTCTCCTCCCGAGCGACATGGATGTTCAGTCAGTGATACACCAGTGGTCAAATGCTCACATTCATATTGTAGATAGCCTTATCCAAAGTGACAGCACAGAACAATCAAGTCACACAGCGAAAAATGTACTTGTGTTTTGATTCATAATAGGAGCAGACATCAGCAGAACGCTTCCGATGACATAACTGACATCATGTTATCTGGTACATGGTCTGTGTCTGCACTGGCATCCTCTGTGCTGGTACAAACATGACCTGCTTCTCTCCCAAGCGCTGCTTCTTCAGTGATAACACTAGTGGTCCAATGCACACATTCATAGAGCAGATACTGTTATCCAAAGTGACCGATGAGAAAAATCAAATCGCACCACGACAAATGTGCTTTTGTTTTGATTCACATTACCAACAAACATCAGCAGAACACTTCCCATGTCAACAAGTTATCTTGTACATGTTCTGTTGCGATAACGCTGTTGGTAAATCTGAAATGTGTTTTAGACCCTGGAGACGGCGGTGGACGGAGACGAGCTGGTGTTTCTGTACCAGCTGAAGGAGGGAATCTGCCAGTCAAGTTACGCTGCCAACATCGCTAAGCTGGCCGGCTTGCCAACCAGACTTGTACAACGAGCAGTGGAGGTACACACACACACACACACTATCCACATGCACCATCCATGCCCTCACAATGATAAACTCATCCCTAACACTTTATGTCATAGGTAGTAAATGACCAAAAGTACACTGGTTCACTGGTTAACTGCTGGGTCAGACGATATTGTTTATACCACCTATCTATTGGAAATGATGTATGTGTGTGTATGTATGTGAAAGTGAAATATACTGGAAAAGCGTAGAATTCCTTTGCCTCCAATTTCAAACACACACATACAAGTGTTTATGCTCGCAGAACAAAGTGTGACTGATGTCGTTGATGTTTTGGGTAGGTTTCCGAACTCTACAGGACAGGAAAAACCATCATGACAGTTGACAGACACTCATTGGATGAACAAACCAACAGGTATGTTTATACATAAATACAACAGAGGAAGTCACAAGCGCCCAAGCCAAGCCGGGATTGTGTGCCTCTCTAATATTCTCACAGATATAACGGGTTAGTGGAGCGGTTCCTGAGTGTGGACCTCAATGATGAGGACGTGGATCTGCAGAGCTTCCTGAAGGAGGAGCTCCTGCCCTCTGCTGGAGATCCTTTGTAATGCAGCGACAGACACTGCAGTACCGCTCCTGTTATGTTTTGTTTATAACGTTTACGTTTAAATGTACACAAATCATAACACTGACACACCGCCCTTTGGTGGAGCTTTACATCTTACCAAACATCTCATTGAAACATCTGAAACTTCTTATGACATAAATACAGTAAATAAACTATACTATATTTAACTCCGATACTAAAAAGACTGCATCTCTTGTTTCTATCTGTATATGTAATGGATAAACTAAATGAATAAATGATATTTCCCTCATCCTCTAGTGATGGTGGCTGGCCTGTGTCTCCTAGCATTCCATTAAGTTATGCTGTGTTAATCACACATTCCACCAGCTGGCACTTGATGCAGCCTTTTATTCTGTTTCCGACAGCAGCAGTTGATGGTAATATAAAACGATTCCTTCCCGGGAGACGAGAGCCGTCCACATATTATAACAGAGACTTCACCCATCCTTCTACTGTTCAGCCCTCACATTTAACGAGGATCATTCATTTATTATTAACTCATGGTCTACTCAGCCGGGGGCCCTTGAGGGCGTCAGGCCGCCTATTAATCCAACACCACGGACTTCACCATCTGGCCGTGCGGTCCTTTGGCAAGGAGGGAAAACACAGTCCTGACGCTGGTCTTTTGGGCAGTTGCTGTAGCCATGAACTAATGCAGTCTGGTGGCTGCTCCTGTGAGACACCAGAGGCTGAGTGCAGGCGCAGTCAGATAGGAGCACAGGCCCAGGGGCACGCTGCGCGCCACCGCGTTGCAGAAGGACGTGCGGCAGCAGTGCTTGGTCAGGGTGAACAGGGTGGAGTTGGGGTACAGCTCCACCGTGGTCTGGACGCCGCAGTCCTCCGTCTTGGCGCAGCCCAGGAGCTTGACGTCCAGGAGGTCCGCTGAAGGGGAGACATGCACAGCAGCTGTTGTTAGGAGTCACAACGGCGCACATTGACACCCCGGCATCAGACACTGGTTATATTTGCACTTGCTCATTAGCACAAAGCTGTCCCTCCATCCCACAGGATTACATAATGTTGTCTTTCTGCTGACCTGAAAGACCTATAAAGTAATACGGTGTTACACGAATCATCATAGAGTTGGAGAGTCAAGCACACGTTCACATCTGTGTTCTTAGAGACGGGTATATCATATAAAAACACACCTTTTTACCCAACCTAGAATGGACCAAAGACTAACAGGCATCATTGTAGGTCAAACACTGCCAACCCTCATAACCCTAATTGGCTTCATTGATGTATCAGAGCGAAGACTCCTCTGGCACGATAAGTCTACAGTCTGACGTAATATTTGTGTTATTGTACCACACTGATGATGAAGAACGAGAGAGCGAGGGAGGGAGGGAGGGAGGATGCATTACTGTAGTGAAGCACAGTTTCCACAATAGACCTTCCTAGAAATACTATTTGACACAACAAATGCTTAAAACAAACAAAACAAACAATGCTTAAAACAAAGGAAACAACGATGAATTGAAACATACTTGTCACTTATAAAACCCTTTTCTTTGATCACTGTGAGAATCAGGGGTTCAGATCCCACTTGGGCAACCTATGCCAAACAGAATCACCACATGCTAAATAAGTGGCCATCAAATAGCATTTACACGCACACGCGCGCACACGCACACACACACACTCGGGTCCGCGGCCCACCTGCCTTCCCGCGGCCGGTGAAGCAGCGCTCCCCAGAGCTGCAGTGGACGGTGGTGGTGTAGCAGGCGTCCCAGAAGCCCAGGTCACAGCGGAAACACTGCAGCGAGTCTTCCTCGTCGGAGCCCAGCATCTCCTCCACGACCTCCAGCAGATCTTCCCCCTCACCCCCTGATTGAGCCCCCCGTGCAGGTTAAGCTTTACATGAGTCCTGTAGGTCTCTGTACCACACAGGCAGCTCTGTGTGATCGATGCCAGCACAATAATATGTATACAACATTTATTCAATGCGGAATTCTGAAGAGACTTTTTTTCGTTGTATCTGCCAAAGGCACATTCTGTTGAATTGATGTCACGTTTTAAATAAATGACCTAAATTAAAGCGAGAGTACATTTCTTTACTCTACCAGAAATATCCTCACATCATGTCTTTGTGAATGATATGCAAGGCAAATCCAAACAATGCTTTGCTATGCATGCGCTAATTGGATAAGGCCTGGAGGTTATCCAGTTAAAAACGCTGGCTGCTTCAAAAACACACTGCCGGTGGATCAAGGACTTATCCGCTCCCAGGCCTCGGTGATGAGGTTACACAAAAGGCTTGCGTGCCTTATTATCCCCTCTTACCTCCACGCTGCCTCTTTGTCTCACATCCCTGACATTGCTGCAGGGAGAGAGGCACGGCGAGGGGGGGGGGGGGGCTTGTGGTGTCCATCAGGACTGTCAACATAATGACACTGATTGGGTTGCGGCTGGCCATGCATGACATGGACCAAGTTTACACCTTGAGGTTACTTCTACTCACGTATTATGAATTCCCCTTGACCAGCAGTCACAGACGACCCTTCTCTCATGCGAGAGTGAATGTAAGACCCGAGGAGGGCTGGGAGGTCAAGTTCAACACACAGCTCGCCGTTACATTACAGATGGCATCTGCTGCTTTCACACTGAAGTTTGAACGAAGGTGTTTCCAATAAAGAACTTAATTCCTTATGGCTCCTCAGGTCATAATCATCAGTTAATGTCAGCCAAGCGTGCAGGAAGGAGTCATTCTTTGGCAGCGTTGGTGTTGGAACACACCGACTGTTAAAATAGATCAGATAGGCCTACTTTGTTCCGCTTCTTTACGATTCTGTTATTAAAAGTGAAACGTGTGTGCGTACGGGAGCTGTCAAGGTCCTGTTGCTATGAAACCTTCAGTGTGGTGAATTGACTAACCTGAAGATCTTCAATTGTATCTTTTTTAAATGTTGCAGTTGCATTCCTTACCTTGTGCAAGTGGGAGCGCTATGGATGCCAAAACCAGTAAGACAATTCCCTTCATTGTAGTCAAACTCCGTGCAGACTACTCTTTCTAATAGCGTTACTGTAGAAGTACAAGTGGATTATACCTCTCTAGGCAATCATAGGGCCAATCACAGGGCCAATCACCGGCCAGTAAGCCGACTTTGTTAAGACACCAGCATGAGTTTGCAATGAAGTGATTAAGCAGAACGCTTATACATCAACACACATTTCTGCATTGAAAAACAAATTATGGTGTTCAAAGCCATCAAAGGTCAGGCCCCATCTTATATATCAGAGCTTTTACACCCCCACTCAGCCACTAGGTCCCCAAGATCTTCTAATAAGGGTCTTCTACACATCCCCCGCTCCAGACTGAAACTAAAAGGTGAGTGAGCCTTCGCTGTAGCTGCTCCGCGCTTGTGGAACCAACTGCCACCCGACATACGTGATGCCCCCTCCATTGATGCCTTTAAATCCAGGCTCAAACCCATCTGTACAACCTCGCCTTCCCTCCCCATTAACTCTCTGACCTCTGACCTACTGCCTTTGTTGTTTGTGGATGTCCGGTTTCATGTCTTTTATTTATTTTTATTTTATTCTAATGTTATTTTTCCTTCGTCTTTGCATACTGAATGCACTATGTACAGCACTTTGGTCAGTGCAAACTGTTATAAATGTGCTTTTATAAATAAATGTTACTTACTTACTTACAAATAAATGGAAATCAAGGGGAATTGTCTACATTGTGTTTTGGGATTAAATACACCTTGTTTAACAGCCAGTTGTAGCAATTATAAACTACAGTTGATATGGCATCGAGTGAAATGCATCCCAGGGCTTCCTGGGAGCAAACTGTAAACTGAACGGACCAAAGCTCGGAACACTTTCTTTCTGATGGCCATCCCTCATGTCGCCGCTTCTTCGACTGGAAGAGAACACATTTACGTTCTCGCTGAGATCATCAAGTTAGCCAATCCTCAAGGAAAAAAACATGTCTCTTGCACCTCCTTTCTCTCCTGGAGGAATAAAAAGAGCCACATGTGTCTGTAGTCAGCACCGGGTTAAGCGGCTTATAGCCTAGCAGTATGCTCAGCGTGTTTATGTATTAATGCAAACACATGACAAAAAACAAACATGAAACAGACCCCGCATATGCCTGAATTGGGTAATAGCCCACACATGATGAGCTGCCTGCATGCTATTGCGCAATCATTCACAGTCGTTTAAATATACACACACACACACACACACACACATGCTGCATCTGCAAGCAAACAGATGCATGAGTAATCTCTGCAGTTTCCATGGAATTCCTTAAAGATAAGCAAGGAATACGAGGTAAGCGTGGCGTGTGTGTGTGTGTGTGTGTGTGTGTGTGTATGCGTGTGTGTGTGTGTGCGAGCACACACACTGTCGTGAACTGTTAACTTGTGACAATGCTTTTGGGGAGTTTTGTGACGAGAAAACCCTGCCTGAGGTAACATCTGCCTGTAATCTCGTGTTTCGGGATTAAATCACATTAAGATGTGACCAAGACACGACCCTTTAGCAGTTCCCTATAACATAGGCCTACTTTACAATCGAGGTGGTATGTGTGTGTATAGGGCCTACACATATAAAGGCTGTGACCATGTTCACATAAATCGTTAAGATAAAGGTAAGATATACATGTTATTATAAAGTTAAGATAATGGGATAAAAACTATAGGCTAATGGTTAACGGAATTGACAGGTTGACAGAAACATGTTTTAGTACCAGTCTGCATCTCACAGTGGAGCCCAACTCGCGTTCACCAGTGCGCTCTGCGAGGCGGAGCAGTGGGTGCAGCGTGCGCCGCGGGCTGGAGGACCAGGAGACGTGGTGCGAGCAGGCCTCCTCAGCGCCTCCTCATCTGGATGGCAGAGGCTCGCAACGTGAGCCCACGCTAACAGAGGAAATGTTGTGCAGTCCGAAAATACCTATAAAGCCCCACAGACTGATCCTCGGCGTAATTAAGGGCTGTGGAGGAATTCGGGTGGGTTGTTAACCCCTCCCGGGACACACACTCACACACACACGCACGCACGTCTTCCGGTCGGTCTACATGTGGGGCGAACTTTCCGCGTTCCATCCGCGCGCTGCTTTTCTCCTTGCGGCAGAGCGGTGGTTTAATTGGCTCTGCTGGGCTTAGTCATAATAGGATTCATCGGTACCACACAGGCAATGTTGTTTTTATTTTGTTGTTGTCACAATCCTGTAGTCTACGTACAAATATGTTTGTAGTCCCGCTTCGAAGAGTGTTTGTGTTTTTGTATTTATTTATTTATGTGTGTGTGTGCCCGTGTGTGTGTGTGTTTGTGTGTGCATTTGAATAATGCGTAGGAATCAGTTGATGGAGAGAGGAAAGGTCAGGATGGTGGGAGAGCGAGGCGTCAATAACACAACTCCCAGGACTGTTGATACGAGCCGAGCGTTGTCAGGAATAACTCACAGCAACACGACCGCAACTTATCGCTCCATTCCCCGTCTCTCTCTCTCTCTCTCTCTCTCTCTCTCTCTCTGTCCCTCTTCAAAGCAGCCTCAACGTTTGCAATCCTTCATCCTGTAGCCTAAACACACTCCGGTGGGAGGGGATGGTGTCACTGCCACTCAGTACTGCAGCAAAATGTAGAAATGTTACGTTCAGGAGTAACCCGTGTGGTGGATATCAAGCGTGTGTGTGTGTGCGTGTGTGTGTGTGCCGAAAACACACAGTATTTATAGTTGTGGTTGTGGGTGTGTATGATGGTGGGTGGATATCTCCTTTATGTTCTCATCTTTTTGGGAGTTGTATAAAAAGAAATTGATTGAGTGTGTCCTGAACTAATGTATAGGATGTAAACTTCTGTGACTAACGACGAGTGTGTGTGCGCGTATGTTTGTGTATAAACTTGAGTGTGTGTGTGTGTGTGACTAAGTTTCTATCTGCCAGTACAGTACCAGAATAGCCTTTTCAGCGCAGCTCAAGTCCAAATACGGTCAGGGTAGAAAACGGTGGCTTGTGGCGTTTGGGGAGAGTTCGGTTAAAGACAACAGTCTGGCAAACACAAACCAAAGAGCAGCAGGTTTCTGTCCCCGAGCTCTCCAGGTTGCACCCCCCCCCCCTTCCTTCCAACACAATGAAAGGAGGACCAAAAAGCAAGGGCCTGAGAAGGAAACACATACAAATCCCCGCTGACTCCATTGAGAGATGCATAGCAGATATGAGAGAGAGGGACAGCAGTCATTATTCAGGTCAAGCTTATCACCGTCTGCCCAAAGTGCAATTTTTCCGTTCCCTTACTTCCTCAGAGCTGTGTGCGCCCGTGAACAGTCCCTGAGGGATGAGAGCACGTCAAGTCAACCACAAAAGACAAGGAGAATAAATATGGAGGAGTCTTTCTTTTTGGAGAGAGTTTGAAAGCGATATCAGAGCAGAGACGTTGGTTCCTCCGTCAGAAGCGCCCACTCTTTCTCGCGTCTGTCTCATATCCTGTTTGGTGTTTCTGAAAGCAGGACCACGCAGAGACGGGATTGGCAATGTGTTCTCAGGGGGGGGGGGGGGGGGGGG
>JAOPJJ010000008.1:1729950-1740423 GCA_027122795.1 Enchelyopus cimbrius
CAGTTCTCTTGTTTTGGGAATCAGTTCTCGTCGTTCACCTTCGGGATTCGTTCTTTCTGACCGAATCGGTCGCAAATTGCCCATGCCTAGTACATACTACAGATAGACCCTCTGGTTCCAGGCGTGGACAAACCACCCACCTGTTGCACCTCCGCGGCCGTGCTCTTGAACAGCTCGATGTATCTCTTCCCCAGGATCTCCTTGTGCTTCTTCAGGGCGCTCTGGGCGTGCTCCTCGCAGGAGAACAGGACGAAGGCGTCCCCGGTGGGGCGCCCGTCTGGGTAACGCACAAACAGGATGCCGTCGCCGCCGCCGCTGACGTTGCACGCCTCCGTAGGCCCCTCCCCCTGGCCGAAGAAGGCCAGCACCTGCTCGTGCGTGGCGGTGAAGGGGAGGCCCCGCATCCTGACGATGACCTGGTCCTCCCGGGACAGGAACATGGCCACCTCGTTAGAGGTACCTGACACGGAAAAACACCAGACAGGTCGGTGACGCGTGATTGACGGTGGAGGTGATCACCACGTCTACCCGTCGACTTTCTTCCACTCAGATCATCATGGATGAGTGACAAGGATAATTGATGATGACCCCAAGTACAAGGACGGCATTGTGGATTTGCCATGTTGTGCCATGAATCAATGTTTAGCCATTATTGTTGTATTACCCCTTATAAAGGATAAATGACTTACAGGGATTACATTTTGATACAGAAGACTTTTTGAAAAAATAATGATTAAATGCTGAGTAAATTCTGAGACCACATCTTGCTGATTTATAAAATATGAGTCACGCTGGGAGAGTGGGCTACCCTTCTGCCCATAAATCAATCCATCCACACGGGTGGCAGGCGTGGGGCGAAGGCCGTGACTTGTTGTGACAATAGTGACGAGGGCCTTCGCATTGTTTTTTAAGTAGCCAAGAGGCTGATATATCTGCCAAATCAAGGGATGGTTTTGCATGACAATGAGACAGCATTTTAAGTTTTGTGATGCGGTTTTGTTTGCAATAAATGGTTTTGTTTGCATTTATCATTTCATTTGATTTACATGTCAAAACATTTTGTTGTCTTGAAATATTCTTATTCATCTCATTAAAGAAGTTTAGATAAGAATATATTCTATATTTATATTTTACTATCCAAGCTTTTGGAATGATACTTGGTACTTCCCTACTTGGTTCACTCACCTCCTGCAATCTTCAGGAAATCTTCTCCTGTTGCCTTGTAAACCTGAAAGTAAATAGTAAAACACATTTTGTGCCAATGGAATGATGATATCATCCGGTGGGACATTAATACTGCAGGGACTGGACGCTGACAAGGACAAGGAGCAACACTGATGCCATATGGAGCCAGTGGCCGCAGTGAGCTGGGTCCAGCGGCGCTACCTCGATGTAACGGTTCCCCATGTGGTGCTTGTGTCTCTGCAGCGCCAGGTCCCTGTGCTCCTCGTTGATGAAGCGAACAAGAGCTTCTCCGTTCCTCCTTCCCTGAGCGTTGAGGCACAGCGCAGCACCACCTCTGTAGAACAACACCACATATACCATTACAAACAGCTTTTTTTCATTTTTCAACTGCCGTACAATGCAACACCTTCAGAGGAGCAGTTTGAGTAAGTGAGGGTAAGAAACGTACTTGGCAATGTTAAGCCCTCGGAAGAACCGTGCAATGTCCTGGTCTGAAGACTGCCAGGGCAGACCTCTGGCTCTGATCACAGAGTTATCGCACACCTTCTCCATCTTACTGCTGCAAACCGGAGCACAGTGACATGAGCATACGAGAAGGGGACGTGTGACACTGTGTACAGTGTTTCAACTCAGTCTGCTTACCAGGTGCCAGTCTCAAATTTCTCGTTCACTCTCTCTGGGTACAGAAATGTGTGAGCTGTTAAAAAAAAGAAGAAGTTTGTCACAGAAAGATATAGAGCAAATACCAAATATCTTAATAGACCCATTACAAGTAATGTGTCTATTTAAGCTCTAGCTTAAGTTGCCCTTAGATTTTTCTAATTTCACTCTGCACTTGAACTCCTTCTAGTTGTATTTATTCATGTATTTTATCACTTGTATTTTTATTCTGTTGCTGATTTTTTAAGTGTTCTTGCCCTTAGCGTTTCTGTTACTTTTGTTTCTTTTTGGTTTCTGTAGCACTTTGAGATTATTTTATTAACAGTGCTTTACAAATAAAAATCATTATTATTATTATTAATAATAATAATAATAATAATAATCTTAATATTAATACTATTCTACTGCAAAACAACACAGCACACTCACAGAAGGGCTCGGGGAGCAGGGCCAGGGCGATGCTGGCCATGGCCTGGACATTCTGGACTGCAGCTTCTCGGGGTAAAACCAGTGAGGAGTCCACCTGGCTGAGCTCATCCACAGGCAAGCTTAGAGCTGGGATGGACACAAGTCAAGGAGACGTACCACACGCACACGCACGCACACACACCATCCCGTAAAAGCCTGTTTTGAATCATTGTAAATATTTTATATGAAAAGCCGTGAAAGAGACAGAGGACAGGAGAAGGGGGTGTTTGGAGGAGAGAGAGAAGCTTGGCAAGAGGAAGCAAGAGAGAGAGAAAAGACGGGAGACGTGTGTTGCTCCGCGCTAAAGGGTGTGTGGGGGTCAGCCCTGTTGGCTAAACACACACTCTTTCACTATACGCTTAGCCAAGTGCTGCTATTGTTTCTCTATTTGCATTTCAAAACCTTGAGTCTTGCGGCCAACACCCCGTGACTTGTGATCCTTTAATTTGTGCATTTTCTGTACACCACTCATACATGTTCCTCTCACTACCACGTCGGCGTCACAAGAAATCCCACCCAAAACAAACAAACAAACAAATGCACACAAACAAGGCAGGTACACAGACCTGCCAGCAGACCACGGCGGCAAAGGATACATTCAGCCATGAAGTGAACATCTAGAGCCTTGGGGTCGGACGCGGGGAAGTGCTTTCTGAACTCCTTCTGCAGGTCGAAGAACGAGAAGAAGCATTCTGGCACCAGGATGTTCTGGGGATGGGGAGAGAAAGTCCGGGTTAAATGGTGTGTACACATGGTGTGAACAGCCCCTCCGCAACAGCTGGGCGATATGGTTTCAGGAAAGCCACTGTCATTTTTACTGGCGTCATTAGGCTGTTTACTTTAGCGTGAACGGTGTAGGGCTCAACTGTGATGAGCTTTGTCCAACTCTGCTCAACAGGTTTGGAGCGCTGATATTCCACATTTATGTTATGGACAGGTGGTTGTTATGTACACGCTCAGGAATTCAACTGTCAGTCGGCCTCTGGTTGTACAACGCATTAGCCTGGATGTGCAGCGCTGGGATGAGCGGAGCAGGTTAAGTGGGTCTCTCCCTGCCTCTCGCATGCGTACGACGTTCTGAAGCACTCACCTTGCCTGCAGCCTGCGGGTGAATGACTTGTCGAATGTGGAGCTGTCCGTCAGTGCAGAGACACACCGACGTGCCTTCTCCTATGCTGTTCACCTCATTGGTGAGCGTGAGGTGAAACTGCAAAGGGACACCAGTTATTGGATCACAGATCAAAGCATAGCTTATCGTAGTACAGCGTTTGCTTCGTTGCTATATTTCCGTGTTGTGTGTTGTGCCATCGTTGATTTGGTTCTTGGAAGCAATTGCCAATTGGTACATTGAAACGTTTATTCTCTCTGTTGATTATTACCATTATTATACCCCCCCATCACTTCTCAGAGAGTAAAGAATGATTTATTACACTGGTGTTACCCAATGTGTTATTACCAAGAAACAGTTGTAACACAGGATATCACTTACAATTATAAACATATGTGTACATTATGTTTGCCCTCAATGAGGTGTTAATACCTCATTTAATGCACTCTCAAGGTTTGAGACCGTTGAGACCAAACGGGTGAGGGCTTCCTCCTCTTCCTCCTCTTCCTCCCCCTCCTGCTGCTCGTCTGTCAGGTCTGTGGGCTCCTGCCTGATCCGGACTTCATTCAGCCTGCCCAACTGGTTTAGGAGAGACAAACACGTCAGGCCTGAACCTACACGGGATCCAGACGGTGTCAGGGGGAACACACAGCACCAGCCCCTCACACCCAGCCCCCTGTGGCGCTCACTGGCCCACTGCAATGCACTGCATTCGCCATCAAAGGGCCTTCATCACTTTCAAAGAACCTTTGTCTTGAAAATAAAAAAAATCGTGTATGTACCTTTTGGTTTTTGAGGTCCACCAGCTGCCACACCAGCTGCACCAGCTCCTTCTCGTCCGATCCCAGCAGGTCTCCGCTGGCGCCAGATGTGCTGGCGAACAGCACCGCCAGGTAGTCCACCTGGGCCGTCATGTCCAGAGAGAAGAAACCCAAATAAAACCCACCTGATAATACAACCGCGTTCAACAAGTGTCCCTCAAAAGTGAACTTTAAATAAAAAATTGCTGCGGCACTCGTCTAAACTACACTCGTACACCGTCACACCGAAGCATTGAGGCGAGTTTAATGGCTCAGGATGTGTTCGTTGACGGCTGAATATATGCAAACCTTCCCGCAGTCACCATAGTAGAGTAATGGCTGAAGGTTCCGCTTTTGTAGCGCACCTACCTGTTGGTCACGTGACCGTGTACCTGCCCGCCCTGCTCAGGTGGGTTCAAACATGGACGTGGCAGACAGGCGTTGAGACCATCATCCTGCTCTGTGGGAGCAGTGTTAACACATAGGACATGATAAAGGACCTTGGCAATACCGTATAGGGTTAATGTAATATATGTCATTGGATAACGTGAATTGAGCCAACACCCGGACAATGTGACGTGCTTTAAAGTGAATATAAAACTACCATATGTTCTTATTTTGAGTCTAATTTAATCTGCAGGCTCACGATGTAAGTCACATTTTGTAAGATGAAGCACACATATTTGATTTAATATTTATTTGCATACAATGGATTGATACTGTGACTTGCATAGACAAAGCGCAACAGCATAGGAGTATTTTTTTTAATGTTTCTTTCAATAATTACACGGGAAAGGTTATTTGCAGCGAGTTTCAGTGGATGAAGTGATTTGTAATTATAACGTGGAAATGCTTATTTGCAACAACAACAAAAGGATCTGAGATCAGTTGACCTGCTGATGCGCGTGCTCCGGAAGTAGTTTGAAAAGCCGGAAGTTTACCCCCGAGACGCACCGATGGCGGGGGATACTTCAACAGAGCTTCTCTTTATTGACACATTTAAACACCAAAGTGCAGAGGTAATGTCTCCAGAGACTACATATTGCATAAACGTCACCTTTCCCCACCGGGAGCGGGACGCGGTTCATTCCGCTGTAATGAACCGGATGCTAACATCACTACTAACTTCAGTGCTAGTAACGCTAGCTCGGCTAGCATCAGTCCTGTTACCCTGTGCAAGATAAAGCAACACTTTAATGCTGTACATTTATTGAATGTCATTTTTATTGGTTTTTTTATGTTGATTTTAATGCTATTTTTTTTCTCATGTGCATCAATTATTTCCGATTAAACGACCCGTGCTGCGTATGTTCTTGTCGTTTGTTTACCTGCTCTTTATAAGTTCTAAGTTAGACCGAAGGAACATCCCCGTGTGATGATGAATGGAGGAAATATGTTTTTGACTGTTTGCTCGCTACAACACTGTTGTTTTTTTTATCTCACTCTTCTAATTTTAACTCTTCTGTACTCTTCTTTTCACTCCTTCTGTATTCGTCCAAATAGCAATTGCAGGAACGACCGTGTGTGTACAGTTTACCAACATCAGCGTTGTTAAAAGTCATCATTATTGTGTTACAGTTAACCAACATCGACGTCGTGCGGTTTCCATGTGGAGTACTAATCACAGAGGTGCGGGTTATTCCACCAGGAATCAAAGCACACAGTAGCTTACCCGACAGCAGAGCATTTGGGTAAGGGTGGCAGTCAGCTTGTCTGTGCTTAATATTCAAATACCTTTATGTTTGTGCTAACATAACCGTACACGTAACAACCATAGAAACCCATGCTGTCGTGTTATATTGCCATAAATCATGTGGTTATTATATACAATGTGGTGTCTCCAGGGAAACGTCCCCTCATGCATTCCAACTGGAGTTGTTCTTCAATAATGTGGCGAAACCAAGCCCTACCTTCCACAGGCTCGGCAGGTCAGTCTTCTTTCACTTAACCTTTCAATGCTCTAATGTGTCATTATTTCATTCACTCAAGCATCTGTTTCTGGGTGGATGGTGTTATAAACGGTGTCGGTCTCACCTGCTGAACCTGTATGGGTGGAGTGGAGTCTTTTTTTTAAATGTCCTCACAAGTAAAACCACTACTGTGCGGGCGCTTGCATTAACAAGCACCTGTTGAACTTTGTCCAAGAGTCTTTTCAGTTGGTGATCTGTCTCACAAGAAATCAACACAGACTATCCAAACAACACAGTAGCCCTTGAGATTAAAAACAGCTCAGTGGATAAACCAGCCAAGCTCAATACTAACAATTTCTACTGACGCCACAAATAATTGAATTTGGTTGCACCGTAACACATTTATTTGCAGCCGTTTATTATCTGCTATGTCGCAGTATTGACCTGGTTTGTGTCTGATACTGTCCACCTTTATTCATTCATCTGATTCAACAACTTCTCTCACTGAAAGAAAATAGTTGTAAAATGTTTTTTGTTGCAAAGGGGGTCTTTCATCTTTAGAAATGAAATGTCTTTGTCAACAAAGCCCTATTTAAGATATATCGTGGTGGCACATCGCCAATATTACATTGTTTGGGGTGAACCTAATATTTTTTTATGCTACCGGTATATTGAGGAAGACTTAAATTCCCATCACAAGATAAATGGATGCAAATGTGACCATTTGCGAGTATTGAAGTCTGGGTAAAGATTTAGAATGCATCTATATGTTTTAAATTATATAGTGAGACACTGTATACCTTATGTAGATAATCTTAATAATGTGGGTGAAGATTTGTCAGCTGTTATTTGCGTGGCATCGCAATGCTTAATACAAGTGTTGTGCTTTCCATCCTCAGTCTTGAATATGATGAGAACAAGTCGATCGTCTTCAGACCCAGTGGAAAGGTAAGACTGGTCTTTCCTTTTTGAATGTGCCACCGGTCACATCTTATGTAGATTGTGGCGAAGTGATATGCAATCGTCACTACTAGTCAGAAAAGCACAATGGACTCAGCACTTCTTCATGAAAGCCAGAAGATTACTTGAGACATTTCACCAAATGTCACACTATTGTGTTTTGTATTTTCTGTCCTCAAGCCCCTTCATCAACCATGTATCGTCACAGCCAGTGAAGTGAATCATTAATGGGGTCCAATGGCTTTACTCACTGCACATTTGCCAGCATATTTACAGTTTTCAGTAGTTGCATCATTCGAGGACCATCATTACATCTGTGATCCACTCTGTACATATAGGATTGTATCAGTTTAACATGTCAGCCATAACAGTCACTCAGAGTAGCAATGAATGTGCCAGTTAAACTTGCATTAATTCACTTGGCAAAGTTCTCCCGTTTGAAGTGTCTGAATTCTTTTGACCTGTATTTGTGTCATGAGACTGCGCCAGGACTCTTCACAGGGAGAGGAGCATTTCAATGGGTTCTTGAATGACCTGGATCAAGATGTAAATGATTGTTAGGTGATGATAAAAGTGGACACCTAAGACTTCCTTCAAACAGCCTTTTGGGTTGGTTATGCTTGGTATAGACGTGTATTTATTTGGTTCAGCATAGAAAAGGAGCTAATCCTTTCCCAAGCATGTTTGTTTTTATTGTTTAAAACATGCGGTTGGTGGTTTTGTTCATGAGTCGGGGTCATCTGACTCATAATGAAGCCTCGGCATGTCAGCCTTTGACATGCATATGTTATCCCAGTCTGTAGTTGTTCAAACATTTCGTGAATTCGGACCACAACATGACATCTCCAAACAACAATGACCTGCTGGTCGTGTGGTCAGTCACTCTGAGAGTTGTGTCTGCAGGTGAACACGGATGGACTGGTACTGCGTGGCTGGTACACCAGTCTGACCCTAGCGGTGTACGGTACTGCCGAGCGCTCCCACGGCTACGACCACGGCTCACCGCCGCCCCCACCGCCTCCGCCCCCGCAGCAGCAGAGTGGAGCCAAGAGGGCCATCAAACAAGGTGGGCACCCTGGTCCCTCAAAACTCCTCAGGCCTCTCCACTGGAGCCTGAACACTGAGGCCACTGCACCTCCAGTCATTAGCATGCGCGAATCATCACGCAATCACTCAATCAGTAATAATTGTTTCATTAAAAGTGGGGTATGAGATTCGCGAAACGCCAGCAGATTTTGAAAATACACAACGTAAATGGTCCTACCCTCTTTCCTTCAATGCTGACTCCACCTATCTAAGAACATGGATGCGCAATCATGCACGAAACACAGATACGAAAGAGCGAGCCAGGCTAGCGTAGCATACGTAGTGTACGTGCATGAAGGGGTTACGCGCGGGGAGCGAGGGAGTGCAGTACCACCGTTTGATTGACGTACTTGCTGTCCAATGCCATTCGGTGGTTTTCGAAAATGATTGGCTGGAGTATTTCAAGCCCTGCCCGTTCCACAGATGATTGACATGTTTAATTTCAATTTCAGTGCTTCCAACTCAGTGGCTGTAAGTGGGTTATGATAAGTAATAAGTAATTTAGCAAAATTGGCCAAAAAAGGGAATTCCGTACCCCACCTTTAATAATTACAATCATTGTTACTCCATAAATAGGGTTAGGGTTATTTACTGTAATTAAAATAATTATTACAGCATCATTAAGCCTGTATACTGCTGCTTGTTTATTTGGTGAACTTGACACTAAGTTTGGAGTTCGGATTATGTAAATAGCATTCCATTGTGCTATGCATTCCTCTCCGAGGTTTGAACTATGCCAGACTCGACCGTATGAACCCCTTCAACATATGACCTCGCTCCCATTTGCCTGAATGGGGCCCCCTCATCCCGTTTGTCTCTCAGAGTGGGATGCTGACGACCAGTACAATGGAAGCCCACCTAGGCCGGCCCCCCGAGGGCCGCGCACGCCTCCCGGCCCACCGCCACCGGACGACGATGAGGAGGAGCAGCCCGTCCCGGCACCAGGTCAGAACGGACCTGTTTTATGCTGGCTGTCCACCCACAGCACCAGCCCATCTCGCTTAGCCTGGCTCTACTTGGTTTGGTTTCAGACGTGTTGCGTTTCCATCTAGTATGAGTATCTCTTCAACGTGGGCGGGTCTTCCTCAACGTGGGCGGGTCGTCATCAGTGACGTACTGATCCACGCAAAACATAAACAGGGCTTCAGCGACAACACTCGGGAGCGTCTCCACCTCTGCCACGGTCCACGGCGTGTTCTTGCTCATTGTTCCGTCCCTGTGGATCAGTCATCGCTATGTTGACTGAATTAGTGCTGTAATCAACCAAAGAAATTCTTGGTCGACTGAAACCCTGGAATTATGACTAAAAATCAACTAATCGGTGGCCGGGGGGGCGCGCGGCGCGCAAACTCGACTCTGTCGGCGTTTTGCATCACGTGCATCTGCGCAATATAATAGCCCACGATTACCGAAAATATACTGATATCAGCACAAGAAGGCAATTAAACAGAAAAAGCAATTCAGGGAAATTGTCTTTATTAAACATCAAAACAATAGCCTACAAACGGTAGCCTACAAAAAATGCCCAAATACAATCAATAGAAATAAATGTGCACAACAATAAAAGGGAACCATAAAAGTTTATTTGGCAATAAACTGAAACGAAATAAAGTGAAATTAACACGGCAAAAAATCGACTTGGATCGATCAGAATTTGGGTCGACCCAGAACGCATAGATCAATAAGTCAGTCGGCTTGGACTTTACAGCCCTAGACTGAATGCTGTAACTTATACGGAGGTGATACTAAAAAAGCACCACTTTAGCAGGTACCAGGTACCAGATGTCGGTCATGGGAACGCAAAAAAGGGCGAGCTAAGTGGAGGCGAGCTGGTACTGTCGGTGGGAAGACTGCATTACTGGTTGAAGGCGTTTCTTCTTTGGTTTTGGTTCGCCTCATTGATTGGTGTTGAACCAATTCCAATATGTTGGTCTTTATGTATCTGCTAAAAAAAAAATCTGTCTCGCGAGATTTGTGAGCTATCCAAACATCTATTTGTGAGGCGCATTACCGTGGGGGCAGTAATGCACATTTGAATACGTTTTATCAACAGTTAAAGAACGTGGCTGTGTGGTTGCAGTATGTTGTTAATGATACTTGATGAGGCTCTGTTTGCACTATTTGCACTCTGTATTGAGGATTCAGTTTTGCACATAATATTGTTTGCAAAAAATAAATAATAATAATTAATAATAATAATGAATTAAATAATATATATATTTTTTTTACATTTATTAATTTATTATTATTATTATTTATAAGTTTTACTTTTAGTTTCAATTTGTGGAAGAAGAAG
>JAOPJJ010000008.1:1783025-1793618 GCA_027122795.1 Enchelyopus cimbrius
CTGACGCCCTGTACCCAGACCACCCAGACACACACCACAGGACAGTGACACTGACGCCCTGTACCCAGACCACCCAGACACACACCACAGGACAGTGACACTGACGCCCTGTACCCAGACCACTCGGACACACCACAGGACAGTGACACTGTGCATTCAGAGTGACCGTGAATCTAATGAAATGTAATGACATTCTCTGAAATACGCCTCACAGAATTATAACATGACCGTCACTAGAGAATTGAGGTCAAAGGGGAACCCCCTCCCACAGCCCTTCCTCTGCTGCAGAGGGGATAACAAGTCACCTCACTCGTATTTGTAGAGCACATCTCATACGGTAAACACAGACCCGATGCGCTTCAGAAAAACATAAAAACATAAAAAACACCAGGGTGGTTTATAGGCATTGAGTGAATAATGTATCAAATCAAATGAGCTATACATTCAAGTTACTGGGTAATGGTAATACAATTATAACATAAAAGGGTAACACAATCATAATAAAAGGAAATAAAATCTACACACCAATTAGGAAAGACCTGACATTTAGACAGAAGCTGAGGCAAATATAAGGTTTTGTACACATGACACATGACACATGACACATGACACACGTCCGATGGCTCGGCTCATTATGAATTCACCCTTTTTCTCAAGGTATGACGCAACATCTTCATGCAGATTAACGTGCATCAGACTGGATCCGATGACGATTCCATCGTCCTGATATGAATTCCCCAGATCTGACCTGAATGTACCATCCTGATCTCGTGAACTAGGACATCCTTTTAGCGCCTATCTAGATCGAATGCCTCAATCGATAGAGCAATGTACTGTGGACATCAACTGCCATTGAATGAGCCTCAAACCTCTGCGTCCTGCAGGTACCATCGAGGAGCGCATATTCCAGAGACAGGTGTCCAAACAGGGGCTCTCTGGCACGGTGGTGGACCTGGGCAAAGGGGCAGAGCACACCAGCTTTTCAGCCAGTGAGCTGCGAGATCTTTTCAGCCTCACAGACACAGCGTCTCTGACGCACGATCTCCTCGACTGCCACTGCAGCATGGATGGAACCATTCAAGGTAGGCAGGCGCACCCCCACCCCCACACACACCTACGCAAACTCAGGCACACTCACGCAACTATGACTCAAACATCCCGCAGAGTGCTGCTGCACACGTGGGCTGACATATGATTGTTTTACTCTGAATAGCCGCGCTGGAGGAAACGGAGCCGGCGCCTGATAGGCCCTGCCAGCTGGGTCGTCTTGGAGACAGAGGGGGGGGAGGGGGGGGAGGAGGAGGAGAGGGGGTGTTGCCCAAGCATCTCAGCATGTCAGAGCTGATGCGATGGAGGCATTTCTCCGGTGACACCAGCACCTTCTCGGACCCCTACCTCGACCTGGCTCGGAACCACATCACCTTCGCCTTCCAGACCACCATGTCCCACACCGCTCAGTGATGACAGACACTCTGTACACAGCTCCAACATTGCAGTATGTTCCAAACACAGACGCTATATTGATGAAAAACCCAAAACGTAATCAAAACCCTGTTTGATCCCTGCAGTGTCCAAGTGTAAAATGTAATGCAACATTATGTGAATTATTATACTTTTATTTTAATACATATGTTTAATACATATTTAATACAACTGTTTTTTGTTATTAAAACCTTGAATAGAGTGAGTCTTCGTCTTTATGCCTGCTTGTTAGAAATAAAGAGAGGGGGCATGTTTGCAATGAAGTCAATGTTGACATTTCAATGCAAATGTTTGTGTACATTCTAATTCCCTGTAGATGAGAGCAAGTGTGAGTATCCGTTCTGTTTTCATCTTGTGTGATATTTACTGCGTCTCCGTGAGTTCTGTATTAGTTCCAAGATATGGACACAACGGAAACATACTGGGCAGGATGTTGATGAGCGATGCATGCCTTCAGACTGTTTACAGTCCGTGTATATTCAAGGAATATCCTAGAATGTCTTTGTGAATGATTTTATTTTATTTTTTAATGGAGTGATTCAGCCCAAGGTCGTTCATCAGACTGCTGTCTGAGAGAGAGTGCATGTCTTGCAGCATCTGCATCTTACATTTGCTGGCCGGCCCAGCTGGTACAGGCTTCAGTAACTGTCTCTACCCGTTTGATTATGTCACTGTGCGTTGTTACCGGGCGATTGTTTTATAACGGGTGACCTTTTTGTCCACCCACTGTGGCAGTGGTCGCAGCCCCACTGTGTGCATGTGTGGGGCGACGTGGCGCTTTAAGCACCTGCTGGTTCCACTTGGAACAGCACGGCTCTGAACCACTGAACGCGCCTGGCAGTTGAACGCACAAAGGGAAGGACTGATGTATGCGTGTCATTCATGCTCAACCATTGTGGTGTTTGGTTGGAGAGCTCAATGCACAGCCCTCGCTGTCAAAAGGAGCCAGGAGGGAGCGGGGTGAGATTGTCAATACCCAGCGTCACAGGCTGAAAGGTGGATCCACGCCGCTGACCTAGTTTTACAAAAGAGTGCAACTAGTAATGCTGTCTTTGTAACCAGGCAACCGCTGGTCATTTTCCGGGGGCCTGTGCGTGCGTTTGCAGCGTGCGGTGTGTGTGTTTCTGCACGTGTTCCGACGGAGCTGTCCCAGTGCCAGGCGGATATCGATTGAAAGCGGTTATCAGCCTGGTAGACCACGTGCCTCTGCTCTGTAGACCAGATCAGCCGGTCTCTAGAACATCCCTTTTTAGAAGCTCAGCGTTGGGGTGGATGGTGGGGGGGGTTCAGGCTCAAGGACTTGTAGTTTGTGAACTGAATGAGAGGATTATTGAGTTTCTATCTATGGAGCGAAAGAGAGATGGATGGTCTGGTTGTTGTGGAAAAAGACTCCCAGAGTGGAGGTCGGGCCTCCAAGTCCCCGCTGGACCGGCGAAAAAGTGAATGAAGGGGCCCGTCTGTTTCAGCCTAATGCCACATTTTTTATTTTGACATTATTTTTATATATATATATTCGTTCAGTGAAATGTATAGCCTTGCACGTCAATACACATTCACCCTCATTCTGTCAACTATTGCAGATCAAGTTGCAGATGGAAATGGGCGCTCCACGCGGCTGTGATGCGGGGATGTTTTCACGCTGGAGTCCCAGGACTGACTGCTCCTCTGGGGTTCATCTCCAGGGGCGAGGAGCATAGATTGGTCCCATTGGAGTTTTGCGATTTCTAATCCGCCCATCCGTGTGGGACCGTTGAGTTGAGAACTCAAGTAGCACTCACTCTCTGTTGTTTACACTAGCAGCAGCTCTCTGACCTGTGTGTTTTCTGTCTGAAATGATGACGAATGTCGTGTCTCTGTTGAGACAATAACAAGCAATATGCTTTGAGTGCCTTGTTTTTCCACGTCTTCATATGATGAGTTTGAATACTACTCGTTCTTCCTGGAAACATTTTCATGGTTAAGAGAATTTAACATTAGGACATTAGTGTGTTATGCTCTCTGGTTAAATGGGTCAGGGATGATGTTGGTTAAACACTGTAATGCATTGTGAAATGCAACCGTTTTACACAGATGTCACAGCCCTAATGTCAGGAAACATCTGTAGTGGGGTTGACTTAAATCTGCGACCTCCTATGAACTTTTTAATATCCTTTAATCTTTAATACTTAATGTATGATGTCACATTTCCTCCATACGACTTTTGAATTAGTTTTAAAGGGTTTTCAGCACCTCTTCCCTTAGTTGTTTATAAGAACCATTAGTCATCGAGCGGGGAAATAATCAACAGCAGCCAGCACCGTGCTGGTTTGGGACAGGATCAATTAGAAACTTACAGTAGTTTGGATTTAATTGATTTGAAGTTCAAATGTTTTCTTATGAACATATATTTTTGTATTGGCCTTGTATGCCTTTAAAGGTTGTATCAGCAATTCTAGGCCAAAACATAAATGATCACATTCATGCGATTTTCCTCACGATACGCCAGCTGCCCACCCCGTAAACAGGCCGTCAAAAAAACATGTCTCTGTAGGCAGGCTATGCTCCGATATTGTACACAAAAACAAATGTTACAACCAGCCACTCCTATAGGCTGCCTACTGGGACTTGTTTTTTTGTTGTATCAGCGGTTCTAAAAAAAACAAAAACAAATGGCATTAGTAAACAAACCGCAGAATCGCTGATACAACCTTTAAGGACAGGTGCGTGAGATGAATAAGGGACGAGATGCAGCACAGCACAGGTGGGAATCAAACCTGGCCTGCATGGTTTACAACCAACAGCTTGTGTGTTAGCGCACCAACTTCTTCCGGTGCCTTGACTGAGTTCATGTTCCGGATCATTAGCAAAGAGACACTGTCCCAGGTATACTGCAGCGCTCTGGATGGTGGAGACGAGGTCATATACCACCCGCCGCCCATCAACACATGTTTACTTCAGCACGCATTAGTTTCAGGCTTAACGACTTTGAGCCGCTTTGCAGACGATTCGTCATCCGTTGCTGTAGTGTTTTTTTGCTGTAGTCTCTGTACACGGATTCAATCTGTCCCGTCATACTTCAGTGTTCCCACTCAGCTCGCATTGTGTTCCTGTTTGTTTTTTTGGGCGGCCGTCCTTGGCTGCCACTGTGATCTGTCAGTCTGTCCCTCTGTGGCCCCATTAGCTTTGGTCCTACTCCAGCAGCGATGGATTAACTGTCGTCCAATCATCCATCCGGCAGATCAAAACACACACACGCACGCACGCACACACACACACAATCACACACACACACACACACTCCCATGGTCAGCTTCACACAAAACAACTGATTAACTGATCTGAATATGCAGGAGAATGAGTCGCTCCCTTCACTTAAGTCTGGCAGAACGGCTTTTCGTCTGGTTATGTCTCGCTTTGTGGCCTGTTTGTTTTGTGTCTGTCAGCAGTCTCTCTCTCCTGCACACATCCGTCCAGAACAATAGATTTGAGAGATGTGAGTTTTAATGCTTTGGATAAACTGAAGAAAGTCATTCTTAAAGTAGTTGTTGACGTGCTCCCATTGGTGACTGGACATTCCCAAGCATTGTCCTTTAGATGTCCTAATGACGGTTGGACATTAAACCCATGTGACTACACCATGTGTCTTTAAGGTTACGTTAAACATGACTAAATACATCCTCCAAGTTGAATGTGAGTTCATGTTATCAGGTCATCTGTTCAGTGGGAACACTGTCTGGTGGTCAATGAATGAACATCAAATCATTGACCTGACCCATAGACGCCTGATACTTCATCCAAGTCACCTTCACCACACTACAGCAAAGACAAAATATACACTGCAGCCCAAATGGCGTTAGCACTGTACCCCTTGGGCTGCCATGTCAAGCTGGCACCAAGGGCGTCACCAGAAAAAAAATAAAGAAGTAGATGCAATTTCCTGCATTCTGGTGCATTTGACCATGTTTTTAGACCATGCCTTGGAGCTGGCATGGTCTGCAATTACTGACTATATGTTCTGGTGCAACAGGCCGACACAGGACACTTTATTCTCTTAATGAGAGCAAAATATGAGGATTTTAACAATCTGAGACAACATAAAAGCTGGCTGTGTTCGGCCATTGAAGAACGAAATGTAGCTGTTTGGTCACTCAATGGAAACTTGGGCCACTCTGACTTACTCTGACCTTATGTCAGCCTCAGTCTGTCGAATAGTCCGTGTTTAGAGTTTATCTGTCGTTGATCCGATCCAACATATAGGCTTGCTTCCGTGCGTGTTTTGAAAGCGTGCGTGACGCTGCTTTGTGTGTTCAGGGAAAAAAATCAGGAAAACGGTTTCGCAAACGTGGATTACTGTTTATATGGGTATTCACCTACTGATAAAGTGGAACGGATTTGATTGTGAAGCAATGGAAACAACGCTGGACCAGTACACCAGGCATGCACTAATGTGGTTGATGGCAAATGTGGGGTCGTCACCATAATATAAACCATAATATAAATATAATATAAACCATATATAATATAATATAAACCATAATATAAAAAGTCGTTTGGGGGTCCAAACGACTTTTTATATTATGGTTTATTATTATGGTGACACCCATGCATCAATCCATCATTCATGATTTCGTTGTCGGGGGAACAACGTGTGCATTTGCCGCGTGATCACGTGGTGATGAGACCCCCGCCGGGATCCGGTCAGGCTGCTCTGAGCTTTATTTCCCGCTGCGTGGTGCACGCGCTGAAGCCAGGGGGGGGGGTTTGTACAACACAGGACGGCAGATGGTGACGTCAAGGAACCCCCCCCCCCTCTCTCTCCGTCCCTCCCTCCTCTTTATTTATAAATACAGAGAAGGAGCGTGAGGAGGACTAGTTACAGGCGGAAGGACATCGTGCGGTCACGAAGTTCGGTCGTGCTGCGGTAACTTAGCGCGTCTTTAAACTATCTTTAATCATTTAGCATTCATGGAAACCTTAAACAAAACCCTTGAACACACAAACCAAGGCTCTCACTCCGTTATCACCAGCAGGAACAAGAACTTTAGCGCGCAACCGTTGATTTAATTCAAGCATCATCCGCTCCGGGCAGTTTACTTTCAGAACATTTTTATTTTCAAAAAATAAGAACCCAAATCGGTCCCCATGTTCTCCAGCATGCGGCGGCACAGCCTCCGGTTGCAGCACGAGCTCCACCGGTGGAGCCTCTGCGACCCCGCGAGCCAGCCCGCCCCGGACCGACCGGTCAGCCGCATCTCGCGCTCCAAGTCGTGCGTCAGCTCCACCGGAGGATCCAACGGGAGTCAGGAGATCTGGTCGTCCTCCGACTCTGTGGTCTCCACCGACTCCACCGGTGACGCGCCGGGAAAACCCTTCCGCGTGGTTCTGCTGGGCGGAAGCGACGTCGGTAAAACGGCATTTGCCAGCATCTTCGCCGGTGCGGCGGACAGCATGGACGGTGATGACCGCGAGATGTATGGAGGTGAGGGGGATGTGCTGCTCGGTCTGATGCACTACAGCAGGGTGTCTCCACTGGTCCAGCCTGAAGACCCCCCTTCTGCCTGAGACATGGGGTCGCGGCCCAAATTCGTGAAAATATTTTAACATCCAAATTTTAACATTTAAATTTATTTGCATAGAAAAGTGCTGATACATTTTTTTACATCCACATTTTAACATCCAAATTCATTTGCATAGAAAAGTGCTGATACTTTTTTTTACATCCAAATTTTAACATCCAAATTGCAGAGAAAAGTGCGGCACCCGCGACCCACTGAAAACGGCCCTGCAGGGTCGGGACCCACCAGTTGAGAATCACTGCACTACATGAGCACGGATGCGTTGTGCCTTTTTGATATTTGTAAATGTTGTTGCAATACAGAATACAAAATGTATGGAGGTGATAGCCCAGGGTGATTTACTTAACTTTAAACCTTACTGATGCTATTCAAGTCATGGCATGTAGCCAACAGTAGGGGTGATATTGTTTGCACTGTGTTAAGCTTTCGCTGTAATTGTACAGATGGCTAACAACACATGATGGTGTGTATTTCAGATGAAGTGTGTGAAAGAACAATTGAGGTGGATGGAGAGGAAGCGGCCTTAACTCTACTGGACCCGTGGACTGCAGAGGTGAGGCAAAGCAGACGTTTAGCCCAGAACAAGAGCAAAAAAGAAGAATCCGAGAATACATTATTACACCGTATTGTATAATGAGGTCATGTTTCATTTACTCATTTTAAAGCCCCACTGTGTAAGAACTTCTCCCATCTAGAGGTGAAATTCTATATGACAACCAACTGAATAGTACTTTCTAGCCCCCCCCCCCCGCATTCCGAGCGCATTTTAACTCCTACGGTGGTTGTTTCATGCCAAGGTTAACATGGCTTCCAGTGCTACGACTTCGTCCAGTGTTCCTTCCAGTGACTTCCAGGTTACTTTAGAAAACAATTACACATTGCATTTGTTAATAACAAATCTGCCTGCTAGTAGACTAGTCTCCCCCTGGCGTCCGTCACGGTGCAACTGAGTGTAGCCTAAAAGCGCGGAAGGCAGTGCTGGAATTTCCAGGAATGTCCCTCGTTGGCGATTGTATTTCAAAGATGGAGGCCCAACATGGATTCCTCCATTTGCGCGACTCGTGCGTATGTATTCGGAATAGCAGATTCTACACTTACGAGAATACTTTGATGAGTAGGTGGAAGTAATGACACATGAATGAGCACATCTTTTTGAAAGAACAAAGGTTTTTGCTGAGAAATAATTTAAAATGACACACTGTATCTTTAATCACCATTCTGTGTGTAGATCAGTGTAGCCCTCTGACCTCACTGTGTGTGTGTGTGTGTGTGTGCAGGACGACAGGAAGAGCGCGGCCCAGGACCAGTGCATGCAGACGGGCGACGCCTACCTGTTGCTCTACTCCATCACGGACCGGGCATCCTTCCTGCGGGCCTCCGAGCTGCGCATCACCCTGCGCCGCCACCGCCCGGCCCTGCACACGCCCATCATCCTGGTGGGAAACAAGTGTGACCTGGTTCGCCGCCGCGAGGTGTCTGTCAGCGGTGAGTTGTGACTAGCCTCTTCCTAGACTGGGTAGCCCCGCCCCCATCTGCCGCCGATTTGAATCCGCCCTGCACACTGGGATGGCAAGGAACGTGTTTAATCTTTCTGATTCCTATCCCAATCCGTTTGGCACCAATCACCAAGCTGGCTTTTTTCACCTGGCTCGCTATTGGCTGGTTAAACACGATGACGACAGAGAAGCGTCGCAAGCAGCTTTGTGTTTACATTTTACATTCAACATGGCGGCCACCGAAGCGCAGCGACCGCTACCCGTTGATGCAGCTGTCGCTGCTGTTAGAAATGATTTCAGGGGCAGTTTTCTTTGATAGCCGAGCAGAAACTTGCCCTGGAGCAATTCCTCCAAAGAAAGGATGTATTTGCTTTACTGCCGACTGGTTTTGGTAAAAGTTTAATCTCTGCGCAGTACGTCATCCGGATCGTTGGTCTGATTGGTTGAAGGACTGTCCAATGGCTTGCAGCCATTTGAACTACGCCCGCCTCTTGTGCAGGAGAAAATGACGGCACCCTTACCAGACCAACGTGCGATCTATGATTGGACTAGCCTGGCAATAGCCAGCCAATCACCGCTCAAACACCTGAGCTAGAAACTCGATAGCGGTTTCCTTGGCTAACATTGCTTCAAATGCTAGCTACGGTGTACGACGAGCCAATCATTGTTGTCCTCTTTCTCCTCCCAGAGGGCCTGGCCTGCGCCGCTGTCTTCGACTGCAAGTTCATCGAGACGTCGGCCGCCATGCAGCACAACGTGTGGGAGGCGTTCCGTGGGATCGTGCGCCAGCTGCGTCTGCGCAGGGACAGCAAGGAGGCCAACAAGCGCAGACGCAACTCCAGCTCCCAGCGGCGCGAGAGCCTGCCCGTTAAGGCCAAGCGTCTCCTGGACAAGATGGTGGCCAAGAACAACGCCAACGCGGCGTTCCGACTCAAGTCGAAATCCTGCCACAACCTCTCCGTATTCTGAGGGCGTTGGGGGGTCTTCACCTTCAAACTAAGGGTTGCTACCTTTGTGCTGGAGAATCAAAGAGGAAGAAGAAGAAGAGATTCTGTAGGAGTGGTCTAGATTCTGGACTTAAACCCAGTATGGTACCTCCTTGTCTCTTGGCTGGACCCGTCCTTTGCACACCCGTAGAGTCTGTACACAAAGGCGGTAGGTAGCACAGCCTACATCAGACTGGCTTGACACAGCTGATGAACACATTCTCCAGCCTCTGTGATGGACTGGAGAAGCGGCCAATCAACAACGTCCTCTCCCTGTGGACGGAAGTGGGAGCCAATGAACAACGTCCTCTCTGTGATGGCCAGGATGAGTAGCCAATGGACAACGTCCTCTCTGTGATGCACTGGAAAAGGCAGTTACTGGACAATGTCGTCGTCTTGTTTTGACTTCTGGGTGACTGACTGCTGATTTTCATTAGATTTTGGAGTAAATCGTGGACCTTTGGACAACAGAAACAAACATCATGTCTACCTTTTCAGTCATTTATTATCTCCGTCCATTTCACTCCTTGCCATATTTATATGTTTTCCAACTGCAGTGTTGATGACCTCAGATTTGAGCATTTTTGTACAATAATTGTTGAAAACACAGGTGTGTTGTCATATGTTTCTCTGTATGTTATAGGTTCACTTTGGCGCTCGGACAGTTCTTTTAAATAACATTGATTGATAAAGGTCGATTTTGTTCTGTGTTCTTTCTGACCTAAATCCTGTCCATGAGGAATAAATAGACTTTATGTCAAACCTTTGTCCACCTCCTACAATATCAGAGCTGGGAATGAGCTGGCACACAACCCTGGAGACAATGCCACTGAGCCAATGAAAATGAGTCACAGCATGGCCTTAATATGGCCAAATATCATCGTGGGATCCATTTGTTTGGTCATGTGGGCTGAAGACCCTTGTCCTGTGATTCAATTAAACCAAACAATGGATCCAGTATTAAGGTCTGCGCAGGCAAACAACCACTGTACATACACTATATAGCCCTGTTTATCAAACAGATGGCCTCATATAAACCACAATAACCCAAACCTGGGGCCATGTAGTAGGCTT